>WBNM01035913.1:191188-222281 GCA_013399055.1 Ramphastos sulfuratus | reverse complement strand
GGCACTTGGATTTGTTGAAAGTCTTTTGTCTTTTGGGAGATATGATCCTGTTGAGTGTGCAGGGTGAAATTAATTCAATATACTCTGCTTTAAAAAAAAAACAAAACCTCTAACAGTAACTTTAACAACAAATTCCCACACTCAATCCTAAGCAGTGGCCTTGGCTAATTGTACTTAGCACCATGACCCAAACCCTACCATGATCCTGATTATACTGACCTGTACAACAGTGAGCAACCCCTGACTGACAGCTAATTCTAAGTCATATGCACAAGAATGTATTGTAGCATTAGAGGACTATATCATCTTCCTATCACCCTTGTTCCTCAGTTTTAATCTTTACTCCTTTATTGTGATGTTTTCTCAAGCTACCCCTGTCTACCCATGGCAGTTAATTCACTCCAAACTTTAGGTCCAGTGCATCCACCATTACTCTAGACCTAATGGGAAGCTGCTTGATTTGGTTAGCTATAGTGCCTTTGTATCTCTGTCCCAGAATGAGAAGAACTGTGTACCAGGTGATGATCTGTAGTCCCTGATGTCCCAGTTGCTAATCCTGACTTCAGTGCCCACAGACCTGATGCTCTTCATGTACTGGCCCATACTTCCGAGTGCCAGAACTGTTCACCTCCACTAGCTCCAACTCTCACTAATGTGCTTATAAGGTCTTTGCTGGAGTTTGTCCATGGGGCTAGGGCAGATAGTGGGGTTTGCTCAGGGCATGTTTTGGTGAAGAATAAGGCCAAAAGATATTTTTAGGGGCCATGACTTTAGGGATCATCTGACTTGTTCCAGCTATGAGGTGATGGTAGGCTGCATGCAACCTAAAGCACAGGGTAAAGGGGAGCACGACAGTATCTATGCTGCAGTGAGGGAGCAGGGGAGCGCAGTATCAGAGAATGCACAGTGGGTCAGAAATTCCTGAGAATAGCTGATGCTTGTGATAGCAGTGATTCCACACCTTTCTTTAAAAAAAACCAACAGCCTCATTGCTTCTGCCTGGTTACTTCTCATTGATCTTCTGGTTCTTCATCACTGTCCCTACCCCTTGTCTTCCTGTCTCTGGATCTCCAGGGCTCCTTACTCCTCTAGATCTGGTTCTTCAGCCTTCCACAGCCCTGTGGCACTGCTGCCTCCTCTGCTTTTGGCAGTTGCATCTCATTCAGAGGCCAAGCATATAAGCCCTACATTGCTTTTTACAAGGTGCTCTGCACCCCATACTTCACATTGGCAAGCCTTGTCGGTGGGGAGCTGAGGATGGAGAGGACTATGGCTCCAAGTCTTTTCAAGTGTCAGTGTGTTGCTGTGAGTAATGAGATTACTTCCAAATTTTTGTGAGCATTAGGCTCTAAACTGCCCTAATTTATTTGTTTACATTCAAGATTTGTATTGCAATTTTCTTTCTAAACTGCATTTAATAAGACTGTCATGTAAAAGCTCTCTTAAGTTTCTGGGAAGAATCCTTATTAAAAGTAGATTTGTAATTCTTACTCTATGTGATCTTTGCTTTTTCTGAACTTTTCCTGTGTTACATTCACATGTAGTTTAGTGTAGTTGGAAATAGAGCTTGGAAATAGAAGAGCTGACAGATCAAAGTGAGAGGAAGATAGAGCTGGTTTATGCATCTGTTTTTTGCAACAGATGAAGATGTTATTCCCCACCTGCTTAGGGACTGCTCACAGCAGACTGACTCACCAACACACCTTGTTCTGAGGAAAATGCAGTGCATTCTATGATTCTAAATCACAACTGCAAAATAAGGTCATTCGCAGCAGTAGAGAAAGTTCATATTAAATGGTGAAGCTTTGCTTTGCATGCTTAAGGTTGCAACTTCTTTCTTTTCCAAAAATCCTAAATTTGTTGCAGTAATCTAGGCTGGCAAAGGGAATGTCGCCATCGAGTACTTAGACGAAACTGCTTCCTCATTCTTTGCACTCGCATCATTGGGCAACTTTCTTCTATGTCAAGTAAAAAAAAAAAACTTCCTCATCTAATCCAGTAATGCTGGACTCACCCTGAACAAAACATCTAAGGCAGCCTCACCTCCACCTCTTACAAGAATATCCAGTGGTGTGCTTAAGGGGTTTGTCATTTGCAGACACCTCCTGAAATACCCCATGTGTGTATTTTTGTGGACACTGTGGATAAGGCTACCACTACAGCTGGTAACTGCAACTTCGAGATAAAATTTGCCACGTGACAACATAAGAAGCAGCAAACAGAGGAGCAAGGAGCTGTTAATTTTCAGACTCCAGCCTGACTACATACACTGACACTTTGTTGAACAGAGAACAATGACTTTAATGTGAACAGTTGACTCTTAGTAATTGTATTACCTGTAATTGTTTTTGCAGGAGCTTGAAGGCCTTACCATTAATACACATGTTCTTCGGTGTATTTTTGAATCAGTTAATACAGGAAAAGGGTATTTTTAACGAGAAAGCTTCTTAGTATGTATTACTTCCAGATCCATGAAATTATTGTTACTTTACTGGTGGGTTTTTCTACCCCTATTAAACTTACCATTGGCTTTTTAGAGGACTGATGTATTGTGCTGGTTTAAGGCTAATTGGAATATTTTAATAGAGAAAATTATATTATAGGCTGTGAAAAAGAAACAATGGTGATATCTACTTCACTCATAGGCTTGCTGTGATGTTTAAGAAAGAACCCAAAAGAAAAGATAAGACAGTCGGGCTTGGCGCTCTCTGGGGTACAGCGTCTGGGGCTGTCTACCAGCTTCTGAACTTCTCCTGGTCTCTGATTAAATTCACTAACCACTTTTTCTTCTAATTCCTCCTCTGGCCGATCCTCAAAACCTTGGGGTAAGGTATAGGGGTGGGGAGAAGGTGGAAGGGTGGTTGGGAGGCCCTCCTGGGGGCTCTGATTTCTGGTAGGGGTGTTGTGTTTCTGTATTATCTTTACCTTGTATATTTCTGTAAATATTCCTGTATATAGTGTATATATCTGCTTGTACATTGTGCTGAGCTGTAAACAGAGCTTCATCTAAACTTTCAGCCGACTGAGTTTTAGCCTGGGTCATTTTACAAAATGTGGGGGGGCGGGTAACTCCCAAACCCACATCATGTGTCTGTAGTCTCATTCTGAGTTACTGAAATACTGGAACGTGTTGGAAAACAAGAACACAGAAATACCCACTAACACCATCCAGCAGGTCAGAACTGCATTCACTTTCTAAATAGGTCAGGATTTGGTCTGAGAATCTGCAATTTCTAGAGGACACCCTTTACATTTCCTGTATTTCTCTATTTCATTCTCCATTCAGTCACATAGCCTGTGTGTTGAATTTATTTGTTTTACGTTTCTTTGCTGTCCAATTTGCTGCCAAATCATCGTCTCACGTTGCTGTCTTATATAAATGTTAACATTATCTGGCTTCAGAATAACAGCCTGGAAAGGAAACATTTACTTCAGAGCTTCCCACTGCCAAATAAGCGTACAGTGTATGTTTTTTTGTGGCTACTGGTGGTTAAGGGCATGGCATGTAAAGCTGTAACACTGTATGCATGCCTAGTTTATTACAGTTATGATCACTGCTACCTGCATTTCTACTGTATTTATTCTTTCACTTTTCAATTGGGACATTCAGTGTGGAGAATATGACTCCATTTCCCTTATACAGCGCAAGTATACTCATGTCCTTGAGACTCACTCTGCCAGTGGGGAAAAAAAAATCAATTTTAAACTCTATTTTTTTGCCCTTTATGGTATTTTTTTATAATGAATGCATGAAATAGAGCAGTGATGCAAACATATGCTGAGTTTGCCAAAAGATACACCAGTTGCAGATCCCAGCTCAGCACTGGTCTGTCTAGACTTCCTAAAATCAGATGTGCCTGTGCCCTAAGGTCCCTCCAGGAAAAAGCATTGCTGGATGTCCACTGTAGCATTCAACACAGAATCATAGAACGGTAAGGTTGGAAGGGACCTCAAAGATCATCTAGCTCCAACCCCCTCCCATAGGCAGGGACACCTCCCACTAGAACAGGTCACTCAAGGCCTCCTCCAACCTGGCCTTGAACACCTCCAGGGAGGGAGCAGCCACAACTTCCCTGGGCAACCTGTGCCAGTGTCTCACCGCGCTCACTGAAAAGAACTTCCTCCTAAGCCTGTGGAACCAAGTTTGAGCAGTGATGAGTTGGGGAATAATGCTTTTCAAAAAATGAACAAAACGAATGCTGTTTCATTGACTTTCTGTGACTGCTACTTCTTTGGACTCTGCATTAGAAGAATTCAGGTAACACCAAAGAAGTACCCCCGTGGGCCTGTATGTGCGGGTCCCGCCGGCCGCCAAGCTCTGGGCAGAGCTGGCAGGCCAGGCCTTGGGGGACAGGAGGTGTCAGTACCGACGCTCCACAACACCTACTCGGACCAAATTCTACGGGTTTCTCAACCGTGCCACCCACAAAGGGGCCTGTGGCAGACATCGGTGCTGGCCTCCTTCCAGGCCGAGTTCTGCCTCTCCCTGACAGCTGGTCCCTCGCCAGGGCCGATACTGGCTGTGGGAAGTCCCTGCTCAGGAGGGACCAGAGCGAACAAACCGACGCCGCACACTGACCCCGCGGCGGGGAAAAACCGAACTGAGCGCCTGCCTCATAGCAGGACTGCACCGGCGGAGGCAGCAACGGTCACCCCTACGCCTGCGCAAGCGACCGCGACCCGACGACAAAGTCCAGTCTTCGGGCACCTTCGGCGCTGCTCGGCCGCTTCCGCCGCCACGGTTACATAAGGGAAAGCCGACGCGCGCCGCGGCCGTCTTCTCTGCCCGTGTCCTCGCGGCACCCTGCTCCTCCCCCCTCCCCGCGTGACACTGCTCGTGGGGAGGGGGAGGGCAAGGCTAGCGCGTGCCTCCCCGCGCCCCGCCTATTGGGGGGAGGGGCGGCCGGCCGCACGTGCGCTCTTCTCCCCACGCCCCATAGGAGTCTTCTCCCCCTCCACCCCCCCACCACGCACGCTCAGTTCCGCCGCCCCGCGAGACGACCGGGCCGGGGCGGGGGCAGGGTGCGGGGCTTCAGCGGAGCGCAGGCGCAGCAGGGTCGGTCGCCGCGCGGAGAGGGCGGGGGTGAGGTGGGGGCGGTTCCTCCCTCCTCCTCCCGCCTCCGCGGGGGCCGGGTGACGCACGTGCGCGCGCCCCCGTGCGCTGTTGTTCGCTCGTTCCCGCGCCGCCTGCCCGTGCCTGCCTGCCGGCGGCGGGGCGCGCGCGGCGTGTGGGGCTGGCACGCGCGCTGTTGTTATTGGTGCCGCCGGCCGCGGCGGAGGAAGCGGGAGGGGGGGGAGCGGGCGGGCGCCTCAGTCAGTGAGTTCTTTAAAGATGGCTGGAGCGGTGGCAGCCGCCGCGACCCCCGTGTACTGTGTGTGCCGGGAGCCCTACGACGTGAGCCGCTTCATGATCGAGTGCGACATCTGCAAGGACTGGTTCCACGGCAGGTAGGTGCCAGGAGCCGCGCGGTGCGGGGAAGGAGACCGTCGGAACGGCCGACCACCGGGCACAGGCGGTGGCAGTCACCTCCTCCCCCACACCTTCCCCCCACTCCGCCCGGTAACGGCCGGGGGGGACAATGGCTGCACAGCGGTGGCACGGTGGGGGACGAGCTCCTGTTCGCTCCGGCTCCCCCCCGCGGCGGTGGCAGTGGCCGGTGTCGGCGAGGGCTGCCCTCCCTGGGCACATGGGTCCTTGTTTGCGAGGGGACCGGCGGAGCGGGCGAGGTGGCCCGGCGCGGGGAGGCCGGTTATGAAACAGCAACAGATGTGGGGCTCCCTGGCCGGCGACTTCGCTGGTGGGGTCGGCGCCACCCTAAAGTTGAGCCAGCTTCGGGAAGGCGGCGTGTCGCCCTTGCTCCCCCGGGGAGTCTCTCTGTCTCCCAGGACAGGGCGGCCTCTTAGCGGAGAAGTACGGAGGGGGCATCGCGCCGGGTGCTGGGGCTCTCTCCCACGGGGCCCAGGCTCCTAGCTCTCTTGTGTTTTGTTTGGGGTGGGCGGCTGGCAAGAGGGCTGCGGGAGGGGCGCGGAGGAGGGTCACCCCTCTCCTCTCTTTGACGTTTTCAGTGCAGTCCCGAGCGGACGCCGCCGACTCGCGTGTGTTTTTGCGAGCCGCGCGTGTGAATAATAAAGGCCCAGCGGCAGCCCCTGGGATGCGAGCGGGAGGAGGAGGTGGTAGTGGGGATTCACGGGCAGTTAAACAAAGGAGCAAGTTGGGGGCCCATAGCTCAAGCGGTTCGGCCGGGCTGGAGCTGCGGGGCTCCGAGTGGCCACCCCCATTATGTGGGGAGCCCCGGCGCCGGCGTGCGGGCCGGGGAGCTGGCGGCAGTGTAGGAAGTGCCTTGTGATTGACAGCAGGACATTTAAATACCCCCCGTGTAACAAAAACAGGCTCCCGGCGAGACGGCCGCCTCGCCCTCTGCCGGCGCCGGGCGGCGGGGCAGAGCCCAGCGGAGCCGTGCCGGCCACCCCCAGGGCCCCGGGCCCGGCAGCCCCCAAGTTTCCTGGACAGCCATGACTGCACCGGGGCTTTGCACTGTACCGAGCCTTTGCCCCTCGCTAGTGCAGGCGGTCGCTGAACAAAGCGGTGCGTCGGGGAGGGCTGCCCGTCGGCGAGAGGGGTCGGACGGCGGCGCGCTGGCGGTCCGGCCGCGTTTGCCTTTCATCTTTTGCCTTCGGCACTGGCAGCAAAGAAACAGTGGTTGTGTGTTTTGGGGTGTTGTTTATTTATTCTTTTTTCCCTACAATGGCAAAAGAAAAATGCAGGGTGAAAGTAGGTTGCATATCTAGGTGTTACTTAACAGCAATTATTACACATGGGATGTTTTCTTGCCACGTTTTAGGATGAAAGAAAGGGTTTCACTATTTCAGATGTTGACTTGTACATAAGCTGAGTTGATTTGTTCGCTGTATATGGGTCTCCCTCGACTCAAACCACGGTATGATAAAAACTGTGAAAAGGTCTTTGTGAACTGTACAAACTGGCAAAGCAGAATTGTCGTACCTTAAAGAACAACCCCTTAGTATTTTTAACTAGACTACTACTTTTCTTGCCGGTTCTGTTGTTGGGAACTAGATGCACAACTGTTTTTGGACTACAGTAGCTTGATCTATGAAAACTTGATCACTGCTAGTAGTAAAGATCCAGAGATTATCTGAAAGTCTTTGTGTGGCTACAGGTTCTCATTCTTGCAAGTATTTTTTCTGCAGTTCCGTATTGCATTTTCAGGCTGTCCGGGAAGTTCTCTGCTTACATGCAGGCTTAGCTTAAATGCTAGCTTTGTGCGCTAATATTGCTTAGGGTACAAGTGAACTAATTTCTGAAATTGCTATGGGGAAAGTACTGACTGTCTGATACAGAGGTGGGACAGACCACTTTCTAGCTTTCTTAGATTTTGATCTGCCTGAAGATCTACAGTGGTTCCTGTGCTTGAGCTCTGTCATGCAGTTGGTAGAAAAATGGTGCTAGCGCTGAACTGTTTTGGTAGTCTGAAACCTTAAGTGTGGAAAGTAAGCGAGCCAGCAGGAGCTGGCAGCAGCCACGTTGCTCTGGGATTTACTTGAATGCTCACCCAGTCCCGTGACTAAGGGACAGGACTGTGGGAGACCGCTGTCCTTTCTCAGCTGTGGTCTGCTCTGGGATTGCATCTCCTCTTCCTCTGAGAGTATGTGAGGACTGTTCCATAGCGTGTGAGGGAAAAGAAAAAAAAAAAACCACTCTCAAATCGTGAAGTTTCTGGTGAACTTTCTGGTTTCGTGCTTTCTTGGATCCATTTATTTATTTATTTTCCATCCTGTTGAATGGGATTGATGTGACTACATGTTAAGAAACATAAGCCTATGCTTACTTAAGGCTATGATGTGCTAGTGTGATAAGCTAGCATGTATTACTGGATTACGGGCTCTTTGCTGCCTTCCTGTGTATAGCAAAGAGAGTGCCTTAGCAATACGCTGGAGGCAGTACAAAGTCTGTTCTGACAGATTGGTACTAGCAGTCCCTTTAAATTTCATGCAGTACTTTTTCTGAGTCTTCTTGCACCCTCTGTCTTCAAACTGACTGTATTTCCATTTACTGTTATCAGTATGTTTGTATTGCCTAATGTGCATTTTATTGCTTCTGGCAAATATTTCTGTGAAAACATGTTTTGATGTGCTATGCAAGGTTGAGAACCTACATTCTGGGTTGTAGTTACTCTGTGAGTGGGCCTAGCATCCGACCACAATCTTGTGTAATTACCTCTTGCTGAACAAAACAACAAAACACATGTCTATGTCGTGTTGTAGGCTTCATCACTTCTCTGAATGGCTTGCAGGAGTGAAGAGATGAAAGAATTAGATGTTGACAAACTGTCACATCTTTGAGATGGACAAATGCATTTCTATTCTGGATTATTTTTGTATTTTCCTGGTCTTTTTATCTTCTTTGAATGAAAATACCACATTAAGCATATGTGTAGGACATATGCCACCTAGAATGCAGCAGAAAAGTGTTCAACTATTTCTTGAATCTGTTCAGCAGCTCTTGACACCTTGGCTTCATCTTCAAATGAAATGTATCATAGCATGATGCTTCTCATTCTGTCTCTGTCTCCATTTGTTTTTTGATGCTCTGCCTCAGTTACTAGGTTAACTACACACTGTTGACTTTTCTTACTTGTGTTTTTTACTGTTACATGTGTAACTTATACACAGAATATGTCCTCTTCCCCCCCCCCCCTTTTTTTTTTTTAATCTGATCCTGCAGTAAGCTCTGATCTTGGAATATGTATGGAGTTTGAAGAGATATCTATCGTCAGCTTTGAAATTTTTGTCCCTTTTTTTGTCCATGATACTTGTACTCAGCTAGATTTATGTGTGCTGCATAGATGTCACTTGTAGATTAGATTTCAGACAGGTTGGAACAGATTAGAATTTAAGCATATGATTCAGTTTTTGTCTGCACAATGTAATGCCTGTAATGGCTCAGGAGTGAATGATTGTAGAATTAACTTTTTAAGGCTGTTTACTTTGTAAAGCTGCTCTGGTAGTACTGTACTGGTTGTAAAAAGGATCATGGAGAAGTCAGGCAGGCAAGCTGAGGATTAAAAATGCAGGTGCCCCTATGGCATTTTCTAGGTATCACTTTCATGTTTTTTTGATTGTGGTGGGTATTTTTTTCTGTTAATTTTTTTTTTTGAAACAAATGTCCTATTCTTCAAGCAGTGGTGAATAAGAAGGGGAAAATACCTTCTTTTTTTAGTTAAAAATTAGTAGTTTTCCTTAAAAATTCTAAGGGTGTCAACTTTAAAGTTGACTCTCGCTCAAGGAGCAGGAATAAAACAGCCCATCCAACTTTGCTCAGCTTAAATCTTTGTGGTTTTGTGCAAAGTAAACTTAAATTTAGAAGCCATAAATCCTTTTTCTTAAGTTTTTATGTTTATAGAAATCAGCATTTCATTTGAGCAGATTAGAGGGCAATAACACAGTAATCTGTATGTAGCATTTGTACATACATCTATTTCAAAGCAAAGTGAAATTGATTAAATTTATATGGAATTGTTTTCGAATTGAGAGCTCTTGTTCTCAGGATTAATTCTGTATTCTGTGGAGCCTTCTTGAAAGAATTAACTTTTTTCCCTTTTCCTAGAGCAGTTCATTGATGGCATATAGAACCTTGCCACTAAGTGTTTGATGTTTTTTACGGCTTTGTCATTATTAAAAAACATTTAATAACATAATTTGAAAAGAAAGGTGCTTGATGTACCTTTTGAGGATGATTGTTTAAATTGCTGATGCCTTCAGGCTTTTTTCTCAAATGGAGAAGAAATAAAAATCAATGCCAAAAATCACATCTGAGCTAAGCCCATGTAGAACATAATTTTTTCTGATACTCTATAGATTTGAGCATGTCTTCATTTGGTCTCTGAAGAAACAATTTCACAACCACTCTGTAATCTGATCTCAATTTCAAAATCAAGATTCCTCTTGCAGCTGTTAGGTGGTGCAGATCCCTCTTAATGCGCCAATTTGTACTCTGAAGGCAGGCTTTCTCCTTAAGAAAAGATGGAGATTCACATGCTATACTGACCACTTTTCTTGAATTGGTTCTTTGTTTTGGAGCTTTTCACATGGGGTTTTGCAGGATGGTGTTTTCCAGCTCTTTGAGGCTGAAAGAGGCTATCCCAATCCTGTTTGTATGCTGCTATAATTTCTTTTTTGCTGGTTCAGTGCTTGTCTGATTGTTTGGTAAATCAACTCTGCTCAGAAAACTGACAAAACCCATTCTTTTGCTGGGCTAGCTTTTTGTTAGGTTACTGAGCTGAACAAGCTCATCTCGTCAAGGGCTAGGATGAGTCCCAGATTGTTGCAAAACTGATGATGACTGTGTTGCTGGATGAGATGGTGGGTGGAAAAAGACAGGGAAGTTGTCCATTTATCTTCTTCACTGGCCACTTCATAATTAATGGCTTATCCAGTTTTGTGGAACCTTGAGTTTGTCTCTCAGTCACCTTGTGTCTGATGTCTGCAGCCCAGACCTGTCTGCTCATCTGGTGGGGTCCACAGCAAGCAGGACAGTTCCAGGGCAGCTGTGGTGTTACATCTCCACTGTGTCATCTGTTTGCAGGGACGGGAAAATCTTCTGTGTCTGTCTTAAAGGGCCTTAGAGGACAAGGTATGGCGATGCTAATGTCAAGAAACATGAAGACTGCAAAGAAAGTCTGGTGCAGACCTTCAGTTTACAGAAAATTGAGCCCCTAAAATTACAAATATTCAGGGACCTGAACTGAATTGACAAATACTTGTCTCATCGCTAGAGATTTAGTCTGGCATCAGAAGCTCTAGAGCAGACTTTCTGGCTTTTATAATAGATAGGCCATAAATTCTTCCTGTAGCAACTGGCTGTGTTAGGGAAGTGTTTTAGTCTTCATGGGAAAGTTACTATGTTTGTTAACCTTATTTTTCTTTGGTTTAGCCTTGTTTCCTCAGAGGTAAGATGGCAACCTCAGCTTAAGTCCAGTTCTCTGCCAAGGAATTCACTGATTTCAACTGACTTCATCTTTTCTAACAATACAAAAGCTGAAACAGTTTAACCAAAACTGAGAAGCAGCTAATAATAATGATACCAGACTGTCTGTTTTCAGTCCTTTTATATTCTTCATTTGAGCTAATAATTTTTTCCTCTTCGAGTTCCCATCTGTGAAGTGGGAAGACTTATTAATATATATTAAAGTAGATGTGTTCTGCCATAATAAGCGCTGTAGAGTAGCAAGTATTCAAATTTCTTCAATTTTTGAATCTGTAATAACATGTAGAATGTTATGTACCAATTTTTTTTCTTTACAATTTTCTTGAAAAACTGGCTTTATTTGAAGCGAGCATTTCTTTCCTTTTAGATCTGTATTTTTTTTCATTTGGTGTTCTGAAATAAAATGTAGTAGATGTTTTAGAATATGCTTTCAGACAATTAAGACAAGGGGGGGAAAAAAGGTCAAATAAAGATCTGTAGGAGAACTAAAAGGTACATACTTGAACTTTCTTAATTAGAACAAGGAGATTCTAAACAATTCTAAACAGTTACTGAATGCTAGTAGTTCTAATTTATAAAGAACACATGAATTATTGTCTATTAAATGGTAATTTCACTAATTCTGAACCTTTAAATCTGTATTTAAACAATACCTTTAATGTTTTTATAATGCTGTTGTTGATATATATTAGTATTTTTGCTATAGTGTTTTTTTTTTCTTTTGGCCATTCTGGACCATGCAAATGAAGACAGTGTAAGTCTTTGTGTAGTTTAACTGGCTAATAGTGAATTTTTAATAGCTGGATAATTTATGATTATTTCATACTCCAAAATGTTGTGATTATGTGCTTACATAGCATTCAATGTCTTCCTTTCCTTTTGTTATATTTAATACTTGCTTGATTTGACTGAAGAATTAAAATGTTTTCAGAAGACTCTGTTTTGTGATTTCTGAATCTACAAACTACGGAGGTAAGAGAAATCTGTGTGAGGAGCTGCTGCTTGCTACACTTAATTTCTATATCTGCTAGGTGCTACAGTGCAGAATGTGAAATATATTCCTTTTAAACTTGATTTGTTTATAATACTGACTTTTGTGGCTACACAATGGCTATAAAATGAATTAAGCCTTACAGCGAAGTATCATTCTGTTAAATGTCAGCGGGCAAAATCACATTAATTTTGTTTTCATTCTTCAATTGTGGTTTCTGGCTTTTTTGTTTGTGGACAGTTTTCATATTCATTAGCAGATTTCTTATGCTCGCTGCAGTTTTCTTTGCACTTTCTGTATCATCTTTGAAAGATCATGCGATACCATGTCTCTCCTCTGTTTACATGAGTTTGCTTAAGTTGAAGATGAACTCAAACTCTTCATGTAAATATTTGTGCTTTCCCTTCGTTTTAAAATTAAATACCATTGTCTCGAAACAACTCTAAGTAATCAGTAAAGACTTTTATAGGTAAAATATGCATGCCTAAAAACATAAACATCCTCAAGTTTTGCACATCTTAATTGAATTTTCATACTTCAGCAATAACAGCATTCCCATTACTTTATTAACAGTGTAGGAGAGACATCCTAGTGAAATACACATCTTTCTCCAAAAGCTGTTTTTCATTTGTCCATCCTTTCTAATGTATTGTAACATTAGCTCATTGAGCACACAGAAGTAACAATCTATGCAACATGAATAGTCTAGAGATGTCTGCTGTATGGTGGTAATGTGGGTTTATGTGGCTAGTTACATCTCCTCAAGTCAGTTCTGCTTTTGAATGGAATTAATATTTAATCCTGTTTTCTCCATTACTTCAGCATTAACTAAAGTAGACTTTAGAATTCGTCTTTCTTTTTGAAAATATTGAGTTCATTGTTGCTCAAGAAGGCATAAATGCTGGTGTTTGCCACAAAAGCAAGAAAGCCTTTTTTTTCAAAATCCCTCCCACATCATTGTCTTAAAAACCAACTGGAGTGAGGATGACTCTTTAAAATTTTTTATTTGTTGTGGTATGAAGTCTGTTTATTTTCATCCGAAATAGTCAGCTGATATTGCACCTAGCCTGGGAAATCAGTTTCATAAATATAGTTGTGTTTGTCCCATTTACATTAATGCTTTATTCACTTAAAGGATCTTAAAGCCCTATTCCTGAAAATAAGTGCAAGCGAAGGTGGCTTTCAGAGAAGTGAAGTCTTTTGATGTTGAAGATGCAGGATTGATCTGATCTGTCATTCTTGCCACTGCACAGGCAGTATTTTCTGAACAGACTGATGTTTTCTTTTTGGGATATTGATATTTGAGGGCCAATAAATAAAGGTCAGTTTGACTAAATGGAGAGCAACCAAAGAAATTGCTATGTCGTATTATACAGTAGTACTTGTAAAACTTCCAGCTGGCTTGCCCAAGGTACAGATTTTTAGTTTTCTTTCAATAACAAAAATATTTGGATCTTTCCAATAGCGTATTACATCATGCTGTTGACTTGGCAAAACTCAGTGTGAAGAGCAAGCCAGAAGCAAAATGAAGCACTGCAACTTCACACGCGGCTTTTAGAGGTACTGATGGGTGTATCTGAGCTGCAGAGTGCCTTATGGAGTAGTTTAGGAAGAGTACCAAAAGCAAGATAACGGTGCTAATGTGGCATTGTGCCCAGGCAAATGTTGCTGGTATACCTCTTAGGATAGCGTTTTCACTTCTTGTTTCATGATGGTGTGCTATGGTGACGTGCCCAAACATCAGCCCAATGTTTGGGCATCAGGCCCAAACATTAGCAAGCTACTTATTGCAGCTTGGACCCAAACCACGTTAGCAAAAATGATGTACATGTAGTCTCTTAAATCTCAAGTTCTGACTGCATTGTTTGGAGGACGCATTGATGTGATTCAAAGGTGAGCCCTCCTGTGTCAGTTGCAAGGACCTCTGGGTGCATCACTTTCAATCTCTTAACACTGGGGCCTGGTTCAGAGACATTACTATGAAACTCCCTAGTCTGGTATGGGTCTCTGATTATTATCCATTACTGGTCACACAGGTTGGAAGGGGTGAAGTTAAGTAAAGAAGTGCAAAAGCAATTGAAATGGACTTCAAGGCACCGAAGTCGTTGGTTGAAGGATCAGAAGCACAGGTAGTATTCAGTACCTTCAGTGGTGAGGAAGACTGGTTTCTCTGATCATAGAAACAAAACTCTGTACCATACTCAAAGTACCTGGTTTAGATCCCAGCCACTTAGCATATTGTCAGTAAGTTTCCAAAATAGTCAGTGAGTTTCCAATGATCTTTTAGAGTTTTACTTTTTTTTTCAAACACCTAAGGTATGCATGATACTGGCAACCATATCCAGGGATAGAGAACATTTCCTAACAAAAATCTTGTTCCAAGGTATCATGGTGCCAGAAAATAGAATGCACAGTACGTTACTACTAGCAATGCTAGCCAAGACATCAATTCCAAAAACTAAAGTTACTTTAGAATCTGCCCTTACTGGTAAAATATAAAAGCTAAGAGATAACATTTGCAGAAGCACTGAACAGATTTATCTATACTTCAGAAAATCCTGATCTACACAACCTATAGTCCTAACTCTGGTTCCTACCTAAGTCTCTCTTACTGGAGTTTCATGATGCTAGTGTGGGCCACTGGCTTGCACTTGAAGTGTAAGCTAAAGTTGAGGCATCTGCTTTTGCTCAGGCAAGGCTTTTCAGCAGGGATGTTAGTCCAATCACTCAATACTACAACTGCCTCTCTTGTTCTCAGCAAGAACATTGTAAACTACTTCTCCTATGTTCACTACATCAAAGCAGCACACTTCACTGCAGACTTCCTTGTGGGATGGATCCAGTTGGCATATTGGGCACTGTGTTCCTCTCAGAATGAAATCACCTACAACAAGCACTTTTTTTTTTTGTTTAAGTAAGTTGTTTTGATGCGTAGGGCTGGCTGAATCACCCCAGGCAACTCCTTGGATGAGGCTTCATCTACTTCTGTAGGCTGGACCTTCAGTTCTAGAGTCCCACATGTTGCATAAGCTGCGTAGATGGTGCCTAGAGAATTGTCAGGTCAAGTGGTGATTTAATAAATAGCTTGACAAAATCACAGAACTGCTGAGGTTGGAAGGAATCTCTAACCATTGTCTAGTCCACAGCTAGAGCGGGCTGCTCAGAACTGTGTCCAGTTGAGTTCTGATTCCACAGGTGGAGACTCTGCATCCTCTCTGGGCAACAGCTTCTGATATTTGACAGTTCTGGCAATTGATTAACACACCCAAACACACACACATACATACACACATATGTGTGTATGTATGTTATTCCTCCAGCCCTGGCCCCGCTGTTGTGTTTAGATGGGTTTCACATGCTTCAATCTGTGGCCAGTGTCCTTTTTTTTTTTTTTTTTTTTTTTCCTGTCAACTGACCATTACTGAGGAAAGCCTGTCATCTTTCCCCTCCCATCAGGGGATTTTATGCACATTGATTTTTACACACATGAACAATATTACCCCTTGCTTTTTCACCAGGCTGAAAGGTTCACAACTCTCTCAGCCTGTCCTCATCTGCTTTAGTCCTTTAATCATCTTAGTGACACTTAACTAGACTTGCTCCAGTTTTTCCATGTCTCTTCTATGGGGTATCCTAGAACTGGACCTGGCACGCTGAGTGTGCCATCACTAGTGCTGAGTAGAGAGGGGGGGAAGATCACCACCACTCCTGACCCTCTTGCAACATTTTTCCTAATGTGGCCCAGGAGGCTATTGGTTGCCTTTGCCTTGAGGCTGTCCTACTGAATAATGATCAACTTGTCCACCAAGGCTACAGGGTCCTTCTATTGCAGAGGTATGTTCCAGCTGGTTGGCCTCCAGCCTTTAATGGTGCAGATCACCTTTGAAGACAAAGCCTAAGACCTGTTATAATGCGTACTTTTATTCTTGAACTGCAAAGACATAATTTACTTAGCTTATATCAAAACATTTCCATGTATGCGCTTCTTGTAGTATCAACACCCAAAATAAAACACTTGGATGCGTTGGCTCTTTGGCAAGCTTACTGTCTTCTCTCAGAAACAATTAAGCGAAATCTGAGTTAGAAATTTTCTCCTGAAGAATTAATTTTGTTTCTCATAGTAACTGGACTGATTCTATAGCATGTCTTGTAATTTTTACAGGAACGGCAAATGTCTGTACTCACTTCTGGAGGCTCTTCTACAGTTGGTCCTTGCTTCATACTTTTCTTGTTTGAGTGTTATTGTTCTGCCCACTATGAAGAAGGCATTGTAAAAGCCATATATATGGACACTAGAGTAATACATTCATAAAATATTTTTTTCTCCTGTCTGAAAGCTGTGGAACTTAGTAACACAGACTGTGAAGTAAAGATTACCTGTAAAACTTCTTTATTTTTTTAGAATAACAGATGTGAATTTGCAAATAATTTAGGTGACGCTAAATTACTTGTGACAGAACAAAACTGTTTTCAGTAGCCTGGATCTAAACTTTTGAGAGTTTTAGATTAAAATCTGTATATCAAATTATATCCAGAATAAAAATAATTGATGCAGATAAGATTCAGTCTTAGTGCTGATGTAATTCAACCCCCAGACTCTTTGTTCTGCACTATTTGAAGTTTCCATGTGGTCTGAAAATTGCAGTGCTTCATTAATTCCATCTGAAGAGGATTGAAGAGATTTTTGTAGATGGAATAATGTGTAAAAGTAACTGTGTGATATGCTGTGGACTGCATGAATGCAGTTCTGGCCAGCACAGCCCTCTGGACCTCTGTAAGCATCTGAGAATCCAATAAAGATCTCTAAATTATGGGCATTATCTAGTTGATTGAAGGAGCTTATTCTACTTGCTGCTCTGCTAGCCAGCCAATGTAACATCTGATATTTAAACTCATTATCTGTGTATCTGAAACAGTTTGCTTGTATCATAGCTTAAACAGAAGTTAATGTAATCAGCTGCTCCATCTGCGTTTGAAATGAGGATGGTAGACTAGAGATGATGAGCCAGTTTACTCTCAGATTTCTTCAAAAATGAAGCATCTGTCTCTACTTGCTGTTGACTGCAAGTCTATAAGCCTTATAAAAGTATGGTATTTCAAAGCTATAGGAGCTATCACATACTGTTTTATGTTGTGGTCAAAAAATGCAGAAATCCTCTATTCTTAGCAATGTCTGGAAAGTGTTGGTGTTTTTTTTTTTTTTTTTTTTTTTTTTTTTTTTTTTAATTTTTTTAAGGCAGTAAAAGCTTGGTGTCAAGTACAGCTGCTGAGACTGAATGCTATTGTGAGTGTTAAGGCTACTTAGTGGGAGGCTCCAGGTCTTTAAAACCAGTCTGGTTCAGGGATTTTTAAACCAGTTAGGTGCTAAACTGTATTTGGTGTAAGGAGCCAATTAAAAGGTGTGTAAAGCAGGCTGAAACCAATTTTGTTGTTACTGCATTCTTTAAAAACAGCAAATCAGGCATACAGTAAGGGATTTCAGCAACATATTGTTAAAGCTGTGCCAATACTGGTTACTAGAACTAGTGCTAGAAGTTTTGAGACAGAAAAGGGTATTGCTTAATGTTGTTAGCAGAAAGTCATGTTTTCAAATCATGCCTGGAATTTTCCAGTGAAGCAGCACGGTTTGAGAACAATCACTAGCTTCCTAATCAATCCCCTCAGGCTAGGAAGCAGTTGTGGGTTTGTTACTGTTCACCTCCAAACCTGTTTTTATCACTGTGCTTGAGAACAAGACAGATCTGATGGTGTCTACTGGCAGTATTACTCAGGGTGTCAAAAGCTTTACAGACTGCATTGCATAAAATAACACAGTACTGATAGTACTTGTCATGCTTCATGATCATTTTTAGCAACTCATCTTTGTTAGGCAACCTGATCTTTCTAAACAGCTCATCTTTCTTAGACAACTGAAATAACGAGCTAGTACTCTTCGTAGGACATTGAAGTCCATGCCCTTCGTTGCTGAGGAACAGCCAACACTTACTGCTATTGAGAAGGAAATGGAATTGCTGAAGACATACCAAGAAATTCTCAAATTAATTATAACTGCTTTTAATATACAGTGCAGAGCACCTACAAAAAGGTGGTTGGCCTGATACTAAAGAGATGCTTGTTACCTAAGAGTATTTTGTGTGAGGGTTTGTGAAAGTTTGGTGTAGGTAATTCTGGAATTCAGAAGCTGTTGTGAATAAGTGTGCCAGAACCATTAATGAGTTTTTCCTGTCCAGTCTCTAGAAGAGAACCCCCAAAACTGAAGTCTTGTTGTTTTGTTAAAAGCTGGCTTAAACTGAGATTTCTTTTATTAAGAGCAGGTAGATATCTTCAGAGTTTTCATCACACTTCTCTCCAACTAAGAGGTGAGAGCATAGCTGAAAATTTATCTTTGCAATCTGGTCCTGTTTTATGGAAAGCCATGTTTGTTGTGGTTTAGAAATGTAGCTTTCAAACTGTTTGGGTTACTTGTTTGTGTTCCTGATCTGTTACTGCTGTACTTGAGTGAATTACTGGAAAGAGTGTTTTGTAGGCAAAAACCCCATGCTAGTAGGGGCATGAAGTCATACGTCTGCCTGCTACTTGCCTCAACCCTTCTTGTAGCTGGAGCTACAGATAACCGGTCTCAAAGAACTGAATACGTAATCAAAGAGGGCTTGGGATGCATAAAGGCAGTTACCAAGACCTTAAATACTGTGCTCTGCAAAAAGCCTTGGTTCATTTACAGCATCTAGTGCCAATGTGTTGCATCTCTTGGACTTTATAATGTCATTTTTGACGTTACACAGGGTATATGATTAAATTCTGTTGTGTTTTTTGTCATACGCAGTGAGGGCTGCTCCCTGCAATCTGATTGGTAAGCTACTGGCAATTTTTGTGTTAGTTCTGAGTATTTGTGACTAATGTAGGTGAAGGTCAATAGCAGGCCTGACTGGATTGAGTGACTTCTGTTACCTAAAAAGGCTGTGCTACTTCTCATATCGCTCTCTCCTGGTTATATAGTCCCACTCTCTCATAAATTGGCTCTAATAGTTGTCTGATTGTGCTGTAAGCTAGCTTGGTAAACAGGCAAAAAACTGGCTAGGTTAGTTTCTGTCAGATAAGCAAGTGAAACAGGTTGCCTTGTAGCCAGGCAAGTACCAGAGCCATTGCAGGGAAGGGGAAAGGGAGTTCTTGCTTGTAAGGGAATGAGTAACCTGCCTCTTCCAGTGGCTGCAAGCTGTTAGATCAATGCAAGTTGTATCATGTCTTCTCTTCTTAAGAGGTGTGGTATTTTGGTTGGTTTTGGGGTCATTTTGGATTGAACCTGAGTTTCTTTTCATAGGTTGTTCATGTGTTTGTGATTCAGCTAATTTCTCATTTTTTCCCCCTTCCAATGCTTGCTCTGTTTAAAAAAAAAAAAAAAAAGTCTATCCTTTGTACAAAAAGCTCTTGCTACTACCTAATAGGAAACTCTCTACTGGAACTGAAACTCATATGGATTGTGGTAAAGTACTTGAGAAACCAGTAATTCTAAAAACCACATCATATGCAATATTTCATTAAGATGACTAAAGACAGCGGTAGTTAACAGGAGTCTCTGTGCAAGCTATTGCTGTGGAATATGAAGACAGAAAAACTAAGAATGAAAAGTTGAGGGAAGCAAATGTATGCAGACAATATATAACAACAAAAACAAAAAGATTATTGAATTTTAATTTTTTTAATCTTCATTCTGGTAAAGGGGCGGCCTTGACTTGCTGGATTGCCATTGTCGTAGTTGCTTTATTCCTGAATGAGTGAAGGTTTAATTGACCTGTATACTGACATCCCTTTTCCACCCTCTTGTTACCTCCAATGTGAAGCTTAGCCTATTTCTTCCTGTTCTGCTAGGGAAATGAGGGTAGCAATTTTGGCTAGTAGTTTATTCTCAGATATAACACAGCCACGCACAAGCACTCACTTAAGATGTCTCTTTCAAGATAGCTGTGGCAGCTGTTTTAAATGGTTTGAAGATTTTGTGGTTTGTTTTTATTTTGATTTGTTTTCATTGAATTGAGACAGTGTGTCAGTTCTAGTTTCTGTGGCTTGAAGGTATTAAAGTACTTTGTTTATCTTGGTTGTAAGTTTGGGATTCCCTCCCTGCCCCCCCTTTCATTTGTTAGCGTAGTTACGATAGAAAAACTCTGGTTGGGAACTGAAATAAGACAAACAATGTAAATGAGATGGAGTTATATGTTAGGGGGTTTTACTAGGCTCTGCAGTATCCAAGAAGGGAAGAGATAAACTTCTGTTGTCTTGGAGTCTTGAGAAGGAGATAAAAATGCATTATGGAAGAGCTTTTTAAAAGAACTATAAAACTTCTGTCAGTGTATAGGGAGACAATTTCTTTCTTTTTGTTTCTTCCTCTTCCAATGTCCTCTCTCTTTGCACCAAGTAACTACTACGTATAGTCTTCTGTGTATGTAAGGCTCAAGCTACCGAATAGGAAAACAAAACCATTACAGGCTTTGCATTGTAACCGGAAATAAAATTTGTGTTGGCTGTGGTCAGATAAATTCAGACTCCATTCAATTTCTTGAAAGCAAATGTTAATTCTTTTCCCTGCATAAATTGTGGTAAGGACAAGATAGCTCTCATTTACTTCACCATGCTTCTAGCAGTTGCAACTCCTCTAAGACATACTGCCTCAAGTAAAACTGGGCTATTGTTTTTCCTTTTCTTTAGTATGTCATTCAAGCCATGCAGGGAAAATGAATGGAAAAAGATGGGAGTCTGAACTGCTGCAGAGAATCTCCTTAAATTCTTGAGCAGAGTGCTTCATATGTGAAGGGTTACACTGATTACTGGTTTTAAAGTGCTAAAGAACGTTTTCTTAAGATTTATATAATTTTTTCCCTTTCCTGTAAATCTTCTGACTTGGTTCATTTGCTGGTATCATCTTGGTTTATCTCACCAGTTTCACACTGAAGTAAGGCCTTTAACTATCTGTTCTGCTTTTAAAATAGTGTTTTTTCTCTCTGCTTTCACTTACGTGCTATTTAGTTTTGAGGTCTGATCTAGTTTTCTTAAATGTTATTATTCTGATCTTCTTGAGGCAGCTGATTTTGCAAAAACCTACACTAAAACATCTAGGCTCCTCCAGACCTTCATTTCTGTAAAACAATAATTTTGAAAAGACAAGGAAAATTTGGTTGTGAATACTCTTTTAAAGCAGCTTGGTGTGATCACTCTGGGAAGAATCAGTAAAAATCTCAGTTGGCATAGGAAGGAGGGAGAAAATTGGTATGTGCTTAATAGATGACACTGAACAGAGGAATATGTCAGAAATACTTTGGTGATGTTAACTTGGCCTTGTCAGGAAACTGTCATTAGGAAAAGTAGTTCTCATAAAACTGCTACATGTAATCCATGCTGGGCAATGATACTATGAATTAAGCTGGACTGCCTTACATTGTAGTGAACAGTCCTACATTGTAGTGAAAAGGGTGTTTGACTTCAGTGTATGTTTCTTCATGTGAAGCTCTGCCTTTCCTCAGTATGTACTAAAACTGTATATGCTGTTGGTCAACACACATGTATTCTATATAAATCTGAACTACCCACTATATTAATTTGCTTTCTTGATTTTGTCATTCTGTTTATTTTTTCTGGAGAGAATTGGTAGCTCGGGGTGGGGGTATTTGCTACGGATAACCACTAATCTGTTTTAACATATGCTTTTTATAAGTAATTTTTCATACCAATTGTTGCTTTTTGACAGGTATTTTGTTTTGGAAAGTGAATAGCAAACCCAAAAGCTTAATTGGTTTTTGGTTGTGCATTTTTTCCCCCGTAATTACTTCAAAACAGTATGGTTCTCTATCTACTTCATAGAAATTAATTGCCAAAGTAAATCCTTCTGTTGCTAAAATTACTACGATTGTGATTCCAGAACTGTTACCATACTTGATCACAGCAAGAAAAGATAGCTGGTGGTTCATTACACTCTCCCATGTTGCCTTGTGGGTTTTGGTCAGTTTTATTCCTTTGGTGTAACTGCACCCATTTTGAAGTAAGGGCAACAACAGGAAGACGCTTGAGGTTCTTATTTTTGAAGGTCACTACATTTATTTGAAGTTCTAGACTCTCATTTAAATAAACTTCATTTTAAGCTGTTCTTGCACTATGGGATCATATGTAGTCTATCAACAGTATGGTTAAGCTGTAACTTTGGTTTTTTATTCCTAGTAAGTATATTAATATTGTCCCTTAGTGAATGGCAGATGTAGCTACTTCATTGTGGAAGTGACATCCTCAGTAATTCCTTTCTTTTAACCTGTAAATACTACCTACTCGACATCCTTTTCCCACTTGGAAAGAATAGACTTGAATTAAATGACTAGCCAGAATTCCTTAAAACTTGCTTAAAACTTCCTACTCCGTGCATTCTTCAGTTCCGAAGGAGAGGCAGGTTCTTGTATGTGAAAAAACTCCATTTGTTCAACTACTACTTTCTTGCTGACCTTGCCTTGATACTAAACATGCTGGGGAAGTTAGGAAAGTCTGACCACTCAGATTGGTACCATGGAGTCTTTTTTTAAACTAATTTTTTTACCTTGCTGCTGCTTGTAGAGCCACATCAAGTAAAATTGGGCCCGTTCAGACCTTCTGTCTTTGTGAACTGAATTAGAGATGTGTTTTTGCATAATCTCCTGCAGTTGTTTGTTTTTTTTAATAATTACTATAATTTTTTAAAATAATTTTTTTAATACTGTAAACTTCTCATCATTCCTGAGGATTAGTCTACAGCTTACATACAGAAGACAAGCAATTCAGAAACTAGGTGATATATACTAAAGACATTTCAACCCAAATGAATGCTGAGGTAAAGGATAATAGTGATATTTCATTCAGGAAAACATCAGTGATTAGGAAGTGTGTGGTGTTTGAGGATGTTAATGCTTTCCAGGCTCTCTGCTACCTCTTGGTGACCTTGCTTTGATGCTTGAGGTCTGAAGTTGCATTTACCACAGCAGTTGATTGCTCGCTAGTAAGCAGAGTGATTAATGTCAAATTCATCTCTGTATATTGGAGGAGGCAGCTCAGGAAAGTGACCTGTAATGGTGCAGCATGTGATTGATGTGCTCTGTGGCATCCTTGGCAATGCTTATTCTTGCAAGTGCTGGCACCTCATATGCCCTTTGCATCAGTTGGACGTCTGCTGCTAGATCCACTTCAAATACCTCCCGTTTAGTGTTTTGCTCTTCCAGTTAGTTCTGAATTTAATGCATAAATAAATGGTAGACCAAAACTCAAGTCAGAGAAAGTGTTCAGCATTTAATAAAGCAGAATTTCTACTTTATTTTCAGGCTATCTGTGACATTCTTTAAGGGACAATAAAATTGACATTCTTAAACAGAACATGACAAACAATTGTCAGAGCTTGAAGATATTTTCACTGTACTTTGATGCGAAGTACTTATTGTTAGTCAGGAAGCTTATCTGGTTGGGGTGATGATGAATGTACCAGGTAAGTGCCATGATAGAGTAAGTGAAGTCTTGTTATGGAGCACTGTGATTCATTGAACAATTGCGCAAACTTGATCAAGATACATCCCAACACAAATATCTTTGATATTAAAAAAAATCAGGAATTTAGGTAAAATAATGATTCCTAATGATGTATAAACCTAGTCTTCTCATTTGGGACTTTTAGAGTGTACTTGTGTTTTGAAACAGTTTTCTTATAATACATAGGATTATGAGTCACTCATCCATTCTATAAAAAGAGAGAGAACACAAGCAGAAGGAAATGGAACATGCATTTTTAAACACTGCTTCTGCCTTCCTTTTGTTTAAATGTCAGCTGAATTTTCATGTAATAATTCCTGTAGTTGTGGTCTCAAAACAGATACTAAATATTGCAAGAATTTTGATGAACTGTGGCAGTTGACTTTTGCAATTAGATTTTTAAATAGTACATATGTAAAAAAGTGTATAGTTTCTACATTTCATGTGGTATGCAGCAAGTGGAGTAGGAGGACCAGCTGAATCTCTTACAGGGAATTCAGAATGGTGTACTTTCCATTGATAGTTACATGGGAGATGCTCTCCAGTTTCAGATTTGATTTGCTCATTGGTGTGCTCTGCATGCTAGACTGTTTAGTATATTGTTTTGGCAGCATGTACTGACACTTACTGGAGCGTGTCGGCAGAGTTGGCACTAGGCTGATAGGGAAAAAGCTTTGTGTAGCTGGATCATTTCAAGGCTTCAGTGTTCAAGCTGTCATTACACTTTTGATAGGAAATGAGTTACCTGATGGCATACTGTTCAAGTTCTCATGTTACTGGAACACATTGAATACTAATTCGGTGTAAATTTTCAGTGTTACAGTCTTGATTTCGTATCACAAAGTCAGGGATTTTCTAAGTGTCAATGAACTTTTGGATGAAGAGCTCTGGCAGTTTTCAGATTCCTCCAGCAAGTAGAGATTACTTTTTTTTTTCCCATTGAGAGCTTTGTGTACAAGCACATCTTCTCCAATTAACCTCCAGTGTTTTAATCTAAGAATATGTACTTCATTTAGACTTCAAAATCTCATTCTCCAGGTATACATCAGTGTAGGTGCTTTGTCATGACTGTTAAAAAGATCTTCAACTGCAGTCCTACTTTGACTCTTATCTGGGAAAATGTACACCAGGAAAACACAACATCTCTCAAGTGCTGCTTTAAATACTTGCTGCTGTTTTAAAACAAGCACTTTTACAAAGCAATTTATCTGGTCTCTTGTGTAACTTACTAATATTAGTAGAGCGAAGATTTCAGGAAGAGTGTGAATGTTTTCTTCATTGATATGTCTTGAGGAGTAGGAGTCAATTAGGCTTTTTGAAGGCAAAAGAAAAAACTCTACAGTGGCTTATATAATTTGTCAGCACATAGACTTCAGAATTTTTTTTAAATCATAACTTCTATAAGGAAAAATGAATGATTTTTTTTTAAACCATTTCCTTTAACTAGGATTAAGACTTTTGGGGAATTGTGGGGTAGTGGTATATATTGTGGCCTCGTTTAAAAAGAAATTTGGTTATCTTCTTGTTTTAGGATTTTTTTGTTTCCAGTGGCCTTCTCTGCTCAGTGATAAGTGACTACTCAAAATTTATGTAGCAACACAGTAGCTAAGTTGGTAGCTCATTATGATTTTTAAGTATGTTTTAAGTTTTAATTATTTTTTTAGCTTAAAAATAAATCTTGCATGTATTCCCATTAATGTTTTAAACGTGTTATTCCAGCTGCGTTGGCGTAGAGGAGCACCATGCTGTTGACATCGATCTATATCATTGTCCCAACTGTGCAATTCTCCATGGACCTTCTCTAAGTGAGTATAGGTTTTTTTCTTTATTTTATTTTACACTTTCAGTCTGTTTACTTTTCATGTATAATTGAGAAAGACTGTTCAGAAGAACATTCAGCAAGTGTTTGATTATTTAGAAGGTACTGATTCTACATGACTAACTTTTGAGCTGGTAAAAACACCACAAAACAAACAAACCATCCTGGAAAGTGTCTTGATCTGGAGATGTAGACAGAATAAAATACAAACCACTGCTATAGATAAGAGACATCAAAGTGCACAGTTAGAGGAAGACAATCTATACTTGACAGAGTCAGAGAATAAAAATTAGAAAGAATGGTTTGACTTGGAAGGGACCTCCAAAGGTCATATAGCACCACCTCCCTGCAGTGAGCACAGTCATCCTCCACTACATCAGGTCACTCTGAGATTTGTTGAGCCTGACCTTGAGTATTTCCAAGGATATGGGGCCTCAACTACTTTCCTGGGCAACCTGTCTCGGTGTTCCACCACCCTTATGGTAAAGAACTTGTTCCTAACTTACAATCTAAATCTGTTCTCTAATTTTGAACCATTAACCCCTTTTTCTATCACCACAAGTCTTTGTAAACAATCTCTCTCCATCCTTCTTGTCGGCCCCCTTCAGGTACTGTAAGGCGTCTATTAGGTCTTCCCAGAGCCTTCTCTTCTCCACACTAAACAACCCCAGTTCCCTCAGCCTCCCCTTGTAGAAGAGGTGTTCCAGCCCCCCAATTAATTTTATGCCCCTCTTCTGGTTGCATAATAAGGATCACACCTGCCTTAAACAGTTTACACCCAAAGCTGTTACGGAGATGTGAGCAGTGATTTGGTTTGAAACAACACATGGTTGTGAATAGCAGCAAGATTTTCAGACTGGATGTGGATGTGCTTATATGGTGAGATGGCAGAGTGGGATTAGGTCCTGTTAATTGTGTTGATATACAAAATTAAGTCTATGATTCTTGATGGGGTATGATTCTTCTGTTTGCTAAAAAGTCTGATCTTTAGGAAATTAAAGTTCTGTTTCTGGTTTTGTTGCTGACTTCATAGATTCAGATAGCTTTCAAGCTGCTGCTGTTTATTTGTGCTGCACTGGATATTGTGTATGTGTTAAATCGTGTGTAATGTGCACTGAAGTTCTCACACAGAAGGAGCTGTAGAAGCACAGAGGATTACTGTTGGGTGTCCTAAGATTTTGTTTGTTGCAGATAAGTTGAATGTCACCTGGATAAACAATACTGTTTGTTAAATCATAGCAATGGGAGTGAGGCATGTCTGGCTCTCTGGTGGGGTCACTGCTAATCTTAACCATGTGATTTAACTAATTCAAAGTTCAATCCTTTTGAAACTTGTAGTGAAGAAGAGGAGGAATTGGCACAGACATGACTATACAGAGTTGGATGATGGTTCTAAACCAGTGCAGGCTGGAACACGGACCTTTGTCAAACAACTGCGAGCTCGCTCTTTCCCAAGGTACAGAAGCTTATGCATTTCAGTGAAAAAAGTAGACAAACATCCAAAGAGAACATTTATGTCAGCTGGCAGTCTATCCAGTCTTCCATAATTCAGAGGAAACTGGAGAAATATGGTCCTGTATTCATCCTGAGCTGTCCATGATTGGCTGACTCACTGCAAACAACGACTTAAAATTCTTTCAAGGGATTTGTTGTTGTTGTTACCAAAATGTACATGAATACCTTTTCTAATAATTCCCTTTTACCCATCCTCTTAAATTTCTTTGTTCAGTCATATAGAAATACTATGAGTTTTCTTTGTCTTCTACTTAAATCCTTACTATAATAATACTGGCTCCACTTCTTTTGGATCCAGATGTACCCATTCCGATCTGTCCTCCTTCAAATGATGTGAATTTTTTTCAGTGCTCCAGTATTCCATTATTTCTTTTTCACCAGTGCTGATGAAGTAATTTTGAAAATGCATGGAAGCCAGCTGACACAAAGATACTTGGAGAAACATGGGTTTGATGTTCCCATTATGGTTCCTAAATTAGATGGTCTGGGGCTCAGACTTCCTCCGCCAACTTTCTCCGTTTTAGATGTGGAACGCTATGTTGGTAAGAAACACTCTGGAGTACATAATAAATCATCCTATCTGTAAAGTACAATAAATACTTACATGATGGAGTGCGCTAAATATATATTCTAAATTGAAGACTAGCAGAGAATAAAATTAAAGCTTTTCTCTGAGTTTGTGTTAAATACATGATAGGAGTACAGCCTCACTTTTCAACTTTCAAACATGTTAATTTTGGTACTAAAGAGGGAATGTTGTGTGTGTGTGGGGGTTCTACTACATGTTGTAAACTGATAAAGTATAATTACTTTTGAGATTCTTCTTTATGTGGGAATTGAATGAATTGCTCTTATGATCAATGAAGTTTAATAATTGGTTAGGATATTGTGAAACTTAATATTTTGAGATCAGTAAACTGGCATTTCTGAATTAAATCTTCCTTCTTGGAAAAATGCCTATTTTGACTTCCTTTGGCAAGGGAGCTAGAACTTCCCCAGGACCATTTCTTTCTTATCACATATGTTGATGGTCTGTAATTGTTTAAGCCTCATGAAAGTGTGCAGTGCAGAGAAATAGATACTGATCCAATTGCAGCATGACATTTCCTGTAACCTACAGTGCAGCAAAGTCTGTATATGGCCTTGTCTGTGTTCTTGTGATAACCTAATATATAATGGTGTGCTGAAAGTAGATTTTCTGTCCATCAACATTTTACAGTGGCACCAGAATGTAGAAAATACAAAGCATATAGAATATTTTTACCAATAAGATGATGATAAACAGCAGTGTAATTTTGTTACTGAGTTTTCTCTCTTGGAATACCACCTCTTCAGATTCAGAGAGAAACTTTATCTTCTCATTCCTTCTATGTATTTTTGTGTAACTAGATGGTGGCAAAACAATTACTGTTGTTAGTCTTTTTTCTTGGCTAAGGGTTACTTCTTTCTTGCCTCATTCTGCAGGTGTATCACCTTAAAATACAGTTTGTGACCTGATCCTTGCTGTCTTTGGAAATGAAGCACACTCGTGATAATTACTCAGTGAAATCACTATGTGCTTAAAAGTTGTATGTGTGTACAAGGAGGGTGATGGTGGGCTTGTAGAATCTTTCTGAAGGAGTACCTGCATAATTTTAAATTGTAATAACTTATCAATTGCGGCACAAGTTTAATTCAATTTGCCAAGAATTACAAATTGTGAGCAGTAGGACTTTTTCGTAAAGAATTCCCAATGGTCCTCGTGTTAAATATCTGTGTGCTGTGGTGGTGATTAATGGCAAGAGTGAGGAATAGATCTGCTTTGATGGCTTAATCTACATTAGTCTTTCCAGCGGTAGCCACAAACTCATTTAGTTAGTTATTTAATTTTTTTTACCAGTTGCAGCTATTGTATACTGCACTTTTTCCTTTCTGGTTATCCAGAGGAAAGAGAATTCATTTTTAGAGTATTTTCAGTTCTATCCTTATTAGGATACACCTTTATTAGGTGTAACTTTAATTGTTGTAAAGTTGGCTTACGCTGATCTGTCTGTGTTCCAAGATAATACTGTTAGTAGTGGTGATTTTGTACAGGAATCTTTTGATAAAGGCTGGAAAAAAGTTAAATTTCTCTTAAATACCTTTACTTGTCATCCTGTTTTCCACAGGTGGTGACAAAGTGATAGATGTAATAGATGTAGCAAGACAAGCAGACAGTAAAATGAAGCTCCATAATTATATTAAATATTTCACAAATCCTGTTCGACCAAAAGTATTGAACGTGATCAGCCTGGAATTCTCAGACACAAAGTAAGTATTGACTTGAATTTCTTGAGTGTAATAAGTGATTTTCACTAAGCTGAACAATATGTGTAGGAATATGATGTGTGTAATGGGGAAAGATAGAAGGCTGTGTATTTCATGTAGACAGCTACTGTGCTGTAATGTTGGGTATAAAACATCTTTATTAATTCATAAATAATAACTTTGTAGGCATCAAATTTCAGCCTGTCATTTAAAGAGAGTTGTGTTTACTCTTGGTTATATTTATGGTTCTTTTTTGATTGTTTGTTTTTTGAAGGATGTCTGAATTAGTGGAAGTGCCAGATATTGCCAGGAAGCTTTCATGGGTGGAGAATTACTGGCCAGATGATTCTGTCTTCCCTAAGCCTTTTGTTCAGAAGTATTGCTTGATGGGTGTCCAGGACAGCTATACTGATTTTCACATTGATTTTGGAGGAACATCAGTTTGGTACCATGTTCTTTGGGTACGAAGCCTTCTTGATTTATGACTGTGGGAAACAAAAATTATTTGGCATGTGCAACCTTCTGCTATGTTATTAGCACCTGTATGAGATTTCATGCTTAAAAAGCCAGAGGAGGAGCTTCAAAGTGAATTAGTCATCATTTGAGTTGATTGGTCTTATTTCAGATCAATCTGTTATTTAAGTAGGAATGTCTCAGAGATTGTAGTATGCCTCCAGGAGGGCATTTATTTATTTATTTGTTTCATAATTTTTAATAGGGTGAGAAGATATTCTATTTGATCAAGCCCACTGATGAAAATTTGGCACTGTATGAGTCTTGGAGTTCATCTGTCACCCAGAGTGAAGTGTACTTTGGGGACAAGGTTGACAAATGTTACAAATGCGTTGTGAAGCAAGGACACACTTTGTTTGTACCAACAGGTAAGATTTTAGCCTTACTACCAGGATTTAGCATGCTTAATCACTGAGAATGAGGAATATCATAAAAATATATATACCCTATATACAAATGTAGAAATTTAGATTTTTCAAAACAAGTAGATAGCTTTTTAGATTGCCTGCCAGTAGTAACAGTTAGCAAGGAAAGGAAAACTGTTTGATACCCAGTTATAAGACAGCAAATTAGCTAGAATATCAGGAAAAAATAGTTCCACTTCATAGAACATACATTGTTCACCATTTGATAGATATCCAGGCTGAATTATTCTCTTAATTTTGTAATACAATTTTGTTTTTGCAGCTTTTTAAAATTGTAGGACCTACAAGGAAAAATTACTACAAAAACATCACATAAACTTACACTGTAGACTAGAGGATTGAAAGGAAAAATTGAGTGGTGTTTTTTTTTTTGGTTTTTAGTGTGTGGTGGTTTTGGTTTGATTTCAGTTTCATTTGGTGGTTGTTGTGGTTTTTGTTTTGTTTCTTTTTTTCCCATTTTTTATGTAAGCAGAAATTCTGAACTGTGGTAGAGCCCATGGAGACTCTAAATCAAAATGAAAGTGTCCTTAATAAAATTGAAGAATATGTAATTGAATTGAGTCGATTACTTAAACTGTATCTGCAAATATACTTTTATTTTATGAAACTGTAGAATTTATTAATGTCAACAGCTTCCTTTTAAAAATTATTCAAAGACATGGTCCTTTCTCACGTTCTTAAACAATATTTCTTCTAATAGCATCTGGTAAATTGCAGGTCATCTAAGAAACTAGAAACACCAAAGCAATTAAACTTATTTAATAAACAGAGAAAAATTCTTTAAACAAACCACATCACCTCCACCCTCCACAGTCTCCTAAGTTTATGGCATTTAGACATCTTTAATAAATTACTTTAGAATCTCTGAAATATGTTCAAAATAGACTTCTGATCTAAAGTTAATCTTGCATGTAGATGAATAGCACCCACTGGGAGGCTCTTGAGAGTTAGTTAAGTATCATTCAAGGTATTTGATGGTCTACACTAGATTTTTTTTTTTTTTTTTTTTTTTT
>WBNM01035913.1:163221-191132 GCA_013399055.1 Ramphastos sulfuratus | reverse complement strand
AAAAAAAAAAAAAAAAAAGCAAATCCTTTAGTTGGCACAGGCACAGGCATGCCATAACAATTCCTGGTGGTGTTGATGCAACAATGATGAGGCTTTGTTGTCACTTTTGTCAGTGACTGGAAAGATGTGTTTGAAGGATTGAAATACACAGAATCCTTGGAGAGTCACTGGTATTCATCTACTGTGATGACAATGATCATAAGAATGAAAAATTGTAACTCTGTTAACAAATGCAAGTGCAACTGCTAATACAAGACTTGTCTTTGTTGCATTGCACCTCTCAAAGGACAGATGTAAACCTGGGCAATGTGTAATAGTAATTTAAAAACCCCTCAGGTTGCATGTGCCATTGTATTCTACATCCTCTCATACACCACTCTTAACTTCATTCCCAGGCTACAGAGCAGGTATGTTGCTCAGTCTGGTTGTTAGGTTTCAGGGCTTTTTAGATTGGTGCTACAAGTAGAACTTTCTTCCTAACTGAATTAGGGCATGGATTTAATACTAAGTTGTAATACACAGTTCTTTGTGATTTGGTCTGATCTTGCCTCAAGTTGGGAAGCTTTACTGTGTTTGTGTGTCATGCCTACATGCAAAGTGTATGCCCAACTTGTCTTTTGTCAAAAGATGTCTATATATGCAAAATTGGAAGAAAAATCTTAAAAGGTGAAACTATTTGTAGTTTATTTGCTATTTTTAATCAGGAAGATAACGCCATATATGCTTTTGTAAACTTACTTGAAATTATCTAGTATTAATCAGCTATATTGATGCACAATGTTGGCCTTGTGTTGCCATGTTGAATAGTGGAGTTCACAAGGACAGTATTTCAATTATGTGACAAATTTATATAGTCAGAATGCCTAGACTGGGTTTTCAGCTGATGATTTCACTGAAATTAAGATGATTGTATTTAGAATGAATAATAGGACAACTGATTTCTATTTGAGAAACTTCATTGCTAAGTGACACGTTTGGACGTGGCACTTGGTGCCATGGTCTAGTCTTGAGGTCTGTGGTAGTGGGTTGGACTTGATGATCTTTGAGGTCTCTTCCAACCTTGCTATACTGTGATACTGTGACTTTTTAATGGTGTGCAAACAACTCAGTTACTTTAAGCAACACTTAAATATTGAAATGAGTATAATCTCTGTTTTATTCTATGACTTTATCTCTTATTCAGTGTATTTTTCCTCTCCTGACTTGCTTATTTTTGGTCATTGGAGGGAAAACTACGGGGAATTTTTACTTGAAAAATGACTGGTGGGCTTACATCCCCCTTATTTCCTAGTGAAAAATGTCCTTCAGAAAACTACCATTCCACTAGATTTCTAAAACACTGTCATTTACATGTTGTTAAAATTTAGATTTACTTATTCCTAGCACAGACTAGAAATTAGTTGACTTTTTTGTTTCCAGGTACAGTATTTTTGCTTGTATAGCTATTCTAAAACAGTCTCAGAATAATTTGTATGTGTATTAAGTTTCAGAATCTGTCATTTCAGGCTGGATTCATGCTGTGCTCACATCTCAGGATTGTATGGCTTTTGGAGGAAACTTTTTGCACAACCTCAATATTGGCATGCAGCTCAGGTTAGTTGCAGCTCTTCCTATACTTTTTTCCTCAGTAAGCAGGATATTCTTTTAATAGAAACTTTTCTTTGTGCTAACCCAGCATCAAATTGGTACAGGCTCTCAAACAGGTAGTACTGGCATTTTTCAGTTAGAATATATCCAGCACATACTCTATTTCACTTCCACAAAGTTTGTTTCAAAAGCAAAATTAATGATATACAAGAATTTAAGTGAATTAAAGAAGGAGGGAAAAAAGTAAAGAGAAACTCTACTCTGGAGATGGATTTAAGCGAGCAAAAACAAAATTGAGCAAGCCCAGGTGTGCGACACTGAGTTGAAGTAAGCTTCCTCAAGTCAGCATTGCTCTAAGGGCAGCTGTATTTAGTTTTTGTCCAAGATGTGGAGCTGTCTTCTAAACATTTTGTTTTTATTTATTACAGTGGAATCCTGATAAAATTCCATCTGTTAAAAGATCACACACTGGGTTTGTATCCTAGTTTTATGAAGTCCAACTTTATTCTTAGAAGTGCCGCAGTCAAACTTGATAAGGTCAGAGCCTGGATGAGACCAGAGTTCAGTCTTGTCTGTGGTCTTGTTGGGATTTAACTATGTGGTACTTCACTTCTTTTATTTATCATGGCCATGGTTATTTTTTTTTATGTTGAATATTTTGTCAGTTTGAATAATTACATAGTTGAATAATGGATCTGATAACTAAACCATTCACATTTTATAATATTTATGTTTGTTCAGGTGTTATGAAATGGAGAAGAGGCTGAAAACCCCAGATCTTTTCAAATTTCCTTTCTTTGAAGCCATCTGTTGGTTTGTGGCCAAAAACTTACTGGAAACATTGAAAGGTAATCCTTGTTTTGTTTAAAGAGATATGTGTTTATCTGCTTTTATTCTTTCTAAGCCTTGAAAACTGGGCTTGAGTTCCTTTTTTTTTTTTTCTTTTTTTCCTTAAGCAACTGCACTAGGTGAAGCAGTTCTTGCTTTTAGTAAATGATCTCTCTGAAAACTGCTTTGGTGATCAGCTTTCTAGGGTAATCTTAGAAAAAAGTGCAGAAATCTTGCTGCACTTATTGGTGTAACTAACACTTTGTAGTGCTGCTGGAACCTTTGAACTATTTTCTTTACTGCTTTTCACCCAATGCTAGTGAAGTATCTGATCAGTGACAATATTCTAGATGATTAAAACAGAGTAGATGAGATCTGGTACAGTGCAATTATATGACCACCCAAATAGGATTAATTTGCCATTATCTCAAAAGACCTTGTTAGGGAAGATGGGAAGCTTATTTCAATGGCATAATTTCTTCACTCAGACTTCTTCCACATAATTTATTTGAGTACTCTTTAATAGCCTTTTTCAACTTTTGTCATTGAATGACTCTTTAAATGATCCCACTAACTTGTGGATTTTTTCTTGGTGGCCTCAGACCTGAATGAATGAAGAGGTTTTCTTGCAATTTACAACAGGACAGTGGGTAACAGTTTTAAGCTGCTCAGGAGTAAGAGGAGAGTCTATTGCCGTTGGAAGAGGGGGCAGGGTACTCAGGTGGTCTATAAAGATGTGAGACACTGTAAGGGAGAAAATTAGAAGGACTAAAACCTGGCTTGAACTTCATCTGGCTACCACTGTGAAGGATAATAAAAAGTACATCAGCAGTAGAACGAGAGCTAAGGAGAATCTCCATCCTTTAATGAATGTGTGGGGAAACAATGACAAAGGATGATGAAAATGGTGAAGTACTCAATGCCTTCCTTGCCTCAGTCTTTAGTAGCAAAATCAGGTGTTCTCTGGGTACCCAGCCACCTGAGCTGGAAGACAGGAAAGGGAATGAGGTCCCCATGCTCCAAGGAGGAACGGTTTGTGACCTGCTGCACCGTTTGGACACGCACAAGTCTATGGGACTAGATGAAATCGACCCAAGGGAAGAAGTGCTCACCAAGCCACTCTGCTTGAGTTTTCAGTGGTCCTGGCTGATAGGTGAGGACCTGGTTGACTGGGCATGTGCAAATGTGACACTCATCTACAATAAGGGCCAGGAGGATGATCTGGGGGACTACAGGCCTGTCAATCCAACCCTCACAGAAAGTCATGGGGCAGATTATCATGAGGGACATTGTGCACAGGACAAGAAGATGATTTGGCCTATGGTGTAGTTAGCATAAGTGTATGAAGGGCCTGTTGTGTTTGATCAGTCTGATCTCCTTCTATGACAAGGTGACTTGCCTGGTGGATGAGGGAAAGGCTGTTGATGTTACCTGCCTTGACTTCAGCAAGACCTTCAAAAGCTTCCCACAGCATCCTCCTGGAGAATCTGGCTGCCCGTGGCTTGGATAGGCACATGCTTTGTTGGATGAAAAACTGGCTGAATGGCCAGGCCCGGAGAGTTGTAGTGAAGGGAGTTAAATCCAGTTGGGGGCCAGTTACAGGCAGTGTTCTCCAGGGCTCGGTAATGGGGCAAGTTCTGCTTAATAGCTTTATCAATGATAGGGACAAGGGGTTTGAGTGCACCCTCAGTAAGTTGGAAATGACACTAAACTGGGTGGGAGCATTGATCTGCTTGAGGGTAGGAAGGCTTTGCAAGGAGGTCTGGACAGACTGGATCAATAAGCTCAGGTCAGTTGTATGAGGTTTAACAAAGCCAAGGGCCAGGTTCTGCACTCGAGTCACAATGACTCTGTGCAGTGCTAGAGACATGAGGCAGAGTGGGAGAAAGTTGCCCAGCAGAAAAAGACCTGGGGGTGCTGGTTGACAGCCAGCTGAACATGAGTCAGCAGTGTGCTCAGGTGGCCAAGAGGGCCAACAGCATACTGGTCTGTATTAGGAGTGTTTTGGCCAGCAGGAGTAAGGAAGTGATCATGCCCCTGTGCTCACCACTGGCAAGACTGCACCTTGAATACTGTGTTGAGTTTTGGGCCCTCGTTACAAGAAGGACATTGAGTTGCTCGAGCATGTCCAGAGTAGAGCAGCAAAGCCTGTGAAGTGTCTAGAGAACAAGCCTGATAAGGAACAGCTGAAGGAAGCGGGATTGCTTAATCTGGAGAAGGGGAGGGTGAGGGGAGACCTCATTCCTCTCTACAACTCCATGAAAAGAAGTTGTAGTGTAGTGAGGGTTGGTCTCTTCTCTCTAGAATAGGTGATAGAATGAGAGAAAATGGCCTGAAATTGTCCCAGCAGAGGTTTAGATAGAATAATAGGAGAAATTTCTATACCAAAAGAGGAACAGGAACAGGCTGCTCAGAGAGATCGAGTCACTGTCCCTGGAGCTGCTCAATAAATGTGTGGACATGACACTTTGGCCCACGGTTTAATGGCCATGGTGGTGTTAGGTCAGTGGTTGGACTCTGATCTTAGAGGTCTTTTCCAACCAAAACAATTCTATGATAAAAGGAATACTGTTCATAGAGGGTTTGTCTTTCCCTTCTTCCCCCTGCACCCCCCCACCATGGAGGACAAGAGTAAATTGACAAGGAATTGCAATCACTTGGGAGCAGCAGCTTTCCTAAGAGAAACTTCTGTAGCAGAGTGATTTCCATCCCCTCCTCCTCTGATTTGGGAGGGGAAAAAAAAAAGATGTAAACTGTACGAGGGAGAACTGTAATAACTGGAAGAGTGACAGAAAATATTTAGGGAGTGGAAATGTGCTAATGCAAACCATTTGCTGTATGTATGGGAATAAGCAATAGGAATTCTAATTTAGAGATACATCCCACATCCCTCTGACTAAAATACTTCTGGTTGAAATAAAAATTATTTCTTTCTTCCAATATGTTTTCTCTTGTTTGGTATTTTAGATCTGTTTCATACTAATTGAACTTTATGTTGTAGACTATCCCTAATTCACACAAGAATAAATTTAAAAAAAAGATATTTTTAGCTAGAACTGCATTAGAGTTGGGATATTTGGGTTTCTTTGTTACATTATGTGCACAAATACAGGATGTTACGTTTCATTTGCTTGCACAATTTTTCCTTTTTTATGCTGTTGCATAAAGGCAATTTTATTGTCTGAAGGGTAGCCATCATTCTATTGTTATTCCCTATTAATGTATTTCTGAGTTGGTATCTGTATCTTTTTTAGAACTGAGGGAAGATGGTTTCCAGCCTCCAAGCTATTTAGTGCAAGGAGTGAAGGCTTTACTTGCTGCTTTAAAGTTATGGATGAAAAAAGAAGTAAGTATGAGTGATTTTGTTTTGGTTTGGTTTAGAGGTAAGTGAAGGTCTGTGTCCTTCTAAAGTTTATTTTTATCTGTTGATGGGTACTGAAAGATATATGGAGAGTATGAACTGCTGATCTAGGGAGGAGTCACCATGGCGATTTTCTATTACATTATGCTAATAAAGTCTTTTAGACCGACTAAGTTCTTGTAGCTGATAGTAGAATCTTGCCTTGCCTCAGGACAGGATAAGAATGCAGGAGAATAGGCTGATAAGGTGGGGCTGTTTTCTGACAAATCTGTTGATATAATTGGTTCATCTTGTTCTGAGGTGATGGAGGGGTGGGGAGCTCTGCCATTTAGCATTTTTCATTTGCGTCAGTGCTTTGGAGAGCATGTTTCACGTACACTTTTATTACTGAAGAGTTGGTTTGGCTTCAGATGAGGATATTAACTTCAGTTTATTACTGTCCCTGCTCAACATTGGCTGACTTGTAAAATCATTAATACATTTTCTGCACTTGCCTTGCTGGTGCTTTGCTTTCCAGGAAGGCTTCTTTGTTTTGGCAGAGTGCTGAGCCTGGCCTAGCTCCATGTGTTTTCTCACGTGCCTGAGCCCTCTTGGAACCTATGTTTCTGTGAAGTGCTGTTCACTGACAGGCAGCTTGATTCTGACCGAGCTTATTAATTCTGTTTGTTGCTGGCCATACTGACTTGAACTGGCTTTCTGAAATATGTTTGGTCTTTCTGCCTATAAGCTCTTCTTGTTTGAGGACTTAAACAACAGTGATGTATAGAGGTGGATTGCCCAGCACTGGACACTTCTCAGGTTCAGATGGACAGTGTGCTGGGCCATCTTGTCTTGACTGTGTTTCTGCGTTGAAAGCTTGGACCAGGTGATCCTTGAGGTCTTTTTCAACCTGGTATTGCATGATTCTGTGAGCAGATATGATACTTGCACCACGTTGCGTCCATCATAATGAGATTCATGGAATTGAGCTCCAGATGCAAATGCAAAGGTGATTACTCAGAGTAGAATCTGCCAAGGTCCAGCCTGGGTAGCATTACTGATTTCAAGTGAACCTTTGCTAGCTCTCTGTAACACCTCTGAGTTGGTTGTTTGGTGTCTGTCTATGCCATTCTGGATTAAAGCTAGCTAGTAAACAGCGTACCAGTACTTAGAGAACGTGCCTAAGCTGTTAAACCATGTGTGAATCCAAGCTCTCCATCCAGGGTATGGATAATAAGCATGACAAATAATTAGACTGCTATTAGCTGAGATCAAACATAACTTGGATAAATCCTTATTTCAGTTTGAAATTTGACTGGAAATCCTCTTCGAGATAGTACACAAGTGATGCAAATACTATGACAATCTACTAGCTTACTATGCAGTTTGATTAATTCTTCACCTAGAATGATACATGTTTCCTATGTTTCTGTTGAAAAAAAATTAATTGCAGGTGTTGAATGTGTTATTAATTAGTGAATATTCCCAAACCACTGGCTGAACAGACACTTCAGTTGTGAGGAAACTGCATAGCGTCAGTGATCCAGTCACAATATTGCCTGCTGTCCATCAGCTGTCATGTTTTGTTCTTTGCCTTCATCTTTTCTAGCTACTCTTTCATAAGCAAGCTGATCTTTTCTTTGCAGCAGGCCGTGTGCATGATAGCATTGTAGCTGTACGCAGCTGAAGACAGAAGGAGCTTTGTACAGTGCTGCATGATCTACTCGTCTTGAAATGACAAATTACTACTCCTCAAATGAGGAGCCCACTCAAGAGGTTTCATGCCTTGATAAAGACATATGTGAACTATTATAGTGAATTGTTTTAAACTATTTGCTGGAGAATTTCAAACTGGTCTTCTTCATTGTGGCAGCAGTATCTTCATTCCCCCGATATTTAAAAACTGACAAAAATGACAGCATTCTGAGAATAGAGACTGAACTAAGATAATTTTAATTTTCATTCCTTGATTTGAATTCAGTTTGTGCAAGGCTATATTACTTTGGTGCAGATCATCCACATTAGTTATCTGTACAGTAATGATGATGACGCATCCAGTTGTCTGAGCTTCTGGATTGTAGCTCTGGCTTCCTTGTAGCTTCCCTACACCACAGGTCTCAGATTCAGTTTTTCAGATGTTTGATTCATAAACCAGTAAGATTACTTTGGGCAACTGTTCTGTGTTTGTGTTTTTTTGTTTGTGTGTGTGTTTTTTGTTTTTGTTTTTTAAGATTTGTAGCTATTGTAAAAGGAAAAAACCAAACAAACCAAACCCAACCCCCACCACAACATTTTGTGTAAGCTATGGGGTTTATTATTTTTATTTTATCTTCTTTTTTCTGTGTGCATGTTTTTAAGTATCACTATAATTCATTGTGATGCTAGTCTCAATGGGTGGATCCATTTGCGTATCAGGACTTCTTTTATCTTTATCTCTTCATTTAAGGCAAGTTTCTTTCCTCTGTGTATTTCCAACGTTTACAAAACCCATTTCTTGAATGAATCATAGCTTTTAATGACTGTTTTCTTTACCTGCAATTTCTGTCTGACATACTTAGGCTCTGTTATTGCTACTATTCTTCCTAGTGCAAGATAATTCCTCTGTCTCAAAGGCTGCTTGTTTGTTTTCCAAGAAACAGTATGCAGAGGCAACTTAAACCCAAGTTACTTAGTAATGATAATATAGGTATTTGTTTCCTGCCTGTCCTGTCCTTCTGTCAGCCTGTTAGGTTATATAGCCACCTGAATGTGTTCACATGTTGAAGTTAGCTTGGATAATTTTTTCTTTTTCTTTTTTGTTTGTTTTAATTTGAAGTAACAACTCTGCCACAACTTAATTGAGAAAAGTTTGGTATAAATAGATACCTTTTATAGTGGCAAAATAGCGAACTTCCCAATGGGACTTACTTTGCTCTAAGAGTTAATATAAATCATTCTGGCAAAATAGTGTGCCTCTGCTATAAACAAGGAAGGCTTTTCAGTATTTTTAGACCAGAGGAACTTGGGAGTTGGTGTTTTTAAGGATTGTACCAGTCACTACTTCTTGAATTTTTGTGGACAAGAAGGCTTTTGGGAGAGCAGAGTCCTTAAGCAGAAAGGACTGAAAAACCTTTAAAATGACCAGTAATTTGCTGGAAAACTTAGAGAGTTCAGTGATAGAGGTGCTGTGTTCCCAAGCATGAATGTGTAGAGGTGATGCTTTCAAAGAATGACCAAAAATAAATAATAGCAGCTGATTTAGTCTTTCCTGTAGAATTAATAGCACTGAAATGAATGTTTATACCATGGCTGTGTATCCATGCTGCGTTCTGGAGAGATAGAGAAGAAATGCAGATACAGTGTCAAGTTGCTTCTAACAATGATTTTGCTGATGAATCTTATTTTTTAAATGTGGGTAGCTGAAAGTGTTTGTGGGATATTTTTCCACTGAAACAGTTGATTTGAGTGGTTGCAGAATTCATGTCAGTTGTCATGGTCTGTGTGAGTATTGTTTTGTCTGTTTAATTCTAATTGAAAGTGTTTCGAGGCACACTTGAAGTTGTACATACAAAATAATTAAATATTTTTCAGTAGCTGTTGTAACTGTAGAGTGTTTGAACAGATTGGTTATATGTATTGGAAATTTGATAACTGATTTGGAGGATGAAAAGGGAACAAAAATGGTTGCAACTTCCTTTTTTTTTTTTTTTAATAGAGAATAGATTTTGTGAATAATTTTCTCCAACATAAAAGAGTTTCAACAAACTAAAAGTAAATTAGATCTGAGACAGATTACTAAAAAATTTCTGTACTGGCTACTGAGAAGTAGTCTTGATTTATTTTAGTAACGTTTTTACTAATGTGAAAGTTCTCTTAGTCTTTAGCTGTTCTGAAGGTCACGCCTAGTGAATTTCTCCAGTTTGTCGCTATACTAATGCTTAAGGGAAGAAGAACTGGTTACTGAGGGGACAAACAAAATGAAGTGGTTGTAAGCATGGCTTTGTATTACTCGTTCTTTGGATTCCTAGAGGCGTTAAGTGATATCTGCTGCCTTAAAGCTTGAAATGGAAGCTTCACTGTGTGTGTGTATATCTGTCCTAGCAGTTTGCAGTTATTATTACAGAAAGGAATCTGTTCTTTTCCTTGTACATTTTTTCCCTGTAAAGTTGTTTGATTTGTATTACTACTTTTATCTGGAAAAAAAAAAGTATGTTTTTTTTCCCCCTTTGCATACAGCTTGTAACAGAACATGCCTTTGAAATTCCAGACAACATTAGGCCTGGGCATCTCATAAAAGAGCTCTCGAAAGTGATTCGTTCTGTAGAGGTAAGAACAGAGGCAACCCTACACAAGCCTGCAAAAAAAGTTACCTTTTAATCAGGGAATTCCCTAACAGTTACACTTCTGATTTGCCATATTCACTTTATTTATTTAACATTCATTTAATAATAGAAGATCAAGAGGAAAAACTGTTTGGTGTACTAAACTTATGACCATTTCAGATAAAGAAGGCATATAGCAAGGATGTTTTATGTAGTTGTTGGGGTTTTTTAATATTCTATTTGGTGAAATTATTTGTAGGTCAGCGTTTCTAAAATACATTCACTTAAAACTGCTTACAGTAATTACTGTTATTTGAAATTCTGTGCATATTCCATTCTCCTACTCTCTTGTTTGTTAATTCTGGTCCAGTTGCCATAATCTCTAGTTCTTTCTTTTATGCTTTGTTGTTATTTGTTCTATAGTCAGTGTGTTTTTCTACATTTTTATAAATTTCTTTTTTTTATTATTTCTCTATTTCTGTGTTTTGCTCCTTTATCCCTTGACGATAACCTTAATTCTCACATTGGCATGTGGAAAGAATAGCTCTAAGAACTGAAGAAAAATGTGATTTGTTTGGTACAGTACATATTCACCCTATGATGCCTTTGTGAATAAATCCTTGTTTTGGTGGTAACTTTTGGTATTTGGCATTAGTATTATAGAAGAGGATAAAAACCTCAAATGGGAAAGAGGTACAATAGAACATGTACATTAAATTTGTAGGAAATACGTAGTACTTCTTTAAAAGGTCTAACATTTTTGTTTCTATAATTTATATTTAATTAGATGAATAAGAGGCAGGATTGAAATTTGTGGTTTTATTCCTCTGAGACTATTCTGAAATATGTGTTTTTAATTAAAGGAGGAAAACAGCAAACTAGTTAAAACTCAGGGAATTCTTGGTGTGTGTCCAACTTCACGATCTTCACACGAAACAGCTTCCCCTCACCACTCCAGAAGAAGAGTGAGGAAACTGCGAGACCATGCTACCAAAACTCCTTCTAATCTGGACATCCTGGAACTCCACACTAGGGAGGTACTGAAGAGGCTGGAGATGTCTCCATGGGAGGAGGCAAGTATTAAGTTGTGTGAGAAAAACAAAACTAGACTGGATTTCTAATCTCTGCTGAAAGGGAAAAGCCTTTAACATTTGTAGGACTACAGACTAATACTTACTGTCTTGAGACATGGATAGATTTTTGTTTTGGTTTCTTTGAGTTTTCCTGATAGGAATTTCTCTCTTTCTTGATAAGTAATTTTTTTAAAAAAAATTACATTTTGTGGAGGTTCCTTCAACCTTTTCATTCAGAAGGTGTCCTGAATCTGTTACCTACTTTAAGTACAGTTTTTGAATTAGGACTGCTGTAGCACTTTGATAGCTACTTGGAATCAGTTCTGTGAAGGAAAGGGAGATTGCAAAGCCTTAATTTCATGAGGCTCTGGCCCAGCCTGTTTATTTTAGCTCTTTTTATTTAGTTCAGGTACTGTAATTTGATTAGCCTTGTATTTTGGTCATGTCCCTATTTCCTGTATGACTGTGCCACACTACCAGTAAGCCTAAGGCTGCCTTTAGTCTCCATTGTAGGTCTGTGAACTTTATTGTCATGCTACAAAGGTATCATGGAGTGAGTGGATGAAATACAGTGTCTTGACAAATTGGTTTTTTTTCAGGTTTGATGATCTTATTTCAAAAAAACAGCAACAGACATGGGAAAAGGGGCGAGAGAATGAAAATAAGTAGCTTTCTGAAAGGAAATAAGTAACTTTCTGAAAATAAGAAATGCTGACCAGTTTAGTTGGAGAGACTGTCATAATGGAGATTTAATGATTTGAGTCTTTTTATTGATCTTCCTAAGAGCAAGAGACATTCATTTAGACAAAGCAGTCAAACCCAAGAAACTGAACTTAAAAAATTACTACAAATAGTTAACCTTTGCAGTTAACTGCTACACAAAACAATAGTTTTACTCATTTAATGTAGAAAAACGTTGTTCACTCTAAGTATTGACTTGTAAAATGTAATGTTGGTTGGTGTTTTTTTTACATTTTCCTGGTTTGGCACCAAAGCATTTCTTCAGAATACATGTCAAATGTAAATGGCTTTGAACTAAGAAACTTCTGCTTATGGCAGGTTAGTTTCCATTATTGATGTCCTACAAATTAGTCAGGAATTGCTCTATCAGTTCCAAGGCCAACTTTTGGCTTGCCTATCTCTATTCCTTTGTTTTGAATACAGTGATGATTCTTCAAAGGAAATGTAAAAGGAGGATTGTAGTGAAGCTATAGCCGTTTCTGTTGCTTCAGGAGAGTATAGATGATGAAAGGGAGGAGAAGATGCAGGCTGCTTTTCTTTATATCCAAACATGTTTTGTCTGGGCTTTCTTCATTTGATTAGCAGGAAGGTAGCCACCCTGGTGTTGCATTTTTAATAAGGAACTGTAGAAAAAAACAATTTCATTTTTATCAATAATTAGTAAGTAGCATTGCTTTTACTTCTTTAGGATACCACAAGCTCAAAACTGAATGGGAGATTTAACAAGCCCTTTCAGCCATCTTCTACAGTACCTGAATGGCGAACAAAAGACAATGATCTTCGTCTTCTGCTCTCAAATGGAAGAATCATTAGGTACAAAGGGTTGATTGTGGATCACTTGTTCCCAGTCTTCATGGTCTGGAGCATGCTGATTGTTAATAACATTTATTATCTGTTTGTGGAGCTCCAAGTGCCCTTTTACCAGTAAGATTCATGTTAGAAATATAGAAGGAATGTGTTGTCTCTTGTGTCTGCTGTCCCCTAGTGGAGCCACAGGAGTGAAGAGAGGGAGGTTCTTTACGGGTTCCTTTGTTACCGCATTTCATTCAGTTGCTCAGTTGGGTTTGTACCAAAAAGAATGCTTCAGAATAGAAATGGTTGTTATGTATCAGTCTATTGGAGTGATTCTCGTTTGAAACATTTTGCTGTAAAACTGTGCATCCTTATGGGAATGGAGTTGCACAGAGAGTAAAATGGGAACGTGCACAATTTGAAATGAAGAGATGAGCGTAATCAAAGGGTACTGTTGTATCTCAACAGTATACTGTAAATGATGAACATTGTTGCTTCTTCATGCTTGTAAGAAATAATACGGGCTTTTTTCTTGTGATACAGGGATGATAGACGCCCATTTACAGACCGAAGTCTTTACACAGCAGATAGTGAAGATGAAGATGACAGGACAAGATCAAAAAAGACGACTGTTAAGGTTGAAGACCAACCCTCAGGATTTGAAGGAGAAGGGAATGCAGATGCCCCAAAACCACTGAACAGTAAGTTTGTCTCTAAGTCCTATCAGTTGACCATTTTCATCATCTTGAAGAAAGTCTAACTAAAATTGTGAAATCTTACTGAAATTTTATCAAAGTATTCAAAGGATAAGCTGATAGACCAGAGAAATAGTATTAGAAGTTGCAACAAAATGTTTGTCAAATATTATCTGTGCAGTGAAGAAGCTAACAGGGCAGATTGAAAAGTGATACTCACCTTTTAATGTTAGTACCATCTTGAATGCTGTGTGCAGCATTTTTGAGTAGAGGTCCAATCAGTGTTCTGGATGAGTTTTATTGTTTCTTTTGGTCTGTTTGATAATGCACAAATGCAGGTTATTTTTGATCAAAGTATACTTCAGTGCAAAAAGTTCATCACTTCATTCACTGTAGAGAATAAAAGATTATAATGTGCAATGAATTTTAAACCTATCTTCTCTTTCACTTTTCTGTTCCATTTGGTGAGTCTATGCTTGATTACACAATTTCATATGTTTTGTTAATGAATAGAGATTTTTCCATAGGAGCGATCAAACATCATTTAGCATTAATAAAATCTTACACTTCTAGCTGTTTGTAGTTATCTGCAAGGCTGGGGAAGAATTTAGGTTATCTGTAAACCACTTGAACCTCACTTGCCAGTACTTAAGCTGCTGGTGATGGATAGTTTCATCTTGTTTTAGTCTTCCTGCCAAGTGTTCTGCAGTGCTGATCACATTGTGTGTTAGTACGGTATCAATATTGAATGCCTGTTTTCATTGCCTGTTTGTGATAGTGCTATCTGTGTGTAGTAACAGATTGGTGCTTGACATAGCTGTTCAGATCTCTCTTTAATGATAAACATCACATCTTTTTACAGTACAACTTAGAAGAGCTCAAAGGATTTGTGTTAGGAAACTAAGGTCAACACTTAAAAGATAACAAGAGTTTTCTAGGTACTTAAAGTTAGTTCCCTCCACTTCCTGTGTAACAATCTGTAACAACGTTTGAGTCCATTGTCAGCCTGGAAAAAATATTTAATTATTTTTGTTAACAAAGCAATTTGTAATTCCCCTTGTGTGTGCTTCCAAAGGTCACAAAGGACCACAGTAAAAAGTCTGCACAGGAAAGAAGTCTCTTTTGGTACTCATGGAACCAACAAGGCAAACAGCTTGTTGAGTGAAGGCTTAGGCACATGTGGTATCTTTCCGTTTTTGAAAGTAAACTAAATAAATTTAAGTTTTACACTTGAATCAAAGATTAAGTCATACCAAAAAGTGGTACATTTTCTTCAAAATGCTCTTGTGTGGTACAGAATTAATATAGCAGTGTGTAGCTACATGTGAAAAAAGATACTCAGAACTAAAAGCAAGTGTTGAGATATTTATGCAGCGATTGAGGCTATCGACACTTTTTTAATTGAATAGGTAGTCTTCAAACTTCCCTGTTAAGATCACGTTTTGTTTTAGTGTATTACTTCAACTGAAGGTCTGCAGGAAAAAAAGAGAAAGGATACTCTTCTACAGAGAGTTTAATAAAAGGAGCTATCTGTTTCTATAATAGCTGCTGCCTTCTGTTGTTCTTAGTGGAATTTCAGCTAGTGAGTGATGTCTAAAGAGAGATGCCTTTAAACAGATCAATCTCTACATAGCTTTGAATGTCATGCCAAGATTCCAGTTCTGAATGGTGAGCCAGCGTAACCAGAGAAACAAAGATCAAGTGCTGTGCTTAATAGAGTGAGATACTTCGTATGGATGATGAGTTTGGTCTGATTTTACAGATAATGACTGCTTTCATTCAACAGATTTGTGAAGTATTCCTCCCATGCTCTGGAAGCATGCAGAGCAGTGAATTCATCTGAGGGTGGACCAGTTCATTTAAACATAACAATAGTGATTACCAAGATATTACACAAAATCAACAAGCAAACAAAAAACCTCCAAACCCAACTTATGTATTTAGACTGAGGGGTTTTTTTTAAATCACAGTTACAGATCTCATTCAGGGATGATGAGGGTTCCTAACAGTAGGTGAGATGTTGTGGTTAGATTGGTAATTGTATCTGAAACACATGTGAAATGCAAGAGTAAGAAAACTGCAGTAACCTTTTGCAGAGGAATATTTTTTTTTTTTTTTGTTAAGGGGTCTGTAAAGCAATGCAGCTTGCCTGGCACTTTGAACAGAAGGCAGAAGGAAAACTGAGGAGGTATTCCTTGACTGATTTGCACAAAGCTTGCAAAATAAATAGTAAAAAGGGACAATGATTGGGCCACACAGGGGAGTGTTGGCAGAAGTAGGGATATTGGCACAGCCAAACTGCATCAGACCTGAGGCTCATGCAGTGTACTATGTCATACGTGCTAGTACTAAGCACCAAGTGGACCAGGATTATCTCCATAATGTTAAGTGGCTTTACCTGTTCAGTCTAGACCACATTTCCAGATCATAGACAGATAACATGTAATTTATCTCTCTTATTTAATCTCTGTGAGGCAAGAAGACTTCTGAAGTATGAGATTCTGTGTTAAGATGTTTTTAAAGCCATGCTAAGTATTATCTGTATATAGCTGCTAATATATGTGCCTCGTTTCTGTCTTGTTGAATTGTTTGCCTTCTTATAGGAGGACTCTCATTTTTTCTTAAGAATTTAGTCCTTTTAATAATTGGGATTTTACAGTTCTTTAAGACAGGAAGAAGAAAGGTTCCTGAGGAACCTTTGTGAAGTTCGTTTGTTTTTAAATTATGCTTCATTATTTTCACACTAATTTTGCTGAAGGTCTTAAGCTCCACATGTGAGCATATTTAGGTATCCTTCCTTGTTCTTCCTGTAAATTGTCTCCAACTTTGAGCAGGTTTTTTTTTTTCTATAAAAACCACAGTAATCCAAAGGAAACTTCATTTGAGTTATATAATTTTCTGTATTATTTTCTGTATCATGCATGCTGTTGCTTATCCTAGGATCTTGTTTGCCTTTTCAAAATGTGACAAAGGCTTGTATTATAATCAGGAATTCCTCAGGGTTTTTTGAACTACAGTAATTTAGAATACTCATTGTCAGATGTTGAGCATCAGTTTATTTAGTTTAACATCATCTACAGTGGTGTTGGTCATTTATTGTGTTCGTATAGTCCTCATGGTTATTTCTAAAGCTATCTTAAGTTTAATTAGTCTTCCCTAGATTTGGGTCCCAGCTGTTCATTTTACTTAATTCCTGATAACCTGTCTCAGTCTTCAGCTTTCTTCTTACTCTTATGCTATCTTTAGAAATTAAATTTTCTTGAAATCTATCTGGTCCCTATTGGTGGGCTTCGCCACAATCCACAATAGCATCAAAATCCTACTAGAATTGCAGTGTATACAGGGTCATAGATACCTCTATGCTTGCATAATTAATGAGTTAGGAAGAATGGTCATATTCTTTATCTAATTTCATATAAAACTATGCTGAAAGCAAGCCAGTGCAAATCAGAAAATAGCTCTGGAATGAAGACAAGTAAAGTTAAAATGTTGGCTTACTTTCAGCATAGTTTTATACAAAATTATAGTTTCATATAGTACTTGAAATGTTATGTTGCTTTCTTAATCCTTGCCCTTCTTAACATACACTTATAAATTTTCTGTTACATTTGGCTTTTCTCCAAAAAACCTTTTGCTAGTGAAATTGCACATTGTAGTCTTTCATAAACTTGTGCTTAATCAAGATTTCTGCCAACAGCCTTGACACAGGTATACACACAGGCCACTGACCGTGAGTCATGGATTCCAAACACTTAAAATGTGTTTTCAACTCATGGCTGTTTGGGATGTATGCTGTATTTTAAGAGCACATGCTACTTCATGTTTGAGTTGTTTCAGCAATTAAAGTAAATCATGTGGATTAGGTGGTTGATTTGATTGATTGCTGTGTCATATGCCAGTGGTTTTGATGTCTATTTTGACACTGCATTCTCTGATAGTACTTTATAGTACTACTAGCAAAACGCATGTCTAAGATTGGTATTTCCTCTCCTCTTCCTTTTCAAGTGTTGCTGTGATGAAAACCAAGGGAAGTATATTCTGTATCATCACAGTAATATTTTAATCTTTAACAGGTCTGCTTTTTTGGTTTGAGTTTAGCTTCTCAGGGGAACCAATACAATAATAGTAGGATGCCTTCTCCTCTCCCCCTGCTTTTGGAAAGGGGGAAAGAAAGGAGGAGACAGAAGGGGTAAAACCACCCAAAGAACAGTCTGGCTATGATTTGGAAGGTAAAAGAAAACTTTAACAACAAATAAAAGATATTTAAAGTAGGGGAGTTACAAATAGGTATAGGGAAGGGAAAACAAGATACAAAATATATATACAAGCAGATGGATGGTAGTGGATTGAAGAGATGTCCACTGTGTGATAGAGACTGGCCACGTGGTAAGACAGGAGAATAGGAGTGAGGATGGTGTCAGGCACACAGGCCACGAGGAGAGAGAGAGAGCACAACAGGAAGTTCCTCTGTTTATTTAAGGGGTCAAGACAGGAAGTGGGAGTGGGCTAAACACTGCACCTGGGGTCCAGCATATGTGGGGTCAAGTAGATGTGGGGTCAAGTTCTGACCACTCCCCCCAGCCAGGAGGGTTAACCCTTTACAAACCTGATTGGCAGCTCCGTAGTAGCACAAACCAGGGAGAGATTCCCAGTAAAAAGTTAAATTTGAAGTACCAAATGTGTGGTTGATTCTGTTTTTTAGCTTTAAATCACTTAAATATTCTCTGACTTCCATGTTTAGTGCTTCTGTATAATTGCTTTTATTTTAAACAAGAAAATTCCAGATTCAAACAGTCGTAAGACGAAGTAATATTAAAGATTATTTCTAATTAACCTTTTCCCAGAGCCAGTTCTCTGACTTTAGCCTATGTACAAAAGTAGAAATTGTCCAAGGTACCACTTATGAAGTATGTGCTCTGAGGGTGAAAAATGCATGTTCCTGCTGTACTTTATTTCTGTTCCTCTGACTTCATCCTGTCAGTTGCTTGGGAAAGTCTAAGGATCAACAGTAGGAAACTCATTAGAGCATTAAACAAATTTGACTTGTGAACCAGATTAGTGCGTGGATTTGCATTTGTTAAAATATGTTTCTCTTTCTTTACTTCCAAAATAATTGTTAAATGTTATATGGTAATAAATGTTGAATCTTATATTTTAATTTTTCTCTCCGCAGTGTTCTTTGAAAGTGTGAAATCAGAACTCAGGAATGGATCCTCAGAGTACTCTGATATTTCTGATTCAGAAGAATCTGAGCCTGATTGCACTACACAGGTATAGCTAGAAAAAATACAAAAAGTTAATGAAGCAATTAAATATAATTTTGCTTACTCATTATGTTGTTCTACTTCTTAATTTCTAATAGTATGCAATGGAATAACTTCTGTTCATGTTTGCATTTGGGGTTTGTAGTGATACACCCAAAATGAATTGTCTCAGTAGGTCCTGTAAATCCTTTTTTGTGTTTTTAAATTGCATTGAGGACTTTAACAATGCAAGATAATAGCTTTATTACTAGCATTGAGTCATAGTTCTAATTTAATTGCCCATTTTTGTCACTTGACAAGTGAGAAAGATTAACAAGCTGGTCTTGTGAATGGAGCTACTGTCTAACAACTTCCCTTGATGATACAGTGTGCTTCATTCTGGTTGTGTTTTGTTGTTAGGGATAGTGATGTCAGTCCAGAAGGATCATAATTCCTTCATGTTATTATCTTCCACTTTCAACACTTACTGAATGTCATGTATATTCCATGACTTGAAAAAAAAATTGTGGTGTTCTTCTGTGCTTGTTGGAATTAGATTAGTCTAAATTGCCAAGATGGAACATATGTGTTGTAGCCCTGCTTCACATAAAGGCATATTGAGTCACATATGGTTGCTCCACCTTTGAGAAGTTCCTGCCCATACAAGCTGTGCGACTGTAAGAGAGGCAACAGCTTGTTGGGTCTCTTTTTGCTGTGTTCTGGATTTACCTGAGAGCTTCTGGCACTTATCAGAGGGATGCTGCTTGCTGGAATTTATCTTTCATGAGAGCAGGAACCAGCAGCAGTTACTTTGGGCAGAATGTGTCCTTTTATGTAATAGGCATCAATTCTGGCTGTTGCTTGGAACTGTGCATCCATATGTTTTTCTTCTACTTTGAACATCAAAGGGAAGAACAATTAATGCTCTCTTCAAAAAGAATACAATGATTTGAGTATGGTTAATGTGTGTTGTGCTTTCTGTAAGGAAATAGATTTGGGACATGCTTTATATATTGCTGGAGCATGTGCTCATTAGTGTTACAAAAGTTATATAGCATCTCAGTTGTTCAATTAACTACATTCTGAATAGCGTGTGTGTGTGTATGTAGTGTGTGTGTGTAAGTTGGACCTGGAAGCTTTTGAATTATTAATTGGGCATCAATTAAGGTTGCTTATCTGTTTAGGAGGCATGGTGACTGTTCTGCATACTGTTTCCTCTTGTTTCAGCAGAAGGATTCCTCCACAGGGGAGTCAGAAAGCTCAGGTGATGAAGAGAAGCAGGAAGTAACATCAAATTTCAAAGAGGAATCTAAGGTTAGGAGAGACCTTTATCAAAATACCCAGAAGCCATCCAGAAATGAAACTCCCAGTAAAAAGTAAGCACTTTGTAGGCGTTTGTTTATAAACTGTTACATCTTTTCAGACATATGTATAGTTCTGCTTTACACCAATGTAAAAATCATTTCTTCAGAGAAATTGAAGGTTTTCTTTTGAACTGCTTAATACTCCTTTACCTTCCTAGGGAATGTCCTACCTCGACAAGTACAGAAGAAGAAGCTATTCAGGGCATGCTTTCTATGGCAGGATTGCACTATACTACATGTTTACCAGGTCATACTCAAAGCACAGACTGCACAGACAAAAGAACCTCTCTTCAGGAACACAGAAGTTACGCCAGGAGTCGCCATAAAGACAAACAGCCATCTCAGAACCACAAAACAATACAATGTGGTAAGTATCTGAACTAATAACACTGTTGCTCTCTGCTCTTGGACAAAATGCTGAGAATAAGAACTTAGTTACAGTTTTAGATTTGTAGTCAAGCTTTTTAAGTAAATTAGGCAGGTATTAAAAAAGATATGTCCTTTTTTTTTTTTTTTCCTTTAAGAAGCAGATGTTACTTCTGAAATCAGGGACAGACTTCTCTTGAGAGGTCAACAGAATGTATCTGCCAAATATTGCCATATTTGGTTTTATTCCTGAAATTCTGCTATAAATGCAGTGCATTAAATGAGATAGTAATTTTGAAGAGAATTCAAAAGGTAATATTTTTTTTTTTTAGTGGAATTTATGTCTGTGGAACACAGACATCTGCTAAATACATTTTTGGGAATGATTGTCAGCAGAACATTAATGCTAATCCTCTCAAAAGAATCAAAATTACTTCTTGGAACAGAGAGAAAGAGTCATTATGTTGGACAGCTTTTTGCTTGAGAAGAAAATGGAAGAGGGCTATAGCTTTGCTGGTGTGAAAAAAATAGAATGCCACCAATAAAATAGGGTGCTAATTCAGAGAACTAATAATATGCTGGGGTTTGTTTACATGGATAACAGAAAAGCCTAATGTATTGTCTTGGGCTATGTTCTAGTAATTGAAGCTGCATGTCTTTAAACCCTACCAATCAGATAAATAAAACCAACAAACCCCAAGCTGCAAATCACACAAACAAATACAGCACCTTTCCATCTTTGTATATGAAAAACATAAATATTTTTAAACTTTAGTGTTGTTTACTCAGACCAGCAGCTGAGTACCCACACAGCTGCTTGTCCTCTGCCTCCACCCTGTGGGATAGGGCAGAGAATAGAAAAAGCCCATAAATCTTCTCAAAGGCAGCTTAGTAATTGAAGGAAAGAGGAAAATACAAGCAGTGCAAAGGCAATCACTCACCACCTTCTGCAATCAGACTGTGGCCTGGCCAAAGTCTGAGCAATGAAAAACTTGAAAGATTGCTTTTCTCCCCAGCCTTCTTCTTTATCCCAGTTTTTGCTGCCAAGCATGGTGTTACATGGTATGGAGTGTCTCTTTGGCCTATTCAGGTCAACTGTCCTGGCTGTGCCCCATGCCAGTCTCTTGGCTACCTCTAGCCTACTTACAGTAGTGGGAAAACAGAAAGCTATGATGCCATGCAAGCATTGTTCAACAACAGTCAAAACTTTGCTGTGTTATCAATGCTGTTTTAGCCGTAAATCTAAGGTACAGAATCATAGAGGTCTTTTCCAACCAAAACAATTCTAAGATCCTCAAGTCCAGCCACTGACCTAACACCACCATGGCCACTAAACCATGTTGACACATTTCTTGAACACCTCTAGGGATGCCACCTCCCTGGACAACTTATTCCAATGCCTGACCACCTCTATTTAGCTAGGCCAGCCTTGTTACTTGTTGACTCCTCTTTCGACACATGGGGACAACCTGTTCCTGTGCCTTTAGGAGTTTCTTCTTGAACAGTGTCTGACCTTCCTGGACTACTTGTGCTCTCGGGACTGCTTCCCAAGGGACTCTGTTCACCAGTCTCTGAAGCAGGCCAGAGTCTGCCTTCTGGAAGTCCCAGGTGGCAGTTCTACTGACCCTTCTCTTTATTTCAACAACAGAGAACTCTACCATTTTGTGATTGCTGTGCCCAAGATGGCCCTCAACCATTACATTGCTCACAAGTCCTTCTCTTGTCACAAACAGCAGATCCAGTAAGGCGCCTTCCCTAGCTGACTCCATCACCAGCTGTGTCAGGAAGTTATCCTCTACACACTCTAGGAACTTCTGGGTTCTCTAGGAACTCTATGAACGTCCAGCACCTCATGGACTATTAAAAAAAAATTTCTTTGCATCCAGAATTTGTACACTGTCAAACTCTGGGGGTGGGGGGGCAAAGATGAAACTTTTCACCTTAGCTAGCACAGTTATCCCACAAGGCCTATCAGCATACATCTGTGTGTTACACCTGAATAGCACATTGGTGTCTAGAAACAAAACAGGTAATAACACCTGAAAATTAGATGTTTGTGTATGAACTCATGATATAAAGCCATGGTAGAAGACTGCAGTGTAAGTCTGCTGTCTTCAGCATCAGTACTTTTAAATTTGAACGGTGGATTTTGTCTGGCCTTGTTCCTGTGGTGTATCTTCAATTAGGTGCATTTGTTCTTTGAGATGGTTTTACCCATCTAGTGTGTAGAACTAAGCACCTCTAACAACTTTTGTTTATCTAGGAAATATTTTCTATTGTATTTTCCTGTTTTAATCTTAATCAAATATATAATTAACTTAGTATTCCTAATTATTAATTTTAAAATTTAAGCTTGTTTAACTTTTCAGGTAGGTCTGTGAAGCAAGAGGAGGGAGACTTGGGGACTTCAGCTTGGGCTCGACACCTGAATGAAGCTTCAAGTCTGGTAAAGCAATAACTTTTAAACATTTTGAATACTGTTTTATAGCAGAAAGAGCTATCATGAAACTGTAAGTACAGACAGCACTGGGGACAGGTATTTCTACACCGCATATCCAGTGATAAATATTTCTGGTTCTGCTAACTTTTGACAGGATTTTTTTCTTTGTTGTTGTGGGTTTTTTTTTTTTTTTTTCCTTTTCAAATTCTCTGCTATCCTAGTGGCTAATATTAAGATTCTCAGGACCGTATCTTGAAAAATAAAGCACACTTGATGAAAAATGTGTGAATTCGAAATATTCAGTCCAACTGGGGAGGGACTGTATTGCTTATTTGTTGCTACTCCCATTCAGAGCAATTGGAGCTTGTTGATAGTATTTATAGTAAAGGTATTTGCTTAGGAAATGGGTACTGCCAAACTGATACAACCTTTCAACAGCTGGCAGGTAGGAATATTTTTGCTTTCTGATGTCCACGTGGAATCTATCAAGCAATACATAAATGAAAGGTGGTGTGTCTCACACTGATATTTTTTTTACATGTTTCTAGATTTGTCTGTGTTAGAACAGTTAAACAGAACAATTAACATTGCAAAATGACAGTGCTATTTAACAGCTGTATTTTAATTCTGTGCTTTGTAGGGTGGGTTTTTTTGTAAGGCTACCTAACTACAAGATACTTCTTACACTTTGTAGTTCCCAGTTTAGCATTGTTTCTCTCATCAGCTGAATATTGAAAACAAATCACCTGTTTAAGTAGTTAATGGTTGTGGTTTGGCTTGCTATAGTAACCAGTTTAATCAAGAAGTCAGTTTGTTCTGATCATGTCAAAACCTAAAAGCAGAGAAATTGAGTATGCTGGTATGTGCAATCCATAGCATTGCCCATAAGTGCACATGGAAAAACTTGCACAGAGATACTATGTTGTATCTTACTTCTTAAAAGGTATCACTGCTCAAAGAAATGGTGGAATCATGAAGTGGTCAGATGCTGGTGGAAGTGAAATAAAGATACAGGAGTATAATTAGAAAAAAAACAGAAGTTTTTTCACAAACTACAACTTGTAGCCAGAAGGTTTTAACTTTTTTCTTCTCCTCATTTCCAAACCAGGATACAAATAAAACTCAAAAATATATCAAGAAAGAGAGTGTATCAGAAGCCAGTCAGAAGGTTCAGGAAAACAGAAGTATAGCCCACAACAACAGCTTGAGTTTTCAACATGGCAAGTGTACCCGAGACTCCAATCTAAGTCAAGGAGAATGTCGGCTGAGTGATGGCAGCCTTAGCCCCGACAGGCCATATGGAGAAACATCCTTGTCTGTACCACTTCATCCAACAAAGAGGCCAGCATCAAATCCACCCCCGATCAGCAACCAGGCAACTAAAGGTAACGTTTGTCTCTATCCTCTTGCCAGAGTGGGGGGGGAAAAAACAAACTAGGAATAGGAGCTTGTAAACATCAAAAGAGGTGTTAGATACAGAACTGGAAAAAACGGACAGGCTTAGACCTTTACAAAAAATACAAAATAGACATCCTGTGGACACTCAGATTTTGGCACAGAATATATGGAGATGAAGGGAGGTGGATGGTCAGGTGAAACTTGCAGAGGCTCAGCAATGACTATGGAAGTGTATCTGTTACGCATTTTGTTACCGGGCACAGAAACATCACTGTACTCTGGAACAGTAGCCTGAATCAGCTTGGTTTATTGTAGCAGAGGTTTAAAAGCTGTGGCACTCCAGAAACTGTCTGATAGTAAAATGGTTCACTTCTTAATTGCTAGTTTATTTTTTTTATCATTTACTCCAAGGAATAATTTACTTCAATAAGCTCAGTTCAGATTCTGCCCTGCTCTATCCATTGCCCTTCCTTAGACTGCGAACATATGTAAGCGATGTAATCACTGTATGCTAATGCCAGCCAGAGTTGAGGGAAAATAATTTCTTGTGTGTTTCTACAGTTCTGGTTCCATTTGTTTGCTGCAACACAGACAAATGAAGAAGACTTTACTTATTTAAACTGATTAAGGTGAAAATCTTGCCTGCTTCAGCTTGAAAGCTGGGTTTCGTCTTTGTTCTACGACGATAAAATTTTCTTTTGAAAATCCTGACTGAAGTACTTTATTTGACTTTTTTTTTTCCAGGCAAACGTCCAAAGAAAGGAATGGCAACTGCTAAACAGCGCCTTGGCAAGATCTTGAAGCTGAACCGGAATGGCCATGCACGCTTCTTTGTTTAATGTAGCTGCTACTTCTACTACTGCTGTCTTTCCTACACAGACCAGTATTGAGGTCAACAGAGCCTGGAGCTGCTGTTATTCCTCTGCTTGAAGCAGACTTGCATGTACCATATAAAACACTGCCTGATGAACAAAAACAAGAAAGAAAAAAAAAAAAAAGGACAAAAAAAAAACCAACCCAATGCTGCATTTTCACTGTGCCACACCTGCTCAGCAATAACCATACGGGAACGGGGAAATCTTCAGAGAGACGTGAACTGTGAGATAGAGTCTCTCATCAGGGCTTGAATATCATTTGTTGCTGGTAGTTTCTGACCTAATTAATGAGGGGAAGATGATGAAGGTGGTTTATCAATAATTTATTTCTGATAGATTTTGACAACTTTTAAATTCCTTTTAAGAACCTATTTATTTGGAAGACTTTTTTGTGGGGGTTATTAATTTAGATTTAAGAATGTGAAAGTTTTTAATAATGTTTTGATAATGTATGTTTGGTGCAGTGGAGAGCCACATTAATTGTGATTAGTCTGGACTCCTAAATTTGATATTCAGGTTATAGTCTTAAATAGGGATGAGATGCATTATTAATTATTTTTTAAATTAAGGCATATGGACTCTTTATTATTTTCATGCTTTTTGTAAGCTATTGGCTGGGCTTTTGTTGACTTGCAAGTTGTGTACTCTCTGCCAGCTTGATTATTTTTTGACATGTCCTCTTTTAATACAGATTTATTTATTTGATGAACTAGAAGAGACTCCTAAAGTCAGAAGAGTCTTATGTCAGTCCAGTAGCTAACTTGTTTTAAATGGCACCCCTTTCCTCCAAATTGGAGTGCATACTTTTCCTCCTGATGATCCGTCTGTGATGACTTCCTTCTGTAAAACAAACATCCTGAAATTGTATTTGTACAGATTATTTGAGAACTGGTACAAAGGAGGGAAACCTAATACATCTTTTTGGACGAATGGGGACATCAGTTAAGATAAATGTTTCTTCAGAGCAATTGCTCTGACATAACTCATAAGATTTACATTGCAGTCTGAAGATTCGGCATATTACTTAATGTAGCATAGAGGATGCATTAAAACAGATTTTACTGGAGTCAGGAAGGCAGGAAAATGTGTGTTGCTTTCAAAGATGGGCAAGACAGCCAATTAAAAGTCTTAACTGGTGCATATATAAGCATTAAGTAGCTTACTGGTATCAGAATGATCATTTGTGTCAGGCTTCATACAGAGCTGATGCCAAATGCCGATTCTGAATTACTGTAAATAATTTTGATTTAAAAGTTGTATTTTTCTGTAATATAAAATTAAATATTTAACTTTTGGGGGGATGGGAATGAAGGCAGAAAGAGGGAATACTTTTACTTGATTCTGGAAAAAGGGCATTTTGCAGGGTCCAGCCAAAATGTATAAACATTAGTATGCTAGTGGCAACATTGTTGGTTGTTTGGGTTTGTTTTTGGTTGCAAAGAGGAAAAATACTCAGGCATAACTGTCCAAGTCATTGAATTCGTTTAACTTTCCATACCAGTTTTTCCTTCCTCCATATTCTATACTGGAATAATTTTCTCATGTCACTTTTGAAAACTGATGCAGTTGGACTTTCCAGAATATTTGTGCAGAGTTATTTTTATCTAGGCTAGATAATGAGTACCTTACCTATTTGAAAAGAGTTCCGATAGATACCAAGTGGTTATGAGTGCTGCAGGGTCAAAACTATGTAACACTACGTTACCCTGTTTCCAAGTAGAGAAACATCAAACCATAATGCAACTGCAAATAAGTCAGGTAGCTCTCATGGCTTTACTTCCTCTGGAGATTGAAAATTATAACTTAAGTGTTTTTGGGTTTGTTTTTGGTTTTTTGCAGCCCCTCCTTCACATGGTATTGACTTCATAGTTTTGTGTGTGCGCTTATGGGTGAATTTTTTTAAGCTTTTTTTGTTTGTATAATATGATTACACAAAAGCATGCTTTCAGACCTTTTTTTTTTCTTTTATTTAAATTAATGCAAGCAGTTGACCTTGTTTTAGACCATTGGGAATGGAGGTAACAAAGGATTTCTGAAAAGCATATAATAAGCTAAGAGGTACTCTACAGGTGCTGATAGTGACTCTTAAGTATTTGCTGTTCTCAGGTGCTCTGTTTTCCAGAAGGAAATAGTTAAGACAATATTTTAACTGTCTTCTAATATTTTCTCACCAAAGTGAGTCCAAGGAATAAACTGTGTTATCAATATTAGTTAAAATTACATACACTTCTTAGTACTCTCTGTGCTTAAGCTTGAGCAAATGGATTAATGCCTACCATGCCTTGGAAAATGCTTTAGCTTTAGCATATCGAACCAAACTGTTTCCTCCTTGCTGACTGTGTACTTTTGAAGAATAGAAAATTCCAGTTTGGGACAGCAATGAAATTCAGAGCAGAACAAAGAATGAACTCTCTTTCCTTAAAGGCACATACTTAAGAACACTTATCTGAAATGGAAGTATGCCAGAATAGAATCTGGAGTAAGGAATTTTATAGTGGGGAGTATGCTTCCTTGTACATGTGACTGGTTTATACAAAGTCTCTTTTCTGACCATCTGCATTATTTATCTGTATCTTGCTGTTGGAACACAGATGTGGCTGGACCCATATATATTATTTTATCTTTAGTTTATTCTTTCTTTACTTTCTACTTTTTTTTCTCCCAAGTGGCTCTCCACTGTCATGAATTTATATAGTAGGTCTCTTCACAGGCTGTCAACAGGCACAGGTTCATTCCCACTTTATTCAGATATGTACGCTTCCAAGAGAAGTTAATTCTAATGCTCCACCACAGAACAAGTTATTTAGAAGAAATTACCATGATGACCAATATTTAAAAAAAAAAAAAAAAAGAAAAACATAACAACCC
>WBNM01035913.1:137046-163176 GCA_013399055.1 Ramphastos sulfuratus | reverse complement strand
AAGGATCATCACTGGAGGGAGGGGGGGAGAAAAAAAAAAAAAAAAAAAAAAAAAAAAAAAAAAAAAGGGAAGAAAATCTCTCCTGGTAGCTTATGAAGAGGATGTGGTGACCTCACTTATTTTGTGTATTTGTATGTAGGGGTATTTTTTTAGTGTTCTAGATGAAAACACCACTGCTCCAATCTTTCTGTAGATGGAGTGAACCTTACGTTGTAGTGAAGAGAAAAAACCCTATTTTTTTTCCTTGCTGTTTCACTTGGGCTGTAAGAGGAAGGGAGTAGGGAACACTGACTTGACAACAAAGAGGAGTAAGCCTGTTATGGTAACTGGTTCTCAAGGATAATTGAGGTCCCTTCCAACTGTACCATTCTATGATCTCTTTTCAAAAGTCAGCTTGGATTTGGCATAAAACTTTCATAAACAGAACAGTAGGGGTTTTCCCATTCTCTAAGTTTTGCCATTTCTGCAATTGGAAAAAAACCAACCAAACAAAACCAAAAAATCAAAACCATGAAAATGGAAAGACCACCTAGAAACTATATCAAAGACTCTTCCAGCAACTTTCCCTTTTCTTCTCTTACTGTACTTGCTAATAAACCTTGGCTACAAGGTAGCCTTTGTTGACCTCTGAGGTAGATTACCTATGCAACCTATAATACTCTACATGAATCCATTCTTAAAAATAATTTTGAAAGGGTTAGATGTTGAGAGTTAAAATTGTTGCTTTCTGGTCACATGGGGGACTTGGGGGTTTTGTTCTTTTGGCGATTGAAGTGCTTGTGTTACCTTTTAGTAGAGATACTACAGAGCACAGTGTCACAATCACATTTTTAGGTGCTTCAGCTTTCCCTAGGGTTTGCTACCTTCATTCACAATGCCACGAAGATATAAATTGCAGGATGTTGGAGTTAGAGCTGATGTGCATCTTGCTACCCCCTTTTTTGGTAATTGTGGAGACTAAGCAGAACCGAAGCTAGAATGACCTGGTTCTTCAAGCCTGAAACTAGCACCCAATTTAGGCTCCACATGCCCACCAAACCCTTCACACTCCCACCATGACCCTCAAATCTAGTGTCTTTGCAGACATTTCATTCATGAAATACTTCCAGACCATTAAAAGCTGTTAGTAGCTCTGGGGTTGAGGAAACCCATAGCTACTGTTTTGCAGGAGAAATACAAATGGAACCAAGGGCCTTACTATTTGTGGTTAAAGAAGATTGAAAGCTGCAATGTCCATTTTTCAGAAAACAAACCCACCCCACCCCAACAAAAAAAACCACCCTAGTAACCCCCTTTATGGGAATGTATGAGTGCTAAGTCATGCAGTGGATGGGAAATGTAAGTAGCACCAATAAGGAAATGCATGGCCTTCATAGGCTGCATTTTTGGTTTGGGAGGGGGGAAAAAAAAATTAAAAAAAAAAAAAATTTTTTTTTCTACTTTTAATATAAATTAAGCCATAAGAGTTTCATGCTGTGGGAAGGGAACAAAAGGGATCACTTTAAGAGATTATATTGATATGTATTGTCACTTCTGCTGGGAAATGTCTATTGCTGCCAATGCTTTGGTGATTTTTTTTTTTTTAAGAAAAAACAAAACAACAAAACATTGAAGTTAAAAAAAAAGGGGCTAGTTCTTGGCTATATTTACTAGTTTTGTAGTAACATTTTGCTGGCCCGTTTGTCTTCTCTTCTCCTTTTTCTACTCTCATAATCTAATTTCTATCTTTCCTTCTGATGTCTCTGAAAATGTTAGCTTGTCTGCTCAGTAGGGGTTGGTGTATGTGTGTCTTCCTTTTTACAGAAACGCACTACTGTGTTAAGTATTTGGCTGGGAAATGGGATGCTGCAGCTTTAAGAGCGTTTTTTTCAATTCATAACAGTATTTCCCATCCTCTTTTGCCTGCAGGCAGGGAAAGTGTATGTACAGTATTTATTTTGTTTTGATTTTACTTTAAATTTGTAAGTTTCTATAAGTAGTTCACATTGATTATTCTAGGGGAGGACAAGTGGCTTTGTTTTAAATCTGTATTTGATATTCATAGTTTCCACTTTCTGTACTTTAAAATACTGAAATTAAAAAAAAATTGTATTGCTTATGTTTTGATTTTTAGCACTCCAAAGTGTTTAATTTCTTCATGCTTCTGCTCATTTGCTTGAGTGTAAATACAGAAAATTGTACAGAATGTTGTGAGAAGAAAAATGCTTTTCTAGGTCCAATCTCTGTGCCCTTGTCACATTTGAAAGGAGAAATCTTATGGAGATAGGCAAGATGGATTGTTCCCATTCTTTTATTTTTTAATTTCCCAAAGTGCAAATCTCATTTTAATCCAAGTGTATTACATAGCAACTAAATGTGTTTTGTGAAGATGTGTATATTCTTTTTGAATTCTGATATAAAAAGGGAAGTGGCAGTGTTACTGACCTGTCACATTAGCAGATGTGTAAGAAGGGTGTGAAACGGTATTTTCAATTCTTGCTACTAAGTGCACGCAGTTTGTGGAAGAAGAGAGTTCTCTTTCACACTCCCATGTACTTTGTCATACTTGCTCTTACCATGGATGACTTCTCTACTGGTGTCTCCCACCATGTCTTATGGTCTACAGTTGTCAGTCCTCCCTATTTTGACTCTGTTGCAGTACATTGTTTGCATGTGGATACTCTACTTTGGGGTAATAGAAGTATTACTGCATTGCACTTCATCTTTATGTAATGCATTTTCTTCTGCAAACAGTGTTTCATGCTACTGACCTGCTTCAGTGCTGTGATGAGCAGCTTTGGATTCTAGTGGTGGTCATTTTATGAGCACCTTAGACAAATATTGCAGCAATGGCATTGGAAAAACCAGGTGGCAGAAATGCAGAAATGTTTCATTTGAGCACCTTTGCAGCTGCTCAAGCTTACAACTTAGCATGGCTTCTAGTTTACAGAGAGTTTATGATTGACTGTAATGACTAGGAGGTCTGCTCATGGACTGGGACTTTGTTGTGCCAGCTGCTTTACAGACAAAAAACAAGTGTGCTGACCTCATCAAAGCATGTACTGCTTAAGTATAAGACTGAAAGAGGTTTAAAACCCCAACAAGCTAGTAAGTTCTGTCGTCAAACGTTTTAAAACATGGTACTGTAGATTTTGGAGGAAGAAACCTCTGTTCCAAAACCAAATTTCATTTGAGTGGACTAAGAAATGACAAGGAAAAAATCATGGTTTAAGTACAGAGGATGAAGTTTAAATATTTCTATGTTCAGAAATTTGGTTCCTGGTGTATTTTGACATGCCTTTACATCTTTTCAATGGATGTGTTAAAGCCAATGGTAAATTTGATTAGCCAAAGATTTGCCAAAGCTCCCTGTCAGAGCAACCACATATGTTTAAAAAGTCTTGATCACTGTGATTGAAGAAGAATGCTACAGCACACACATTTGTCAGACACTCCTCTGGATTTGTCACACTGAAGTCAATGCTCATACTAATGTTTGGGTCATAAAATAAAGCTATAGACTTAAGAGAGCACCTCAGTGGGCCACAAATACAAGTTTCATACCCACGTGAAAGCCTGTATAAGCACCTTTACTCTTCATCCTTTTATTTTTGCCATAGCTTTTCTCTGTGACTGCTATTTGGTGGATAATAGGTAGGATGGTATACTGGAAAGCACGAAATACTGGCAAGTTCTGCTTTAAATGCTGATAGATAGCCTTCAGCACCTGGAACCATATTTCCTTTACTAGTCAGAGTTTTTGGTTTTCTGTTCTTCCATTTGAGGAGGATGCCTAAATCCTAGTGGACAGATGGATTTTAAGGATTTCAAGGCTACAAAGTACAGCAAAGGAATTCCTAAAGTCAGGGAATGGGCCATATGCCCTCCTTGCTATCTGAAGACTAAAGTCCTTGGGTTTGTTTTGTTTGTGGTTTTATTTTATTTTGATCGACAGTATTCTACTGTGTCTGAGGTAGAGTACACCCTGTGAAGTGCCTACAAACTTGGTTTTATGTACATTTGGTGAAGTTCAGCATCTGCTTTAGAGGGTTTGTCATGACCTGCTGAAGTTGTGAAACTGTTGTGCTGGTGGCTCATTAGTTAACACATTCAACCAATCCTTTTCTTGTTTTGTTTAGATAAAACTTTGGACTGATGATGGAAACCTGTGTAGTAGAATGAATATGATGCAGTCAGTCATGCTGAGTGTTGACTTGGACAAAAACTTTTTTGTTGTTATATAGAGAAGTATTTCTTCTGGAAGCCCTTGAAATTACACTTTTACTGCTGGTAAGTCTCAAGTCAGACACCGATGAGGACCGAAACTGAAAAACCAGAATGTTGTTGTTACTCATCTTGCTATAACTAGGAATTATAAATGCCTTTGTTTATATGGCATTCAGGGACTGAGGTCCTTACCTGTAGAAAAAATAATTGATGATCAAGACAGTGAATAAAGTCTGTCATTGCCAGAGCTCATAATGTTCCACCTAACAGCTGACTGATAGGACAGTTTGCTATGTCTGGACTAAGATTTGATTTCTCTGAAGCCAAGAATATTCAGTCTTTAGAATAAGTACTGCAAGTTTCTGAAGAATTGTTTGGCTTAATAGATCTATCTATTTCTCTGTACTGCTCCTGCTGTATTTGCTTTGGTCTCTACTTTGAAACATATAAGTCAACTAAAAGAACAGTATACAAAGAGTCTGCCTGTTTGTGATGCTTTGCCCCAAAGTTCATTTTTCATAAGAAATGCTTTGTTTGCTGCAATGACCATCAGTAAAGTTCTCATCCATACCCGGAGAATGTGATATTTTTCTAGAAGAAACATTTGCCTTTTAATTGCAACTTGGTGGTATGTCATAAAAATGCAAGTTGGCTTTTAGCTCCAGTAAAACTAAAAGGCAACAAAACTGTAGAAACTGCTAAAACAGGATCTGGGCTGTGGAAATGAGGTTTAACTGGGTAGCTTTTTCAGGGTTGTATTAATTTGGAAAAGCTGTTGTATCATGTGCTTCATTTTTAAGTTGTTGATTTATAGTTGTAGAGGTTTTGCTTCTTCACAGAGGGCCTTTGTAAAGATCCATTATGGGTCAGGCCCAGTAAGAATTCTGCGCTTGACCAGCACTCACAGAACTTGTTTTCAGTTCCATCATGTGATGGTTATGGAGCAGAGCTCTTCCCATGCAGTTAAAGTGCTTCTTCTGCAGAGCCAACTAAGCACTGTGTTCCCACCAAGTTATACCTATTGAAGAAGAAAAGCATTCAAAGAGAATATTTACCATGCCAACTCTCTTAAAAGTGATGTCACAACAAGGTGGCTCAGGTAAGGTTAGCATTGAGAGGAACCCTTCTAAGGCCATCTCTGTTCAGCCCTGGTCAGCTGGGATGGGAAGAAGGAAATCTGTGAGCTGTGCAGCATGCTACTGCAAAATGAGTTGATCATGTTCCAAAGACTGCTGGACAGCTGTGCCTGACATTAAGCACCACAAGTGATGCTCAATTGTCATAGTTTTAGGAGGGAGACCAAGCATTAAATGGGACACAGCATTTAAATGATCTCTCTCCCCAGGTTTTTGCAGCAGCTGAGAGAAGAGGGATTAGTGGGATGCTTTGGGGGGAAAAAGGCAAAAACATTGTATAACACACTTCTGTGGCTACATGAAATGATCGTAGGTACTGATTTCTGTTCAGTTCTGTTTTCAGCATTAAGAGGATTTGACTTAAGGAGTTCAGTTTGTACAGACAGCAGAGATTTCCCACAGTTACCCTCTGAGTGAGGTTTGTAAGGGGAAGCAATAAGTGCTAGACCAACTGACACGTTTGGAGAGTGGGAAAATAATTTTCAGTGCTTGCGGTTCAGGTGCGAGACATTTCCTGTCTGTACAAACCTTCCCTTGCTTACGTGTTCACAATCCTGGGCCACTGCTATGAACTGCTATCTTATGGGCTGTTTTCAGTACTGTTCCATTAGCTTATTTTAAAGTATATTTTAAATAAGCACTTGCTCTGGTGATTGAGAAAAATTACGTTGTTTGGATGGATTGAGTGCATAATACATGTAGTGACTAGAAGGAGAGGTAGGAATAAGGCAGAATTCCCTGAGGATCATTCAGTTCAGTACATTAGGAAACCCACCACTTCAAGAAGATACTGATTAACAAGATCACAGAACTGAGCAAGTCAGAACTATTTTAGCAGATCACAGGATCTGTATATGGTGGGTTTTGGGTGTTTTGTGGGTTTTTTTGTTTGTTTGTTTTTTTTTTTTTTAACTAAAACTGCCTTCAACCATGACAGGTACAACATCAAGTGTGTATGTGTGCATGCACCTGTACACATACCTGTATTTATTCTGTCCCATGCTTTCTGTTGCCTTTTAATTGCAAAGAATTTCAAACAACATAGAATGTCAGCTACCAAGCTCCAGTAATATTAGTATTTTTTCCATGACTATGATTAAAGGGACCTCTTCACATATCCTTTTGTTACATATGTAAATGGACAACAAAATAATGCTGTCAGTACTCTTAAAATACTTGAAAATTCTTTTCCACTTGGTTGAGACCTTTAGAGATTATTTTTTTTTTTTCCCCCTGCACTGATGCTAACTCACTGTGGTTTTCTTCAAGGCATGAACTGTAGAAAAAATTTGAGTATCATCAACCAGGCTGGTGTGTGTGCTTCACTGAGAAGTACTCTTAGGGAACAAAGCAAGGAAATCTCTGATCTGTTAGCCTGTACCTCCTGCAGTCATTAGCTGAAGCACTAAAGCACAGGTTATAGTAAGACTTTGTATCTTAAACGTTCTGTGTTGACTGAAAGACCAAAATTATACATAGTGATAGGGAATAGGAGGGAAGCCATAGGGATAAAGTGAGGCTGCAGCAGTGCTAGATTTTTCAGTGTTCAGTTTGTGTGGAGGAGTTACACTGAATGAGCTTAATCCCTGAATCGCTTAAGGAGTGTCCGGTGATAGAAATGTCTGCAAATAATGGGGCCAAAATAGGGTTGGTTTCTGGCTAGAAGCACCACAGTTTTAGTCAGGAAGAATCTGCTTAGGTTTGCACACTTTAGCTACAGTCCTGACCTTGATTTCTAGCAAGTTCAGCTGCTGAACAGCCAACAGTGATTGTAATGAGGTCTAAATTAATAGCTGATGTAGTGACCTATCTTTAAGCATATAGCTGTACTTCGAAGAGTTTTCAGATGATGGTGCAGTTTGCTCTTTTGGGATCCTTGGTCAAGCCTTCTTGATGACTTGGAGCTCCCAGTGGTCTCCTGGAAAAATGCTGTCTTGGTGCCTCCCAGTCCAGGGTGACCTCTACTGATGGAAGTTGCTTTCTCCTATGCAGGAATTTCTTTAAGGGGAAGGCTTTTGTTTGTGCTGCAGTGTTTTAACCTTTGTTTTGCTAATGTGATGAAGGCCTCTGGGGTGTAATGGTGAGGGAGGGGAGCAGCAAGGGTCAGAGTAATTGACCAGTCAGGTGAGGAGTATGTGTCCTTTAGGACACTGGAACAGCAGCTTCATCACAGTCAACCAGCAAAAATCTCCTCTCTCCTCCTGTTTTATCAGCCCACAGGGTGAAGAGCATGCAAGTGGTGGGACCCCAAAAGATAGACATCATTCCTCTCCCCTGTGATGGGGGCAAAACGGTAGCCAAGCAATAACCTGACCAGTTTTACCAGAGTGTTAAAGAAAGGTTCCCATCCATCAGTCACTGCCCAGTGGGGACTGCTTCCAGATGGGGGAAGGTGGTTCTGTGCTGTCACAGGTTGGTGGCCTCCCTGTCCTTTGCATGGATGTTGAGTTTGGAGAGATAAAGCACTTCTATGTGACAAACAAACCAGAAAATCACAGGGCAGTATCCAAGCTGACACTTGGAATGGTGTGAACTTTCTTATAAATGCAAGCCCTGGGGTCAGCCTGAGCTTGAGTATTTTGAACTGTTACTTAAATCTTACTTTTTCCAGTCAATCTTTCACTTACACTACTGGTGCAGTATAAAGTGAACCTCTCAATTTTGCAGTTTCAGAAGTAGTTCTGGTTTCATAAACTATTGTTGTTCTGTTGTGTTTTGTTCCTCCCTGTTACTTGAAGTGAAATTGAGTGGAATTTAGGTTTGTCCAGTGTTTCAGTCATCTAATAATGTAGCAGTCTGGTCTGTGCTCATGTTAACCACTGCAGTAGTAAATCATCAGTATTTTAGTCACTGGGGTAAAGGTATGGAAGGAGGTTGAACAAACACTTTTTCTTTTCTATAAAACCATCTAAACCACATGACCCCTGAGAAATTTAAGATCTCTGGATCTTTCTATTTCATTTTTTTCTTGTTTGGTCAGCAGCTGACTATAATGAATCCAGATTCTGGCTGGTTGCAACCAAGTTTGATGCGAGTTAAAAATCACAGGTTTGAATTTTTTTTTTTAATGGATTACTTCTATGGATTTTTAGGTTTTGTAGCTGAAGAAATCAAAGCCTTATTAGCCATTTTAGGGAGTTATATTGATGCTTTTTTTAATAATATTTTTTTCTCCACTCAGTTTTTTTGGCTATGCTTTGTGATGTTTTCTGCATTGAAGTACTTGGTCCCTTTCACTGATCTAATTCATGTGTGTAAGTTAAGACATCTCTAGCCTTCCATTCCTACATTTTTCAAATCCTCCAAATCTCTGAGGGTGTTTCTGGGTGTAGCTCATGCTAGTCCATTTTTCCTGCCTTTTCAAAGGATATTTGTATCTTAAGGTTCTGACTGACAAAATAGTACTAAAAAATGAGAAGTTGTAACAAAGTTCAGAATAAGCAGCTTTTCTCTCTTGGAGATGTTATGACAAGGGACTGACAGATCACTTTGAAATCTAAGACCTTCATCACTATTAGTTGATAAGGTGTCCTAGAAGTATGCAGAAGAAAAGATGCATATTGATGTGTATGCAGCTCACTGGATCCATGGTTTTTCCCAGAAGTGAGGTTTGGATGCTGAGGTAAACACTTTCTGTGCAAGAACAGAGTCTGACACAGACTGTGCCTCATCTCTGGTGTCATCTACTCTCTCACTGAGAGACAGTACCTGGGCAACCTAGGTTTTGGAAGCCTATGGTCTGCACTTCTCTTGTTCAGCATCAGTAATGCTATAGAAGCAGCAAAGGAGAAGAGGGAATTAAAAAAATGGGTTGCTGAAGATTGGAAAAAGTGGATTCTCTGATGTTACATGGAGACCAGCTGTTGTACAAATCCATGCCAAGTCATCAGAAGGGTATCCTGGACAAAATATTCTAAAATATTTTCTAATGCAAGGTGCTGGTTCAAATAGCTCTGACGTGAGACCTTTTGACTATACACTGAAAAGGGGCAGGATAAACAAAGATTTCTGTTAAGTTCACTCTGAAGAAAGTGTTTGATGCTCTCTTTTGAAAATTTCAAATTACATCATGTTTTTTTAACAGCAAGGCTCTGACCAGAAGCACATCTGGTTCCTAATGTTTCTGCTGCTAGACTAGCAGAGTGTGTGTGAAGAACAGATTAATTTATTTACATATTCTTCCGTTCATGTAATTTCATGTTGTGAAGATCACAAGATAGCTCTGCCATCCCATAATACCATGTACTAATAGCGAGCTAGAAGGGGACTAGAGAACACAGCCTGTGACAGTCTTTGTGAAAACCCTTGTGGTGTTTTCTTTCCCACCTTTTGTTTCACTTAGATGTGATGTAACTTGTGTGGGACAACAGCTGTTGGGTGCTCAATGCTTGTGCGGTGCCTTCAACACCTCCAGGGACGGTGACTCCACCACCTCCCTGGGCAGCCCATTCCAGCAGCGAATGACTCTCTCGGTGAAGAACTTTCTCCTCACCTTGAGCCTAAACTTGCCCTGGCACAGCTTGAGACTGTGTCCTCTTGTTCTGGTGCTGGTTGCCTGAGAGAAGAAAGCAACCTCCTGCTGGCCACAACCACCCTTCAGGTAGTTGTAGACAGCAAGAAGGTCTCCCCTGAGCCTCCTCTTCACCAGGCTAAACAATCCCAGCTCCCTCAGCCTCTCCTCATGGGGCTTGTGCTTGAGGCCTCTCACCAGCCTCGTTGCCCTTCTCTGGACACGCTCAAGCACCTCAATGTCCCTCTTAAATTGAGGGGCCCAGAACTGGACACAGTTGCCTGACCCAACTGATTTGGATAACACCAGAATTATGTACAATTTAGTTTTCTGCAAAATTTGTGCCTATCCTAAGTGAGACAAGTAGAATTTCCCATTCTGTCCATTCCATCCCAATCTCAGAAAATGATGCAGACAATTCTCCTTCCTCTTTTCCTGCCCTGCAGACTCAGCATGGAGAAGGCTACCTTCAGTCAAAAACATACGAACAATTAGGAATGATGTATTGCTTTTGTATGATGCACAAAGAGTGGAACCTGCAGCAAACAAAATTTCTTTTGCAAGGAAGAAAACATGGAATTACTGTTTTTATGGGGGGGGGAAACAAAATCCCTGTGAGAGTTAAGGATGTGGTCACTCCCACAGCCACATCTGCAGGCAGTGAGGAACTCGGGCTATGTGGTTTGTATTCTGTTTGCATTTCGAAGTGTGTTTCTGAAGTATGAAAGAGGAGAAAGCTGTGCCAGAGCTGTTTGTGGTCGATCTCGAACGGAGGGTAAGTTAATACAGCACTAGCGACCACCAGGAGGCGCTCACGATCCAGCCTGCGGCGTTAGCCTCCTGCCTGGCAGCTCCACGTCTTAACCAAGTAACGTCAAGTTGAAGCACGCCCGTGGGCAGCCGTCCCCTTAACGCTGTCAGTGCTGGCATTTGGCATGGGGATGCGTAAAATAAAACTACATCTGAAGAAGGCAAAGCCTCCCAAATCAGAGGGCAAGTCAGAGGCTTGCAACTTGCTGTGAGCAGATGCTGGAAGATGAGGGAATGCAATTGCAGAATCCATCAAGTTGGAAGACATCCTCATAGGTCATCCAACACCCCTGCAGTGAGCAGGGGCGTCTCCAACTGCAGCAGGCTGCCCAGGGCCACATCAGCTCTGATCTTTAATGTCTCCAGGGATGGGGACTCAACCTCTGGGCAGCCTCTCACGACTCTCACTGCAAAGAACTTATTCTATATGTCCAACCTAAATCTATCCTGCTCCACTGTTCCTCACCCTGTCTTGATGAGCTCTTTCATAGGATACAATCATAGACTCAGTCATGGTTGGAAGGGACCACAAGGATCATCTAGATCCAAGCCCTCTGCCATGGGCAGGGACACCCTACCCTAGATCAGGCTGCCTAGAGCCTCATCCAGCCTGGCCTTAAACATCTCAAGGGATGGGGCCTCAACATCCTCCCTGGGCAACCCATTCCAGGCTCTCACCACTCCTCATGCTGAAGAACTTCCTCCTCATGCCCTATCTGAATCTCCCCACCTCCAGCTTTGCTCCATTCCCCCTAGTCCTGTCACTACCTGAGAGCCTAAGAAGTCCCTCCCCAGCTTTTTTGTAGGCCCCCTTCAGATACTGGAAGGCCACAAGAAGGTCACCTGGGAGCCTCCTCTTCTCCAGACTGAACAGCCCCAACTCTTTCAGTGTGTCCTCATAGCAGAGCAGCTCCAGCCCTCTGAGCATCCTTGTGGCCCTTCTCTGGACATGCTCCAGCATCTCCACATCCCTCTTGTATTAGGGGCTCCAGAACTGGATGCAGTACTCCAGGTGGGGTCTCAGCAGAGTGGAGTAGAGGGGGAGAATCACCTCCCTCGACCTGCTGGCCACACTATTTCTGATGCAGCCCAGGCTCTGGTTGGCTTTCTGGGCTGCAAGTGCACACTGCTGCCTCATGTTGAGCTTCTTGTCCACCAGCACCCCCAAGTCCCTCTCCTCAGGGCTGCTCTCCAGCCAGTCACTGCCCAGCCTGTATTTGTGCTTGGAAATGCCTTGACCCATCTGCAGGACCTTGCCCTTGGTCTTGTTGAACCTGATGAGGTTGGCTTGTGCCTGCCTCTCCAGCCTGTCCAGGTCCCTCTGGATTCCATCCCTGCCCTCCAGCTTGGTGTTGTCAGCAAACTTGCTGAGGCTGCACTCAATGTCTTTGTCCATGGCACCGACAAAGATGTTGAAAAAGACTGGTCCCAGGACTGATCCCTGAGGGACTCTGCTTTGAAACAGTCCTTCCCCAGCCTTCCTCTAGGTCCCTTTCAGATACCTAATTGTGGCTATAAGGTCTCCCTGGAGCTTTTTCGAGGCTGAACAGCCCAACTCTCTCAGTCTGTCCTCACAGGAGAGTTACTTTAGCCCTCTGATCATCTTTGTGGCTGTCCTCTGGACCTGCTCCATCAGGTCCACATGCCTCTTGTTTTGGGAGCCCTGTAGCTGGACACAGAACTGCAAGTGAGGGCTCACCAGAGCAGAGCTTCATTTGATGCATTCCAGGATGCGATTGGGCTGCCTTCTGATGCTCCATCATGCTGTCAATGGCCTCGTTTGTACAGGGATCCCAGCCTCAAACTTCACTTCCAAAATCTTGTATTTTTGCCTTGGTAAAAAAGTAAGCTGAGGTGACATAAAGACCATCTGGCAACCAGAAGGGGGGAGTGTTCACATGGTACAGTGCTTTTTAAAGTTTTGGTAAAGCTCCTTGTAGCACGATCAGCAAGTCCCCTCCACTTGCTAATGCCACCCAATTCCCAGTCATCCAAGGCCAACAGAGCAAATTTGTAAGTTAAAGCCAGGTAATAATTTGTTGTGGAAAAGATGCTTGGTTTCAGAAAGGGCAGGTCTTCACCTTGCAGCTGCTAGGCTTCCTCTGTCAAGGGCAAAGCAGGACAGAGCCACCAGCATTAAAATTGCTGAGGAAATTATTTTAACAGCTTTATACAAAAGTCCAGGATGAGCGAGAAGAGCCCAATGTCTGTCACATCTGGTCAGCTCTCTGGTTTTGGACTCCTTTAACATTGTCTCAAGACTAACCAGTTCCCATCACTGAGGCAAGAGGTGTTAGTCTCTGTAACCCAGTGACTGTGGTCACCTTTCTTGCTAAAATAAACAGATAACAAACAGAGTCTTTGTGTCATAGCTACATTCTTATCAGGCTGTCTCCCTTTATATTCCTTCCTCCCCAGCCATTGTGGAAACAGACATCCTGCCCAAGGCATCAACATTCACAATCTGCTACTTTTTCCTATGGAGCCTCTGGATTTTTGCCAATGGCCCCTTGAGATGGTCCCAGATGTGAGTGCTTTTTTCTGTGCTGCCCGGAAAATATCCGGTGAGAACAAAGGGCTACACTCACCACAGTTTACTGCTTTGGAGGCCAGCACTTCCTCTGCTGTCAGGGATGTACAGTGGGAGATGTCAGTTGTGATGAACCCCAGAGAAACCATGGCTGGAATGGCAGGGTCACAGTCAAAGGCATATTCCTGCAGTAGAATAAAGCCAATCTTTTTGTTGCATCTCTCAGCTGCTCATCAAGTTTACCTCCAGCTCCAAATAACCCAGGGGATGTGTATGGTATGTTCTTGCCACAGCATTCTTCTACAGGGAAAATTCAGGTTCCTTGCACCTGCATTGTGTGTGAAGGAAGATAAGGTTTTGATACTGCTTTTCTTTGGCGTGGGGGGGGAAGTACAAACACTCCTGTTGTTATTTCAAAAGTAATTTGGACTTAAATAGTGACACAGCCTATGCCTTTAAAATAAAACCAAAATGTTTTTTGACTGACCCGATAAACTTTTGTGGAGAAGGCCTGGAGAGAGATGAGGGAAGTGGAAATACCAACCTGTGGCAGGCTTTATGGCTTAGATTTGTGGAGGTTTTGTGCTCCTTTGGTAAGCTTGGAAGTTTTCAGCAGTCCTATGTTTTTACTGTAAGTGGTTTTAATCCTGGTTGGTTGTAGTCCTGCTTGTTACTGTAAGCGGTTTTAGACATCCACGAAGAAGAAGGTGTAGCAAATGCACCTTGCTGCTGGGTGTCCTTGTGTAATGGTCCTGTGACTCTTCCTCTTTTTCTTGTTGCTTAGATCCTCCCTGCAGCTTTCCTGCTTTGATGTAAGTCGCCTAACTGCCACAGTTCCCATAGCGTAGGAGTGCATTTGCATAAGTGTTTGTGCATGCAGTAAAACATTCAGAAGTCTTTTAGCCCATTCATCAATTTTTAGACACTCATTGAGGGAGGACAGAAGAGAATCCAATGTGATCTCTTGCATAAGTCTGTGCTTATTGGTTAAAGGCTTTACTTCAGTGGCACTTCAAAGGAAAACTTTAACTTTCTCTATATTGGGATTTGTCTTGTAATGTCTGCCCCTGAAGAGATTACAGAAAAGTGAAAAGAAGGAAAAATGGAGCCCAATGAAATCCACAGAGATCACCACTAAAAAGCCACTTACTCAGTTGGACTATGGAATTGTTACCATTGAAGGCACTTTATTACTACTTTAAATAAGGAAAAAACCTTTGCCCTGCATCTTCTTTTAAGAAAAGTAGTTTGAGAAAGTTGATGTCGCACTTGGCCCTTGGGATGTGCAGTGTCTTTTAGAAGAATGCTCATGCAGAACCTGGAATGAATGCACCTTTTCAGGACTGCGACTAATTGGGTTATTTCATGCCTCCTCACCAGTCTGCAAATAAATCCAGCCAGCCTCCTTAGAGCCAGCTCATGGCTGTCCTCAGGGCCATGTGGTAAGCTTTGTGTAATGTTGGGGATGTGTGGGTACGTTCAATATGGCCTTCATATTTATTTCCAGAAATAGAAGTGTATCTCTGTGGCATCTGTTCTGTTAAATATTGACTTTGTCGGCAGTGTTAGAAGTAAGGAACCTCCTGGGGAAAAATCAACTTATGGGGACTGGCGTTGCATTTCTATGGCCAGAGCACAAATTTTTTGGCTTGTTTTTAGTTTTAAGTAAGTTGGAACAGAGATGCCTTTTGAAATATCTGATGTTCATTGATAGTGGCATCTGCCTTTTTTTGTTGTTACTCTTCAAAACTATCCTTACCTTGCAGACTTACAGGTTTTTCTTAACACTATGTGAGTGTCAGCACTGACTGGAAACATATCACCCTCTGGCAAATGTCCTGAAATAAAAGGCCAGAGGTGGCTTGTAAAGAGCCAATGAGCTTGGGTCCAAAGCATGATGAAAACTTTCGTAGGAGAGGAAAATGCAAGAACTAAGTTTGATGGTTTCTGGAAAACCAGTGGTGACACATAAATGGATATGCAGCCAAGAAGGATATAACTATTATCATACCTTCTGCAAGCACAGTGGTGACCAGTCTGCAGTGGTGCTGTGTGGCAGGAGCTTGACTTCTGTGCCAGAAGGAAGACTGCTGAGCCTGGTGTTTCATGCTGTAAAATGCCATTATGTAATCCTGTAGCTGTCCCCCTACCGATTATGTGACCCTGCAGCATATCTCTAAGTAGGCTTCTTCATCTGAAGTAATTTACTGCTGGGGCTGTCCCATGTCAATTGGTTGTCCTTCTAACAGGTAACTCTGCCTGATTCAGCAGTGAAGTGTTGGGTTTTGATCTACAGGCCTGGGTCTGTGCGAGCATAGGTGCATACTGGTGCAAATAATTGAAGACAGCGAAAGGCAACTGGAGCTGGCTATAGAGATTTTCCATGTGGTTACAGAGATTTTCTATGCAAAGTAGTGAAAGTAATGCTAATAATTTTGGCAAGTTTGACTAATCAGGCTGTTAAGAGGGACAAAAATAAGTATATTGTTTAGTTAACTGCTGTACGGAAACTCTGCCTTTGCAATAGCAGGGAGAACATTCTGGGGAATGGATGTGCATATAAAGAGCAGTCTATCATAGTGCCACGTCAGTGAGTTTTATAAAGCAGGAGCTGGTGTTCCTTGTCTTTAGACTTCTGCCTGCAGGTGCCTGCTTCCCTGCTGCCAGTCACCTGATCCATGTGCTGGGACTATGTTGTTTGCTGCGTTTCCAGAGTAGAAGTAAGCTCCAGTGATGTTTCTGACTGTGAGCTAAGTTTGTTAAAGTCTAGAGCAGAGTCTGTGTCAGCTGATAGAAAGTGTGGGTCTCAGAGTTGACCCATCGTTTGCTGAACTCCTCCTTAGCCAGGCTCCTCTCATAAAGCTTGTCTTCTTTGTGGAGGTCCCAAGCTAGGGCTGCTGCTGACTGCAAAGATGCGTTTTCAGGGGCAGCAGTGCATGTGTAGCGTGAAGCAGAGAGATGGCCCCGGGGACTGACAGTCACCAGCTTCCAGGGTGCAAGTGTCTATGTGACTTGGTCCAAGCAAACCAAACCTCTGCATCTTGTTGTAATCAAATATTACATGGGACAGCTTGCCTGCCTGTGCTGTTTCTTCCTGCAAATGGCAGGAGAGAGGACATCTCCCAGGGAATGTTAGTGACGCTTTGTGTCTATGGAGCTGAAATCTGTGTGGGCCCACAGAAGTGTTGAGAAATTCAGCATGTTCATTGTTCTGTTGTTTGTGAAGCTTTAGTATTGAAGGCAAGCATCAATCCAGTAATTCCAAGAACTGTAATCTCTTTCCCATAGGAGAGGCAATAACTGAGCTCATTCTGCCTATTTATTCCTATTTCTGCCAAGGTCTCAGTGAGGAAATCATAGAATCATAGAATGGTAGGGTTGGAAGGGACCTCAAGGATCATCCAGTTCCAACCCCCTGCCATAGGCAGGGACACCTCCCACTAGTACAGGTCACTCAAGGCCTCGTCCAACCTGGCCTTGAACACCTCCAGGGAGGGAGCAGCCACAACCTCCTTGGGCAACCTGTGCCAGTGTCTCACCACCCTCACTGTAAAGCACTTCCTCCTAACATCTAGTTTCAATCTCCCCTCTGCCAGTTTAAACCCATTGCCCCTTGTCCTGTCATTGCAAGACCTTGTAAATAGTCCATCCCCAGCCTTCCTGTAGGCCCCCTTCAGATACTGGAAGCCTACTATAAGATCTTACAAAGCGTGTGGATGGGATCTCTCCCTTCATCTTCCATATGCTCACGTTCCCCAAACTACAGTAAAGGAGAGGTGTGCTATTGTCTAGTGTCATAGAATGGAAGTAACACCAGAAGCAGCTAGGGGCAGAGCTGGGCCTCTGCTTGTGTCCCTGGGTCCCCAGCTTGGCAACCTGATAGTTGGCTGTGGTTATTTAATTTCTAGGAAAGGAGCTGATGCTGTTGACTCTGAGCTATTATTTGCCTAATGAAATACAGGGAACTCTGAGTGGCGGGACCTAGATGTTAGGATCTGTGGCTTGCTATCTTTCTTCCCTCTCCTTCCCTGGAAGAGTTTTGCAAGAATGCCTGATGGCTGGTAGCAGCCTCCCCACTCCAAGGGCATCATATACTGAAATGCTCTGTGTTACTGTCTGCAGCCCTTGCACAAACTGAAACCATGCAGCTGGAGCCTCCTGCCTTTAGGAGGAAGCTATGGTCTTAATATTCCAAGAACCCTTTGTGATGGTTTGGGAGTTACCTGTCCCGCCCCCATCCTATGAAAATCACCCAGACTAGACTCAGCCAGCTGGAAGTTAAGGACTGAAGTTCTATTTACAGCTTAGCACAATGTACAAGCAGATGTATACACAATAGACATGAATAGTTACGGAAATATACAAGTTAAAGGTAATACAGAAACAATCCCCCTCCCAGAAATCAGAGTCCCCAGGAGGGGCTCTCAACCACCCTTCCACCTTCTTTCTACCCCTCTACCTTATCCCAGAGTCTGCCTTATGTGCAAGGTGAGTTCAGAGGATGGGCAAGAGGGATTAGAAGCAGAGCAATTAGTTGGGTTACATAGGAGGAAGCCAGAAGACACAGCAGCTCCCAGAGAGAGACTCTCTGTGTTATCTGTTTGTGTCCTTGTTTTTATACATCTCAGCAAGCCTATGAGTGAAGTAGACCTCACCATTGTTTTCTTTTCACAGCCTATAATCTAATTTTTTCATTAAAATATTCCAATTAGCCTTGTAGCAAGACTGTTTTGCTTAGATGGCCTCAGCCATCCTTTACTAGTCCTAGGCAGCCCCTGGTGTCTGCAGCCCTGTGTGCAATGCTGTACCTGGCTGCCACCTTGACATTGTGGCCTAAGCAGAGCATTCTGCTCATTCAGACAGGCCTTTGCAACTCAGAGCATTGTAGTTCAGCAGGCACCAGGAAGGTATGGCCCTGTTGATGTCTTGCCTGCCATCTCCCCAAGGAAGCTGAAAGAACTTGGCCATGAGAGCAGGCTGACCTTGGTCTATGCTGCTGGCCAGGTGGCCTCTGCCAGATGTGCTTGCTCCAGCAGCTATTGCCACCGAAGGGAGATGGGAGCAGGTCATGCATCAAGCAGATTTCTGGATAGCATGGGGTCTTTTTCTGTCAGAAAGCCCAGATGAATTTGCAGATCACTAACAAAATGCTGTCTGCCTCATTACTGAGCTGCAATCTGTTCCTTCTTTACCCCCTGGCCCCCGCCTCCACCCCCCAGTTAATTCCTCACCAGGGATTTGTTCCTTTTCAATCTGATGTTTTAATCTCCCATTCCCCTGTCTTTGCCTTTCTCATTTCCAGAGCTGCTGCTCATACTTTTGTCTCTCCTGCCCTTGCCAGCTGGAGTAAGACAATGCTGACTGCAACACCATGCAAGTGTTTTTAGCTGCCCACCCCTGCTAGCTGTCAAAAGAACAGAGATGCCCTATGAACATGGCAAATTCAAACACTGCCACAAGGCTGCACAGGTTGTAACCTTTCCACAATGCTTCTGTGGGCAGGCATTAAAAACACAAGCTGGCAGACACAGGCTCTGGGATTTTCAGGAGACCACAAAACCTGCAGGGCCGTTATATCTGTGCCTGCCCCAAAATCTGAGTGAGACAACCTCCATCACAGCCAAGCAAGGAAGGAGACTGTATGCATTTGAGCTGCTGTTGTACGCATAGAGCTTGGCCAATGCCTGTGCTATCTTTGGGCTCAATGAGTTCTTCCTCTGAAGAACCTACAGCAAAGCAGGAAGAAAAATGCCCCTGGCTGCTTGCTTTGCAGAGATAAATAGTTTGAGATAGCTGAAAACAAAGCCGTTAGTGAAAAGGCCATCTGCAGGTAGAAGTAGGCTGGGAGAAAGGACTGAAACATACTGCATTTGAAGAGCTCCTGGAAAAGCCTGACAGTTACATCTTCTGGGACATGTACCATTATGCCAATAACATAAATAGCTATTCCTAGGAAGGGCACTGACATGGTACAGCAGGGATATACTCTATGTGCTCAAGTGCCAAATCTGCGCTCCAGCGTCTGGTGTGTGCTGTACAAGCGCTTTCTCTCCCAGATCAGGACATGCTTCCTGTGGTTTGTCCTCTGATGCCTATTTTTCAGCTTTTCCTGCCGAGGGGACAGAAGTCTCCAGTGATGCCATCAGCTGGAAGCATGTGAGCAGCTGTGATGAGCCTGCATTGCCCCAAGCTCGTCCATGTTGGCTCCGCAGCCGTGACGATGCGTGCCAGGCGTCGTGCAGTTGCAGGGCTCCGTGCCAGTGGTGAGGCCTCTGCCTGTGCCACACAACGCCTGATTCAGCAGCAAAATCCTCAAGCTGCCTCCAAGACCTCCTGGAAAATCCATCTGTGGGCATCCTGCTTGGGTGGGAACGTGCAGTGCTGGGTGTGCCTGCCAGCATGCCACGCAGCTTGCTGGGGATGGGGCAATTCCCAAAGGCTATGCCTCAAGCATCCTGGGCTCCTTGCTGCCTGAGTGGAGGGCATGAGCAAAGCACAGGGGTTTGTGTTCTTTCTTTCCTTACCCTGAAGGTCTGACCCAAAGTCTGCCAAAACCTGTGGAAAAGGCTTTCCCATGTCTTGGGACTGAAATAATTGCTTGTTTCTCCATTAGCCACACATTTGTAGCATTCTGCCAGAGCCTTTTAAAATTAGGGTCAAATAAAATTAGGGTCAAACAGAAAACAATATAAGGGAGGAGATGGGGAAAAAAAAAGAACACAGTAAATGTTTTTCTTCATCTGAAACAGCAGCAGTTGGCTGGGGAGGATGAGAGAGTTCAGATGAATTGCCTGAATGCAGTGGCCTCATGTCCTCTGTACCTGCTGCTGTGTTAGGTAGAACCAGTTAAATGTGTCTGGGATAATCTCTTAATGCTGCTCTGCTCTTGCTATCTTCTCTTTGTTGTTGTGCAGGACATGTTTCATCTTTTTTGGGGTTTTTTTGGATGTGCTTTATGGAAGTGCAGCAAAAGGCTAGATGTGTTTTGCATGTCCACACAGTCACACAACATATGGGCCATTGGTCTGAGGCTGGACAACCTGCACACTTTGACCTGCCATGGAAACTCCCTCACAGTGTTTTGCAACAGACTTTTCTTTTAGCGCCTGGCAGGTGGTGGCCAAAGTGACCCTTGGAAAGGAGAAGGTGGTTGGCTGCTAACCTTGGCCATGATGGGGAAGTGCAGCCACACTGACCATTACATCACTTCTTTGCCTTCACGCCTCTTCAGGGCTCAGCACCAATGGGCTAAGTCATTGGTAAGCAGAGGCCTCACCCAGGTGGAAAGCATCTGGCCAGGGTGAGGTCTAGAGATGCTCAGCACTACTGCTAGTTACAAGCAAGCACTCTTGGTAGCCTAGAGGTCTAATTCTGAACAGGGCTGATGAGTATTCCTGACATGTAGTTAACTCATTGTGCTTCAGTCACAAGCTTTGGTAAGCGCAGAAGCCCAAACTGTGGCCAAAGGCCTTGTGTCCTTGAAAACCCATCCTTGCATGTAAGGGGAGGTCCATGGCGTTCACCAGCACTGGGATAGGGAACAAGGGCTTGGCAGCAGCTGTGACATCTCTCCTCTTGGAAGCGTTTTTCCATCTCTGTAAGCAGTGCCTCAGCTGGTGTGGATCCTGCTGTCCCAGTTACATTTGGAGACTGTTACATGCTTACATCAGTCACAGCATGCCAGTTTATTTTCTTTCTCCTTAGCTCTTTTGCAATGCCTTCCCCATTCAATTGCTAATATTTTTCATAACTGTATTTGAGCAGCTGCATTGGGCTATAGTTTGGACAGATGTCCTGGATTTTGCACTGGGACCCCTCACAAACCACTCACTCTATGGAGAGGATCGGGCAAGTCTGCCAGCATTTGCTGATAGAGCTGCAACCCCTGCTGGAGTAGTGATCTTCCTCAGGTAAACAGCCTCCTCATCCCACTTCTGCCAGGTGAGCAGTGGGCACCCTGCCCTGTGCTCCAGTTCTGCTTGTCTTACCTGACAAGCCTGCTGGGAACAGAAACGAGCAGAGGTCTGAATTTCTGGAGCCTGCACACAAGAGCTGTGTGAAGAGGACAGGGTCTGGGAATACTCTGGTTGGTATAGTTTCAAGGCATTCAGGGAGCTAAATTAAAATCTTCTGTATTCAGGATGGTGGCTCCTTAGTGCCTGGCCACAGTGACCCCAAATGCTAGTGCCTCATGTAGCTATGGCCCCATCTTGCAATGGAAGGTCCTACCTTCCTCTTTCCAAGTGCATGCCGTGTCCCTGCTGAGCCGCGACGACAAGTTGGAAGGCCATGTGATGTTTCTTCCTTTGAGCTACCAGCAGTAGAGCCTTGCTGGGCTGCCCTGGCCCAGTGCTCAGTGCTGTGCACAAAGGAAACCTCCTTCTGAGATGCCCTGCAGTGCTCAGATTTGCCTCTGAAGCAGAAGACGCAGTGACCTCTCTTTCAACATGAATAACAACAGTTGTAGTTCCTGCCCCTCCAGTGAGGCAAGTCTTGATTAGAACTGACTGAGGTCTATAACCTCTGCTGGCTGCAGGTTCTCCCAGCTGCCAGCGTGCTGGGTGAAGTGCTGTTTGTGCTTCCTTCCATTCATGCTAACCTCCCCTGCCGTGAATGATGCAATCTTGTGGACAAGTAGAGATCATAGGGAGGTTCTGAGTGCAGGATGGAAAAAGCAAAGAGAGAAAGAACCAAAACAAGAGTTTCTAAGGCTGGGTCTCGGGGAATGTCAGAGACATGCTGGAGCCTCCAGGCTGAAGGAGAATATCCACGTGATACTTTACACTTGCCTGTGATATGCTTAAGCCATCACTGCTTACAGCTGTGTTGAGTCTGAGTTCAGGGAAACCTGAAGTGAAGTGAGTCTGGGGACTGGTGGAGCCCTGGTGGTTGGAGCGGTGGGAAGGAGCATCCCCAAAGGCAGGTATGAGCTTATCTCTGCAGGAGGACATGAGCTCCTTCAGCTCTCGGAAGTGGTATGTGACATGGTTGTGGATGACAACCATAAATGGAGGTTTGGGACATTCTGGGTGGCCTTTGGAAGATACTTTTCCCCAGAAGGGTGGTGTAGCACTGGAATAGGTTTCCTGAAGAGGTCAGGGGATCTCTGACCTTGATGGGGTTTAAGACTTGGCTAGACAAAGCCACGGCTGATCTGAGCGAGTGTTGCCAACAGTCCTGCTTTTTATGGGGGTTCAGGACCAGAGGCACCCACAAGTCCTTCCCAGCAGATACTTCTGTGACTGTACTTAACACTGTAACTGAATAAACATGGCCTTGTGTTGACTTAACCTTCCTAGTGTGGTATCGATCTGGTTTTGTTGACACACTTGTTCCTAGAATCTGGTTCTCACTAAATAGGAGTGAAAATGGGAGGTGGTGTCCTGCCTGTTACCTGAGAAAGCAGAGCATGGGGGCTGGGGCTTTGCTAGCTTCTGGTGTCATCCTTCAGGCTCTGGGAAAGCTGGCTGCACACTCACCCCCATGATGCCACGGTGCCAAATGCCACCCCTTAGCAAGCTCTGCAGATGTAGTGGCTGGAGTAAGACTCCTCCTTGTGATCAGGAGCCTGTACTCAGCATGTATTTCTGCTATGTCCTTGGACTTCAGCTTCTGCTGCAGATAAAATGGACTACAGCTAGTGAAGGCTTGGGGAGTCCAGTGCCAGATGTCCATTCACTCACCTCTTCTAAACTAAAAGAAGTAATAATATGTTTCTGCTTCACTGCAGCCACTAAAAGACGACTTTGAGAGATTTGTGTGCAAAACTGGAGATACAGCAAGCAGCTCCCAGCATGGAGCATGCTCACCACAGCTCCAACATCTGCCTTAAGCAAATTTTCTACTACTCCCATGCCCCACCAAGACCTTCATCTGGCAGCTGCCAGCACAGCCCATACACATGGCTGAGCTGGAGAGGCCCTGTATGTGCTGGTAGGGCTGAGCATAAGTCCCATTTCCTTTTGGCTGGAGGATCTCCTGTCACATTACACAGTATTGCTCCCTGGTACCTGGGACAGGCCACCAGAAACTCTGGGAGATGAGGTAGTGATTCTGGTCAGAGAAAACCCTCCCTGGGTCCCCTGTTCTTCCATCAGAGGCATGGGGAATGGTGAGCAATAGTAAAACATAAATTCCCATAGCCAGAGAAATCCTGGATAAAAGCCATAAGAAGGTCAACAAGGAAACATGTTCTCCCCAGCATAATTGTATTTTTGGCTTGTATTTGAATAAATAACAGCTGAGCAGAGAGGCCAAAAAGAGAGAGTCCTCCCACCCTGAGGTATGTTCAAGGCAGAATTTGGGCTGCTTGCAGAGCCAGGTGCTGGAGAGGGTGATCAGGCACACAATACTGAGGATTAACCACGAATTTGACAGCTATGTAGAGAATGAGTAACAAAGAGAGTGAAAGGCTAATGCAAATGTGAAGGGTTGAGGTTTTTTAATGCCTAAATCTTCTTCTGAATTCCCTGGAGGTGGGAAGAGGAGCAGAGCCAGGCACTGTGCCTGAGCCTGAGGGGAGCTGGAGGCCTGAGGTGATAAATCAGCAGCACTGCAGTGAGATTAATGGGGAAACTAGTGTAATATATGAAGCAATATGGCAAGAGGAGTTTTATTACTACAGTCAGCTCTGAAAGTATTCATTTCCAGATGGCTAAAGCAGGGGTAGATCAGGAGCACCCATCAAATGGGGCCCATCATCTGACAATAGCAGAAGCAGAGGAGGGTTTCCTCTACATTGAGAATGAATTTTACCTGGAGAAAACTGTCTCCATAGCAGGATGAAATAGCTTACATTAATGGGGAATTTTCTCTGGTGACAAGCATGGCTGTTTTGCATTTCTCGCCATTCAGGAAACAGTGCTTGTTCCTGCAGAACAGCTTCGAAAAGGCTTTGGGATTAGTCTGACACTCAAAAGTGCTTGGTGGTTCTGCTTGCTGCTGCTGCTGGCTTCAGCCTGATAGGAATATTCCCCAGATGACAGCCCCCGGGACGGGTAGCAGGTTAGCACCTGCTCCATCATGATGGGTGCTCATGATCCCCATGGAGCTGCCTGAAGCTGTTAAACTCGGTTTTGCTAAATCACCCAGCAATGGCTAGGATGCAGCAGTGTCTTACAGTGCTCAGCCAAGGCGAGAGGTAAACCGACGACCTGGTTCATGGAGTAATTTATCCTGGGAGAGTGGGAGCTGTTGGATGTTGTCACTGCCTGGCTCCACATCAAAAGCAGACTAACCCTCAGACTGCAGCTCTTGATGCAGCATGGCAAACTGCTGGGAAGAGGGAGGATATTGCTCTCTTATGGGATTTGATTTTTTTTATTTATTTTTTTGGAAACATTTGAAATGGTTATGGGGAAATCTTGGTCCTACTTCACTGCAGCATTAGACTTCTCTGTTGGGTATTTTCTGCTAGAAATGGTTAAATTTATTTTTGTTTGTGCTAGAAATGGTTAAATTTATTTTTGTTTGTGTTCTGTCTTACACAGCTAAGAAAACAGTTTCAAATGGGACAAACTGTCTTGTTCCAGGAAGGAGTTCTGATCTGGAGAGTGGAAACAGCTTGCTACTTGGAGAGCCATCCACAACAGAACAAACTTCTATGGACAGTTCCTTACACAGCGCCCCACAAGACATGTTATGGAGAAAAAAACGTTGGCTTCAGGATGTGAGACAGTTTCCTTGTTCAGTGGCTTTTTTTTTTCCCCCCCTAGGATTCATGTGCCCCAATCTGGTCTGCTGGTTGTTGCTCCTTTGGGTCTGATGGGCAGGGAGGGAAGTGCCTGGGGTATTCCCTTCTTTTATTTGTAAGGAAGGGGAATCATGTGCTGGTGCACAGCCTTTAATAGCTGACGCTGTAGAAGAGTCTATTTTAATCAGGAATGCATCTCTGCCATATTTGTGTTCTGCATGTCACTGGCAACATGTAGGGAAGCCGTGCTCGTGCAAGAGCCAGTGTTCCTGCACAAGATTCAGGGAACATCACCAGTTCTGGATGCACAGTATGAGTTTCCTGCAGCAGCTGGGTGGTGAATTACACATGGATGCTTAGAGAAGTGAGCTGACACCATGTGCTCTATATGTCCTGTGAGAATGAGTCAGTGCTACTATTGTGGGACCAGTCTTGTTCAACAACTGGTTTGTTGGTGCCATGGACAAAGACATTGAGTGCAGCCTCGGCAAGTTTGCTGACAACACCAAGCTGTGTGGTGCAGCAGACACACTGGAGGGCATGGATGGCATCCAGAGGGACCTGGACAGGCTGGAAAGGTGGGCACAAGCCAACCTTATCAGGTTCAACAAGACCAAGGGCAAGGTCCTGCAGATGGGTCAAGGCAATCCCAAGCACAAATCCAGGCTGGGCAGTGACTGGCTGGAGAGCAGCCCTGAGGAGAGGGACTTGGGGGTGCTGGTGGATAAGAAGCTCAACATGAACCAGCAGTGTGCACTTGCAGCCCAGAAAGCCAACCAGAACCTGGGCTGCATCAGGAGAAGTGTGGCCAGCAGGTCGAGGGAGGTGATTCTGCCCCTCTACTCCACTCTGCTGAGACCCCACTTGGAGTACTGCATCCAGTTCTGGAGCCCCTAGTACAAGAGGGATGTGGAGATGCTGGAGCGTGTCCAGAGAAGGGCCACAAGGATGCTCAGAGGGCTGGAGCTGCTCTGCTATGAGGACAGACTGAAAGAGTTGGGGCTGTTCAGTCTGGAGAAGAGGAGGCTCCCAGGTGACCTTCTTGTGGCCTTCCAGTATCTGAAGGGGGCCTACAAAAAAGCTGGGGAGGGACTTCTTAGGCTCTCAGGTAGTGACAGGACTAGGGGGAATGGAGCAAAGCTGGAGGTGGGGAAGAAGTTCTTCAGCATGAGGGTAGTGAGAGCCTGGAATGGGTTGCCCAGGGAGGTGGTTGAGACCCCATCCCTGGAGGCGTTTAAGGCCAGGC
>WBNM01035913.1:113766-136984 GCA_013399055.1 Ramphastos sulfuratus | reverse complement strand
GTACTGGCCGCAGGTGGTACATTGACCACAAACCTTCTCTTTTCCAGTTTGGTTCGAGTTCTGTTAATATATATTTAATAGTTATTTCCAGTCCCTGTTATAACCTCTATATTGTTTCCATAACGTTGCAAAGAGCCTGTTACTATTGTTATTATTAAATGGTGGTAGGGGGTGGTGCGAGTTCTGATTAATATTAATAAATTATATATTAATATTTTTATAATTTCGTCTCGCAGTACCTAATTACCCCTCCTCTACACTGGGCAGCCTGATCTAGGGTAGGGTGTCCCTGCCCATGGCAGAGGGCTTGGACCTAGATGATCCTTGTGGTCCCTTCCAACCCTGACTGGTTCTATGATTATTAAAACATCTTCTCATGTAATGGCTGCTTTGGCAGACTGGTTGCAATGACTAGCTCTAAATTTGGTGTAGGATGCAAACCTTGGTAGGAAGGAGCTCTAAAAGGATCAGGAATTTTGCTGCTTAGAAACAGGATTTGGCTTATTCCAATTTATAGCCAAAGAGCTGATTCGTGGATTCACCACTTCTTAGGTTCCAAATTAAAAAGTCATCATCAGGAGGTCCAGACTCACTATATCACCAGTTCTTTTTCCAAAGAAAAAGGACACTCTTGCCCAAAGCACAACTGGAAATGCCTATGGGAGATGATAAAAGTGGAAAGTGTCACCTAAGTCAAGAACCATTCTGCTGTCGAGGTTTTTAAAAAATGACATTTTTGTGAAGAGAAAAACATCAGGAAATGGCAGTCTTTTGATAGACAACTCGCAAGACTACATTTGTGAAGCTCTGTAGAAAGAGGAGCTGATGGGAATCATTCTTACATTTTTACACCTCAGGCAATCACCTTGATTTATTGCCACATCTTGGGCTGCAAGCCTGAGTCTGATTTATTAACTACTGTCCCTTTCAGTTTCTTATCCAGGGTGGTAAACCAGCTGTAGAAAGCTGAAAACACATTGAGCTGCATGTCTTGTCTTTCAGACTGTTTCATGTATTCATTTTGGTCTATAAACAAACATTTCTCAGGTCTCCTAAATAGATTTTTTTTTTTTTTTTCCCCCTGCTTAAGCTCTCAGAACAGACCACCACGGGTCTCATTAAAGCTTATTTATGCTATTTCATGCATGAGTGAAAAAAAAAAGCTCCCATTCACTGCTGGTTTTATTTAGTTAGATCCTGTGCCTCGTGGTGGACACTGAATTGGAGTGACAATTTTGGCACCAGAAACCAATAAAAAAAAAAAAGTAAAAAAAAAAAAAAGTGGGACTGCAGAGAACAGTTTGATGCCTTAATCTTTTGCAGTATGCTGAGGAAGGGGTTAACCTGTTCTTGACTGTATGGTATTGATTGAGGCCCAGGCAAAGCAAATACAGCTGTAAATAATTAGGAGTATTCCCTAGTAGCTGACTGGGCTGTTATGCTATGTGGGGTTTTTTTTTTGTTGTTGTTTGTTGTTGTGGGGTTTTATTTTTTGGAAGTCATTGAGCTGGGACTCTGGAGGTATGCTCTGTTTCCCAGGAGGAAGGTCACTCTGTGTCTCAGCTCCCCAACTGAGAATGATGCTTTCTCCTTCCTCTGCTTTTTCCAACTTGCTTATACCACTAGCTTTTCAGCTGAGTAACATCTACTCTGCCTGATCCTGTGCTGGTTATGATGTGTCCAGCTCTCAGCTGGGGCCTCTAGACACCACTACAAGTAACAAATATAATTTTTCCCTTTACGCTTGTCTCCTTCAACTCCATCCATGCTGCAGTGCTTGTGAGGTAAGATCAACAGCTAAAAATAAAAATAAGCATTAGTAAAGGTGAAGGAAAAAAAGGGAGGAAAGAAAGATCCAGCGGGTATGAAAAGTTGTAAAATGGATTTTGATCCGGTCCTGCTGGCTGAAGGTCTCATGCAAAGGTGCTGAGCCTGTGGTTTAAGTCAAAAGGCTGAACAAAAAGCAGCTTTGTGTGTTTCTTTTGTGTTAAGCACATTGTGAATATTCTTAAGCATTGCCACAAGGATTAACATCTCTGCATTTTAATGTGCCTAGTGCTGGAATGTAGCTGGAAAGCAGAGCAGGCAGGAATGGTCTCTCCAGGCAGTGGGCTCTGCTAGGTGTCTCTTTGAAGTGCTACTCAATAGCTTTCTGTTACATTTAATAATGTGCTTTGTTTGCTTGATTTTTTTTTTTTTTAAAATTTATTTATTTCCCCCCTCTCCTTCAGCAGCTTTTGGAACAAATCCTGCTGGATTTCACATTTCTGAAATGTACTGGACTGGACTGTTTTATCTCCAAATGCTTTTGCGTGGCAGTAGTATGAAACAACAAAAAAAAAAAGTCACGCGGACAGAAGTATGGAGTTTGTTATTTACTTTGGATCATTAACCTGCTCTCTATATTTGATTTGATCTCTGTCTCTCTCTCTCTCTTTTTTTTTTTTTTTTTTTTTTGTTCCTCCCCCCACTCTCTGTGTAATTCCAGAGGCTGCAAAGAGACGTTGCCTTGTGCTGTTTGGGGATCCTAGCAAGAAATGGGAGTCTGATGGATTGTAAACCCACCTGCTGCCTTTAAACACCAGTCAAACAGATAAGTGCACTTTTAATTATCTCATAGCAGCGTTTTACAGGTAGCTCTGCCCATCATCTCTCTCCAAATCAGTTTCAGTTTGGTGAGCTCTGTCTTTCACCATTTCAAATGAGCGCTCCCCGTGTTTCTCCTTTCAGCTCAGAAATACCAACCAATACCAGTAAATACCAGATTATATTGGTATTTCATGTGAGCTAATTAATTAGTATCTGAAGGAACTGCAGCTGATAGCTTGGGAAGCTCCTGGGTTCTTTGCTTACCCCTCTGGAGCCACTGTCTCCTGCAGCCCTAGGAGATTTTGGGACTCAGGAGCAGCTCCACAGGACCAGACTAGGCTAATGTGATCCATATGAGCCTTAAGGAGTCTTCTGGGACTCATTAGAGGTTTAATAACTAAACTTGGCTGTTTTGATTGAGAAGATGCTTGTACAGGCTTGGTGTGATCTCAGAGTAACCAGCTAATACTGCTGGCAGGAGAGAGGGTTTTCTGCATGTGCTGTTCATATGTGCAAGGAGAAAGCAGTAACCCCTGCTTTTCCCTGCCATTTTCCAGGTGGGAGAAGAGCCAGGGATGGGGGAGAGAAGCCCTTAGTTGTACTGACTTTATACAGGATGTACAAAGACATATTGTGGGTGAGTGGTAACAAGAATTGTGCCCTCAAAGTTATGGGGACATGTATATCTATGGATGGGAAATACAGCCTGTAAAAAACAAACTTCTGGCTGCTTAGATCTTCTAGAGATGACTGCTGCCTGCTCTTGGACTCCAGATCTGTCTTGTCCGCTCTACCATGGCTAATTAGCAGTGTAAAATGTCTGCTTTGCTGTTAAGAAAACTACAAACTGTGGTAACTGGTGTGAGTTTGTCTTGCCTACTGAAGCAGAAGGTGAGTTTCTTAGTGAAGATGCCAGCCTAGGACTGAGAGACTGCAGAGCAAAGATGGTGAGGTAGAAGGCTACTGTGACATAAGAAAACTGAATCTAGGTCCACTTGTGTGATTCTGGGAGTGCCTAAGGCTCTCTCTTTTCTGGGAAGAGCTTTGCTCCTGTTCTAACTACCAAGAAAGTCTTTGTATTAACAGAAGAAACAACACGTCAGATATTAATGACTCTGCTTGGTATTATGATTGCAAACAGAATTTATTCCTGAGTCTTTAATACTCTGATAGCAAAAAGCCTTGGCAGTATATTAAGAAACACTCATCAGATTAAGCTCTAGTGAGAAAATTTGGTTTTGTTCATTCAACAAGGGTAGATAGGAAGTTTTAAAAGTTTTAAAAGTGTTAAGTCCTCTGTGTCCTCAACTAACAGAGCTCTTTGCTCTTAATTTTTTTTTTTAGCTTACATATTGAAGATTTCTTTTCAAGATTATTAGACTTTCAGCCTGAATTCTGCTTTGTGTATGCTGTTATCAGTGTCCCTGCAGATAGCATCCCATTAAATTAACCCTAAGCTGGCTAGTTCCTGTCTGGGTATCACAGCTGAATTTGGAATATATCCTACATATCCTGAAGTATGACACACAACATGAAATGCTCCTTGCCAGAAAGGGGATAAAAAAAGCCTCTCAGTCCCTCTCAGGAGCTAAACTGGTGTGAGAGATGATGCTAAATGTGTTATATGCACCTGTGGTTTGGTTGATGCACCCAGCAGGTAAGCAGAGCAGATTCCACAGATCTTGGCAGGTTTCTGACAGAAATCTTTCCCAGAAGGAAGAGCCTCGAATCCCTAACTCTTTCCTCGTCTTACAGGTGAGCCTTGTCAGTACTTGGGCAAGCAGAGCTCCTGAATGCACGACCTTCCTCTAGGATTAGAAGAAAGCCATGGGAAAAGACAAGAAAGGAGAGGAGGCTGTCTTCCTGAGGAAAAAGATAACTTTGCTGCGGGCTTTCTCGCTCCTCATCGGCAGCATGGTTGGCAGCGGCATCTTTATCTCCCCTAAAGGAGTACTGCAAAACTCCGGCAGTGTGGGTTTCTCCCTGGTTGTCTGGTTTGCTTGTGGGCTCCTCTCCATGTTTGGTGAGTGGTGAGATCTGTCAGCCTTCACTTGAGCACCTGGGAGATGAGGGAAGCCAGAACTTTTTTATGTACATGAGGTCAGGAGAAGAAATAAACCAAAAATTCCCCGTTTCTGCTGCAGCAGAAACAAAGGTTTAGCAAGCCGGGGGGGAGGAGGGGGGCACCAGGAGACTTTATTTCAAATGATTCCCCTGGGGCACTTGTGGTCTGTGAATATGAAATCATGTGCAAGTCCAGGGCAGATGGAAGTAGCATTGTCTCTGCTTGAACAGCTAAGAGAAAATCAGTGGGTTTATTCTGTAAGGTGGAAGGGAAATGCAGGCATCGAAAAGGCATTTGTGAGTCTGAGTGCTGCACAGTGCTTCTCCTAGACACTGTGAAAAGGGCAAGAAGTGACAGTCTTAATATGCTGTGAGGGATCCCCTTTCTGTCAGTGAGGATAGAGAAGCGCTAGTGCAGATTGCCTGGGGAGCTGCAGAGTATCCACCAGCTGGGGATGGATGTCTGGGTGTCTGTCAGAAATGGTTTGGATATGTCTAATGCTGCCTTGGAGCGGGAGATGGAGCAGATCGCTTCAGCCCTGCTTTCCGCGCGCCATCGTTTGGCTCGCTTTCTGGCACCGAATGCCAGGCTTGGTGAGAAAAGCACTGACTTTCTGATGGTAGTGTCACTTTAGTTCTTCTGAAATAGTGGAGGTGTAAAAGTTACGATGGCTAAAACGTGTGGCTTTTACTTACCTGTGTGAACTGTATCACCACCTCCAAAATGCTCTAAAGGTGTGGTCTGGAGAAGTCTACCATCACTCAGCTCTGGGGAGAAATTTTGATGTTTGGTTCAGTGGGTGACTTTAAAGTTGTTCTTCTGTCACAACTTGGGAGGGAGGAAGGAGGGAAGGGAGAAAGGGAGGGAGGGAGGGAGGGAAGGGAAGAAATGCAATAAACTCCAAACCAAACAAAAAGCAACTAGCCAACCAAAAAATAAACAAGAAAGGATAAATATTCCTTATGGAAACCCAACTTCAGCACTGTGACATGTAGACACTAGTTTAGAAATGAAGAGAGTCAATGTTAATATGGCAGCAAGTGTGGTTCTTGCTCTTAGCATGTGTGTACCAATATTTCACATTGCAGCCTGTGTGTGGCTCTTTGGTGAATTACTCACTTTTGCTTAAAGAAAATCTTAAATTAAAATGTAAGCACAGTGCTTCTTGTAACTGCTCAGAGCAATAAATGGTAATGTATGTGCTGATCACATAGCCCAAGCTCTGCACTTGGAAAGGTTTCTGTCTCTGTTGCATCCTTTGATAGAGTCTGATAAAAGGTCCTTGGGAGCCCCTTTATCAAGTTAAGTGTATTTTGTAGCCAGATTTGTTGGTTTGTTCTTCCCTTTTATCAGCTAGATGACCTCCCCATATAATTTCTCTGACAATTTTTTTGCAGTACATGAAAAAGACCTGCTTTCTGTTATGTCTTTTTTTTTTTTTAAAGTATGGTATTTATACAAGTCCCATAGCATGAGTTCAGCAAAGCACTTAGATGCGTGCTTGGAGCATGTAAAGAGACCCACTGGAATTAATGAGACAAAGTGTCTGCCTATATTCAACAGTGAGCAGGGATTCTGCACAAATTTGCCAACAGAGAGGCAGGAAAAACTGAAGTTCTCACCATCTGCATGACTGGAATACAGCATCATGACCATTGGACTTGGAGGCATGGCCATATCACAACTGGATTCCTCTGTGCTCTCTCTGCACAGCTGCCTGAGCTGGGCAAAGTAGTAGTACAGTTAAAAATGGTCTTACTCTACAGGGTGGCATCTCAGCAGCACTCAACCCTATTGCAAAGCGAGTTGTGTTCAAATGATTTGAATTATTCCATGATTTATTTTGGTGAACAAAGGATGTTTAATCTAGCAAATTAATCCAGTGTAGGCAGAGCTTGAGATTTGTACTTAGACACGTTCAAACGGCATGATGAATTGCTCTATAGAGAAAACACAGATGGGAGGGGGTTTGGCACAAGTGGAGGAATAAAGGTTTCTGTTAATTTGCTTGAGAATTTTAAGCTGTCTTCTCTGGTGTACCTCTCCCAGGGTTTCTTGTTCTGCCCCAGTGCAGGGGCAGAAAGGTGTGGAGGTGCTTGTCAAGGCAGGAGCAGGCAGTTTCCAGATCTGTCAGTGTATTTAGACAAGAACATGTGAGAAGAGACCAAGAGAGCCTCTTGAGCTTCCCTTGCTCTGCACCATCAGGGCTATGTTTCCCTCCTGTGGCAGGTCTTCTGTCTCAGAAAAGATGCTCTTCCAGCTCCAATGTCCTGTGCCTTCAAATGAAGGAAGCGATTTATGTGAAGGACATGTGGTCTGTGATCAAAAATGTAACTGAAAAGATGAGTTCAGCCATGGCTTGTCAGCTGAGCTGCTGTAACTGCCTTGTAAGCACAATTTCACCAGTCTAACTGTGAGGAGAAGTGAGAACCCAAACCTCCTGGATGCTTACAGAAGAAACCTCTGTAGCGCACAAAAGTAGTGGAGTGGTTTTGCTAAATGCCTTTTTCTTCCTCTAATTCACTACTTGTTTTAAACAGATTACTTCAACCCCTGAAAATGCAGACAGAGAAGAGAAAATCCATGGGACAATTTACTCAGTGCACTTTTACCTGCATTTTCCAGGTGCCTTGTGTTATGCAGAGCTTGGGACAAGAATCACCAAATCTGGAGGACACTATATCTACATTTTGGAGACGCTAGGGCCCCTGCCAAGTTTCTTATTCCTATGGGCAGAGTTTTTTGCTATCAGGTAAAAGGTTTTACTTCTTTGTTTGCTTTTTACTGGATTCTGTGGTGATTGAAAAACAAACAAACAAACAAACTGTAAGTTATGGTGATAGTTAACAGTCCAGGTAGATTGTAAGGGAAGGAATGGAAACAATCTGAACAACCTTTAAAGATTTTTGGAAGGAAGAAGGCATAATGAGTAAATAGTTACACATGTTCAATGTCATCTGTACTTGAAGGCTACATCTATTCTCTCCTGGCAGCTTGGATCCTCCAAGAGTATTTTTTTAAGAGACTGACAACACATGCCAGATTTATTTCAGGTCTTCTGTTTTCATTGTGAAACTGTTTCAGATTCTCTCGTGAAGGCAACTTTCTGGCTTAGCTCTGAGTTAAATAAAGAATATTTTAGAAAATTATGATTGACTTCTATTTTTAACTCTAAAAAGAAAGCCCTCACCTCTCAATAACCTGTGTCCTCCATGTAAACTGAGATGAAGCAGGACATACGAACCACACTGCATTGCTCAGTATGATTAATCTCAATTTTTGCTTTCAAGTTGGGAATTAATCTCTTTGCATCATGTGATTTTTAACCTATTTATTGAGAAAAACTTATGAAAAAGACTCCACAAGAACTTACCATCTGCATTGATGAAAGGTGAGATGTGAGAAGAGGATTAAGTGGGGTGGGGAAACATCTCCCTGCCTGACTTTTGTGGAGTTTTACATCACGAGTTTTTTTTTGGCTGTCCACAGATCAGTTTGTGCTTGGTTTCCTCTCCCAGGCCTGCCAACAGTGCTGTGGTGTCTTTGGCTTTTGGCCGCTACATGCTGGAGCCGTTTTTTGCCCCTTGTGCAGCCCCTGTCCCTGCTGTGAAGCTGGTGTCTCTCCTGGGGTACTGTAAGTACTAACTTTCATGGGACTGCTGATCTTGGAACCTCTCTATCCCAATCAGGAGCACTTAAAGGATGTCATCTTCTTGGATAACAGTGGAATCAAGAGCCCTGTCTTACCTCCTTGGCCACTTGAAACTTCCTGATCCAAGGCATTGGTTTCCACAAACCAATTCCCCAAGAATTGCACTGTATTCCCCAAGAATTGCACTGTATTCCCCAAGAATTGCACTGTATTCCCCAAGAATTGCACTGTATTCCCCAAGAATTGCACTGTATTCCCCAAGAATTGCAATGGATTTCTTTGTTGGCCGGCCAGAGCCCTAGGTGCAGGGATCATGCTGAGTATGGGAGAAGAATTCTTCATGTATAGTTGTGCAAATGGATTGAGGGTGTAAGGCTCAAGGTTTTGGACTCCTCACCAGATGCATCCAGCCCATGAAGCTGTCCTGGCTGCTGTGGGCTAGTGCGTGCTGGCATGTGCTGGCACAGGGTCCACATGAAAGTGGTTGCTAAGATGTGCCTGCAGACTTGCATCTTTCCCCAAAGCAGGCACGGATCACCTGACAGGAACCAGGTTCCTGGTCTCTCTTAGGAGCATAACTCAGCTCCCGCTTCAAACACTGTGTGCTGGGCCACACCTGTAACCTTTTCTGCCACATCTTACTCTGAGCATTCCCTCATTAACGATGCATCCTTCTCCTCGGCATCCCTAGAGCAGAGTGCTGCTGCATATATATTTTTTTCCCCTGCATGTGTTGAGTATGGGCTGCAACTGTAGCTGTGTGGTCTCCTCTCCAGACACGGTCCTCACCCTCAACTCCTGGAGTGTCACCTGGAGTGCTCGGCTGCAGACGGCTCTCTCCATTGTCAAACTCCTGGCTCTTGCACTTATCATCGTACCAGGGATGATGCTGCTGGCCCAGGGTAAGTGTGCTGCTAAGTAGCTGAGGAAGGGTGATTGATACACCCACCTGTCACAGATTTTATTGGTCCTTAGTAACAAGTGTGGTGCTCTTAGCTGCCAGGCGCTTTCTCTGCCTGTGTGCTGGGTGTGAACTGGCTGGCGCTAAGCTGTGCCGCTGCACTGGGCTGATGCACCTGGCTTAGCTGTGCTTTCTCCAAAACTGACTGAGCCTCTGTGCCTGAGGCTGTGTGAGCCTGGCCAGGGTCATAAAAGCACCTTCCTTGTCAGATAGTCATTTTTTTTTTTGGTGTCAGGCTTGCTTTTTTTTTTTTTTTCAGTGTAGCTCAAAACCCTTCCAAACCAGCAGAGATCTGATGGATAATGGATGTCTGACAGCATCCTGTGGTGGCTTGAGCCAGTTACAGCCATGAAATAGGTTACCAGTCCTCAGCTGAGCCCTCATAACTGCATCTCTAACCTTTCTGTGGCTTAAGCTTATGTGTTTTACTTCCTAATTGTGATGGATAATATTTTAGCACACTTAAAATGGACTCGTGCAGGATTACACACTTTCAACCAGAGTAGGGGAAAAAAAAAATCCCACTAGTAGTTTCTTCTGGGACTGATACAAGACTATTTGGTTTAATCCAAGTCTCAGTTTATAGAACACTCCAAGGCATTCCCACTCAAGCCACAAAGGATGAAGCCTGATACTACTTCTTGCTACTACCTTCCTCTGCAGAGAAGAGTGCAGGCAATAGGCCCCACATTCATACCTCTTTCTGATGTCTGGGGCTGGCTCCTTTGAACATGTAAAGATCCACTGAACTGAAGGACTGCCCTGCAGCTACAAATCCCAAGCCATTATTGCTAGGAATGCCTTCAAATGACAATCTGGTGCCCTGGCACTGGTCCTTCAGTGAGGAGGATAAGTGTTGGTGACATCTGGAAGGAGAATTCACCATGAGACCCCAATATGACAGGTTGTATTCAATGTGACTCGGGGGGGGACTGTAAATCACTCATTAATATATTGCAGACAACAAATCTTTTTAATGCATCATTGCTGATCAGCAATCAGTTTAGAAAATAAAAAGCCTACTCCAATAGGCCCCCTCCTGTATTTTGGCTTAGTTTTATTTGAATCTATTTTCTCTTTGGCTTACTTTTTGTGCTTAGAAATTAGGCTTGTGCCTTTAAATAGCTTTGTCTGATTCCTCTGCCTCATTTTACTGTTTTTGGTTATGCTCTTGTCCTTTCCTCTGCCATTACCTGCCTTGTGGCTTAGGTTTGTTTTAGAGACTTGTTTCAAACTCAAATGCCTAAATCTCATCACAGAGCTCCCAGCAGAGGCACCTCCTTAGGAATGACCTGGCTTTCTCCATCTGCTCTGTGCCATCTCATCCCTTTCCTGGCAAAGCCAAACTAGGCAAGCCCCACTCCTTTCATTTTTAAAGAGACCTTGATATGGAGAACTGAAATACAGATATGGGACCAAACCTTGGGTCACTCAAATGTGAAAATTGGTCTGGCTTTGAGAGAGATGCCACTAGGAGTTTCTGCCTTTCCTAGGATTTTTGGGAGGTTGATATATGGTCCAAATAAAAAAAATCCTGACTTAAATTTTGTCATAGTTTGGGGGTTGTTTTTTTGTTGTTGTTGGGTTTTTTTTGTTGTTGGGGTTTTTTTGTTAGTTTTTTTTGTTAGTTTTTTTGTTATTTCAAACAGAACTTTCAGGAAAGTGAGGGGAGTTGGTAAAATGAGATCTGTATCTGAGCCACCCCTCCTTTTTAAATTTTATTTGGTTTGCCCTCTGTGTCTTCAGTTCCTTCTCCTGCAGGTGAGCTGCTGTGGGTAAGGGAGGCAGGCAGGGAGTGTGCCCGGAGGTGGGGACCAGGCTGACATTCCTGCTCCCTCCTCTGCCATGGTTCCCATGCTCCAGGCAGCGTGGGGCTGGGGTCAGCACTCCAGTAGCGGGATCAGGAGGGAGCACAGCAAGAGCTGAATTAGCTGGCTCACTGGCTGCACCACATCAAAGAGGAGTGCACAGTGGGGGAAGAGAGGGATCAACTTGGCAAATTAATTTCAGGCCTAAAGCAAGGACAGGACAACTTGGGTCCTCTTGTCCCCACCGTCTCCCGTTCCCACAACAGGCTCTATATGAAACAGAACCAGCTGATACTGAGGCCCTTTCTCAAATGTCTCTCATTGCTGGACGGGGAACAAATTGTCACTGTTTGCAAAACAATTTTGTCAGCACAGCATTGCAAGTTAAAGCAATGAAACAAATCTGAATATCTGTCTCCAAGGAACTCACACTCTTACCACGTCTGGGCAAGAGCAAGCATGAGTATTACCCTGGGGAGAAGGATGCCCATCTGTGATATTTCCTTGCTCCATGTCTCTTGTTTCTTCTGCAGGCCACACTGAAAACTTCCAGAATGCTTTTGACAGACAGTCTCTGGTTTTGGATAAGCTGCCCCTGGCATTTTACGCAGGCATGTTCGCATATTCAGGCTGGTAGGTGTGATGAGAGGATACTTCATGGTCAAGACTGGTGTTCAAGACAAGGCTCAAACTCTCTCCATTTCTCTTCACACCATACAGGTTTCAGACGAGTTTTGTGCGTGAAGAGTTGGTCAGACCTGAACGGTAAGGCTGGGAAGAAGTTGTTTTGGGTTACCAGCCTCTGGAGTACTGCAGCTTTTCCAGATGCAGTATGGGAGGAAATAAGTTTGTGGGCTCACCTAACCAGTGCCAGCTGCCATGTGCAGCAACACTGTGCATAACGAGGGACTGCAGCCTGACTTTGTGTGCCTCTCTTCCCTCTTTTTTTGTAGAAATATCCCCCTGGCTGTCATTGTGTCTGTGATCACCGTAATCGTGGGCTACATGCTCACCAACGTCTCCTATTACACCGTCCTGGGAAGGCAAGATGTTTTGGCCTCTCCTGCTGTGGCTGTGGTGAGTTGTCACCCCTAGTGCTTTTTCTTGAGTGTGGTCAGCTTATACTGAAGGTGGTCGTGGCAAGTGTTTTGGCAGTAGTTTTTCTACAGAATGCTTCGTTGCTTTGGATTATTGGGCAACAGGAATTTCTTTTAGTCTTGTCTAAAAGATACTGAAAAAAACCCCAACCCTGCAGATGACAGTAGAAAAGGGAAGATTTATGAGTATATTTCACTCCTCCAGTGAATAAAGTTTTCTCTCTTTTGAATCTGATGTTGTCTAGAGGTTACCACACTTTCCTAAAGTCACACTTGCTCTTTCTCCAGAGCTTCGTTCAGCGAGCCTTCAAAAGCCTGATATCTGTGGTCCCTGTCCTTGTGGCACTCTCCTGCTTTGGAACCATGAATGGAGGGATCTTCACGTTTTCAAGGTCACACCCCTAAGAATTTATTACTCTTTTGACTTACTGAATTGGAGGGAAGCACCAGTGACCTCTGCAGCTGCTCACTCATGTGATGGTGTTTTGGCTGCTCTTATGGGGAAAAACAAGACTTTTGACTCCCAGGATGCCAACTACTGGGCCAAGCCCCAATGGCTTAGAGTCAATCTTTTCTATTTCTGGCTAGATCCAGACTTTGGTATCTAGGGCTGGTCACAAAGAAAGATTTTCATCTTGTCCTCCCTCTGATAGAGGGATTTAAACTGAAGAAGTGAAATGTCAATGTTTCTGGTGAACTAGAGGCTTTGTTGACACTGGCAGCTGCTCAGTGAGATCAAGTCTTCCATCACTGGATTCATCCAGCTGCTCTGCTGCAGGACACAGGATCCCTCCGTTGTGAGGATCTCTGTCAAAAGGCAAATTCTCCCTTGAGGACTTTGCTTTGAGGTCAATGAAATGTTACTGGGGACAGGCTATTTCTAATGCAGTAGATGAGGCTCAATGAGTCAATAAGAACAGCTTTATTCTATGGGAAAAATATCTTGACAGCTTCACTGGCTACTAAACATTATGGTAGCCTTAAAATTGGAGAGGAGCTGAAGAAGCCTGTTGTGCTGGTCCTGAGGAGCTGAATGAACCCTCTGGAGTGGTTCTGTTTTGAAACTTTGACTGCAAAAGGGAAAATCAGTTTATATGAAAGGGATGCTTCATAGCACAAAAGCCAATGAGTTATTTGTTCCACTACCCTGAAGTCATGCATTAGATACGGGTGCAGAGAATCTCCTTTGTCAGCTCCTCTAGATAGTGTTTTTTTTGGGGGTTGAGGAGTTCCTGGACAGCACAGAGGTTCTGTAGGTCCCTATTGCCTTTCTTTCCCCTGCCCTGGCACCATTAACATAATCACTGCAAGCAAGCCATATAAACAGCACGGGGGCCTCCCTGGCTGCTGCCCAGCCACACCCCTGCAAAGCCACAGAGGCAGCAATAAAAACAGTTTTACACTCATGCCCCAGCTGCTTTGGGCCCTACTCCAGTGCAGCTGATGCTCTGGCATGGTTTATGGATGTTACATTTATAAAATTGGATGCAGTGCCTTCTCCCTAATTGCTCTTTCATGTGCCAAAGGAGAGACGGAGGTAGGGAGTAGGGAACTCTGCTGTCATTTTGTAGCTGGTCTTCTGGGTAGCTGGCCTCTTGGCATTATGCCTAACTATATATTTTTTTTCAACAGCTGGCTGCAGGATTGAAAATTCTCTATTGTTTGAGGAAATTGCACATATACATATATGTATATGCACACACATTGAAAGTATATATGTATATAGACATCAGGACTGACAATCTTTTTGCATAAACTCGTCCACCTCTCATGAAGAACTGAAAGATTGTGACTCTTTCCCTTCCTACTGGGAAAATGAATCCCTTCTCTGATGGCAAGAAGTTTCCTTGCTTCTGTTTCCATCTTGGATTCGTTCACGGTCACTTTGGAATTGCCTGAAGGTCTCTGCTAATGGGCCAACCAAGGGGACCCTGCCAGTGTCCCTGCTAGTGAGCTCTGCACTGTGTTGAACTAACTGGTTCAACTGGAAAGCTCTGAGGATTCAAGATTGGATTTTTCCTCCCAATACCCAAAAAGTGTGCCTAAAGGCAGAACTGTGTCCTTGAGTAGCAGACCTGTGCAGGGCGAGGGACAGTGTGCCTTGTGACCTCAGATCCATCCAAGGATTGGTCTTCTCATTTCTAGTCTGGATGTGGGATGCTAATGCATGGGGCTCCCTCTGTTTTCCTAGGACTCTTTTTGTGGCTTCCAGGGAAGGACAGTGGCCTCCTCTCTTCTCCATGATCCACATTCGAAGGCATACACCTCTTCCCTCTGTCATGTTAATGGTAAGGAGATTTGGCTGTGTGACATGCCATGGAGAAGCTGAGGAGTTTTAAAGTGTTGAGACACTAAGTCAGCCCCTGAAAAATAAAGTAAGTGGAATACTGGATACAACTGCGGAGTATTATGTCTCCTTGTGCCAACAGTGGTATCTAAACCCACTACTTCGAAGTCTCTGCTTATGATTTTGGACATATTATTAAAAAGTACTGTCCCTCCTAACCGTTACAGTTGCTGCTTGATGTTGACCTATGAAAGTACCTTTGTCAGGCCTTGGCTACCTGGAAACCTGGAATTTTCAGGTGTAAGGAAAATGCAGGATATGAGCATTTGCAGAGATACTCTTGGTGTGGTGGTTTTGTGTTTGGTGTGGATTTGTGATGGGTTTTGGTGTGGTTTGGTTTTTTTTTTTTGTTTGTTTGTTTTTTGGGGTTTTTTTGGGGGGGGTGGAGGTGGATTTGTTTTGGTTTTTTTCCCTGACAGTAGTACAGCTCAATCCTAAATATGATGCAGTGCCTCTCGCAACCTGCTTGTCCTGCTAAAAACTTAGTAGGTAGCCTTTGTACTGGCAGCACAGGTGTTTGGATCATGCCTGTTTTAGTTACCCTGCCTAGGATGTAAAAGCATCAAAGATGATGTTGATATTGAAAGAATTGGTCCTTTCCATAGCACATCATAATCATGCATCTAGGCCTTTTGTCTTCATTATGTGACACTGCTTTATAAGGTTCTTTGGCCTGTGAAATGTTGGGGCTGTGAAGAAGTTGCCTGTGATTGCAGGGGAGCTAGAAGAGATGATCCATGTTACTCTTTCTAGTCCGATGACTGTAGTAGGGCTTTAATGACTCTCTTTGATCTGCACAATTCTCAGTTCCCTTTGGTTACTGCCATGGTGTGTATTGGAGATATCTACCATTTGTTGAACTTCTTCAGCTTTTCCCGATGGCTCTTCATAGGATTAGCCACCCTGGGACTCATTGTCCATCGTCATCGTCACCCAGAGCTGCGCAGCCCGTTCAAGGTAATGCATGGCATGTTCCCAGCAGCCAGAAACTCTCTTTTACTTGCCAATAACTAGAGCATTGCATGGCTGTGGTTACCTTTGGGCTCTAAGGGGTCTTGTTCTCTCAGTAAGGCACGTGGGGAGCACCTGAAACTGGTTGATGTATCCAAGCAACCAGATGTGGTAAATCCTGTAAAGCCAGTTCTCCGTGGTGTCAGCCATTCTATCTTTAACATGGCAGGCAGCACCAGGAGACAAAGTTTCAGGCTGGGACACATTTCTTGTGGGCTGCAAGGACAGACCCTTGCTTAGGTGTTATTTCAGTGGGATGTAAGTCTCAGCTCTGGCTGAGAAACAGGAGGGTATCAGATTTGAGAGAGAAGAGCATGGCTGGAAGGATCCCAGGAGCAAACCTGACTTGAAGGAATCATTTGCTGACACACAAACATTGTGTAGTATAAAGCAGCTTGTGTTCAGCTGTTGCTGCTGCAGGATGTGCACAGAGCATGCATCCACACCAACAAGTGTAGGACTCTTGTTCTCCCCTGCCTTTTCCTAGGCTCCAGCTGGGCCCCTCTGGTGGCCCCTCTCACACTGCTGGGTGCTAGGATACTCCTCAGCAGAGGAAGGTGAAGTTGGTGCTGGAGCAGCTTTCTTGTGCTCAGGGCACCTTCCCCACTGCCAGATAATGTGCAGAAAGCATTTGGCTGGAGCAATCTCCCAAGTATGCACAGTTTGTTCCTGTCTCTAGTCATGCCTGCTTGATGTCTCCAGCTAGCTCCTGTGGAGAAGAGACCTCCGAGGCCACAGGTACTGGGCAGCTGATCAGCAAATAGCTCAGAAACGCTTCCTGGGGCTCCCAGGCCTCATGTGAGAGGCCTTGATGAGAAGTTTGGGGTAATTTTTTTTTTTTCCTGGTCTTTGCTGGAGACACTGTGTTTAGGCAGAAACCTTGAAGTTTCCCAGTCTGAGTGGCTGCATATGTGCACTCACCCAGAACCAGCTTTTAAATGTGGTGTTTGGTTGTGGTGTTGTGGTTTTGGTGTTTGTGAGGGTTTTTTAATTTTTTTTTTCTTTTAATCTGAGCTTCTCAAGGGGAAGTTTATTAGTGGGTGGCATTGGCAATGTTTTCAGTTGCTGAGGTTTGACCCTGCTTTAGCAGGGCTGGTTGGACTCTCTTCTCTGGAGGTCCCTTTCAACCCCTAACATGCTGTGATTCTGTGACTATTGGTTTAATGATATTTAGGCTTTTCACGGTTCTTAAAGGCTGAGTAAGTGAGGGAGGGAAATGCTGGGCTTTCGGTCAGTTTGAATGATTTTTTTTTTTTTTTTTCTTTTCCCCTTCCCAGTTTTTATAACCACTTGAAACCCAAACCCCAGTTCCAGTCGTTTACGAGAGGGAAGGGCTACTCGCAGGTGGTGTGGGCATGTGCTGCCCTCTAGTGGCCACACACACAGGTAGTCCTCTGCCTCGATGTGACAGAGAACATCTTAAAAAGGCATGTGTGGTGCCTCTCGGCCCCTGTAACGTTTTGAGTTAAAGCTAGTAAAAAAAACACTGGTAAGAGAAGAAAGAAGTCCTCTCAGGCGGCTGTCGGGCAGAAGTTCAGTCTGAGCGTGTGCATACAGGACAAGGGATGCTCTGACTGGAAAGAGCAACCCCTCTGCAAGAGCACATAAATTCGGTGGCTGGGTGGCTGCCATCACTAGAGTAACTAGATCTCTTCCAGCTTGGTTCAGCATCTAAAATAGGTTCTCCGTTACTGGAAAAGAGAGTGTCACCCTTGATGAAACTAGCAGGTTCTTCATTCTCTCAGCTATGGTGAGGAGTAACTTGGCTGAGGTTGGATTCAAAGACTGAGATAATGTTTCACACTTGTATAATTTATTGCAGTTTTCTGATTTAGTCTCCAAATAATCCAAATGAAAAGGTTCACCCAACAGGGTAGGGATGAAGTGCTGGCTGCTGCTTTGTCTTTCATCAGAGTGTTGTTGAAGTTGGTGTTCTTGGTGGAGGTGTTATGGAGATAGGGAATCTGTAAGTCCTATCCTATAAGTCTTAGGTAAGCTGGGGGCACATCAAAATGAGTTATGAATGTTATAACCAAAGAACAGTTTGATTTCAAAATACTGCTTCTGCTCTTGGCTTCAGATCTGTCACTAGCAGTTGCCTCATGTGGCTAGTAGGCTCATGACTTGTGCAAACATAGGAGCAGTCCATTCAGAGAGCAGGGGCATATATATGACTCCTCCCTCTGCTTGGTTTCCAGTTGTAAGTGAGGTTTGATGCATATGCATAGAGGAGGCATGCACCTCACAGGGCACACTGGGCTCTGAAGGTGGTACAGGCCAATTTTTATTCTCTGCATCCTACTACAACTGATTGTACAGAAACAGTGTGCAGCACAGCTGTCTGATTTTCCTCACCTTTAAGACAGAGAAGTGAGTATAGCGTGTGGCTGGCATGTGTGGAGACGGATTAGCTACTGCCATCACAGTCTTGTCTGAGTCTTCTGTGCTCTTTTACCCAGGTTCCCTTGTTCGTTCCTGTCTTTTTTACCATCATCTGCCTCTTCACAGTGGCAATGTCTTTCTACTCAGACCCTGTGAACATTAGCATTGGATGCATGGTAGTCTTAAGTGGTTTTCCGGTCTACTATCTCATAATCCATAGGCAAATGTCAAGCCGTTGCCGCAGCCTGTTTTGTGAGTATATGTCTGAATTTTAGTACTGTGGACCTAAACACACTCAGGGTGGGGATGCTGGTTTGCTCCTCTGGCTTTTCTCAAATGTAAATTGTTCCATGACCAACAGATACTATGAAAGCTAAATCATGAACACAAGCACCCCCTTCAGTGGCTCTCCCATGGTGCCACAGCTGAAGAGACAAAGGGTAGGCTGTGCTGCCAGTAATTGGCAGCCAGGCACAGGCTGTGTCTGCCTGGCTTGTGAATATAATAAGCCGTCTTGATGCTTTGTTTCAAAAGAGATGGGACTGAAGTCTACCAACAGGGGTAACAGGAAGGTTGCTTTCACGCCTCAGCCCTGGGGTTTCTACTAAATTTTAGTTAGAAAGTCAAATTTGGCTGATACTGAGCATCAAGATCAAAAGTTTGGATGGAGAAAACGACAGGCAGACACTAACCTCGTGCACAAACATACTTGCCAAAAGGCTGAGGAGAGGATGGCTAAAAGAAGATGGCCCTGCCTGAAGGCTGTTTGGTAAGAGGCCAGGACAGTTTTGGGCACAGATGTGGGTGTATAAATTAAATGTCTTCACTCTAAGTAATGTGTAACACAGCTTTCCTTTGCTTGTAGCACTGGTGGCACAATGATTTTCTCAGACACAAGGGCCCAGTTTTTAGTTTCATTTAAAATTTCAGTTATGAATCTTGTTTTCTTCTGATGTTGGACTGAGGCGTATGGGTAACTGCTTAACAGAAGAAAATACACAGTAAAAAAGGAAACAGAGTGATCTGCTAACAAAGTACTCCAGTATGACTGCTGATGCTCTGATTTTCAACCATATCTCTGGATTTCCTCCAAACTAAGCTTTCTTCCCTTTCCCCCTCCCCCCTTTTCAGATTATCTTACACACAAACTACAATTACTGCTGGAAGTAGTCCAACAAGAAATCAAGACTTACTGAGAAAACTTACTGAGACCTTACAGAAGAGAAAATCTGCTTACTCCATTTTGGACACCTTTGACCCTAATGAAAGCAGGCCATGCTCTTTAATAGCTGAAAATGAAGATGAGTCTGAACCAAAAACTTTTCTGCAAGTGTTCCTGAACTTGCCAATCGGGATCAGGATGAGCGTGGTGCATCTGTTTCTGTCCTTTTTGTTTCTAGCAGAACAATCTAGTTCTCTGACACAAGCTTGCTTTTCCTGCAGTGTCTTTGAAACCAAGATCCTAATGTTGCAACCTAGCCCAGTTCTCAGCCAAACTGGGGGTGTGGGTGTGCATAACACTTCTCCTATGGAGAAAGGCTAAGAGAGTTGGCGTTGTTCATCCTGGAGAAGGGGCCAGGAATGCCTTAATGCAGCCTTGCAGTGCTTAAGGGGGAGCCTTTAAGAAAGTGGGGGACTAGCAGTGACACAAGAAGGGGCAATGGTTTTAAACTGAAAGAGAGTAGATTTAGTCTAGATATAAGGAAGAAGCCTTTTACAGTGAAGGTTTCAAAACACTGGAACAGTTTGCCCAGAGAGGTGGTAGAAGCCTCATCCTTAGAAATATTCAAGGCCAGGTTAGATAGGGCTCTGAGCAATCTGATCTAGTTAGAGATGACCCTGCTCACTGCAGAGGGGTTGGACTAGATGACCTTTAAATGTCCCTTCCAACCCAAACCATTTTATTATTCTGCTGTTGGTTTTTTTTATATATATATATATATGTATGTATGTATGCATGTATGCACACACATACATTATTTTTTTTATTTCCTAACTTGGCAAACAGAGAAATAGAGGAAGGGAGCAGAACTTAGAGTCCAATATGTGGAAGTCAAATGCAGGTTTCAAATTGAAGTGTTGTTTTAGCCCTGCTGTGGACAAACATTAGAAAGGAGAAAGGGTGGGGACAGTAAGTTAGAAATAAGGTAGAGGAATTGGAAAGGAAGACATGGGGATAAAACTGTTTACCAGAAAGTGCACATTCAGGTTAATCAGAATACATTTGAAAATCCTTTGAAATTCAAATGTTAGTTTTGCATTGATTATTGCATAAGGAGAATGAGTTTTGTTTGCTTTGTAATAATATTTCAAATTTGAATTTTATTTTTCTGAAATGACACGTCAAAATATGTGGACAAAAAACCAAACAAATCAACCAAATATGACCGAGAATACGATAAAACAGATCCTGATCCTCCCCCTGACTCCCCAGCCCTGCTCCTCACCTTGTTACTGCCAGTGAGGTTGAAAATTCAGATTGTGGCCCAGCTCCAGGGAAATACAATTTCTCCTTTAGTTAAGACCATTGATGAGACTCAGGCAGATGCACAAATAAGTGCATCTTTTGATGCTGTAAGAAGACATGGGAGACTTCATGTCAGAGCTTTAACTTTAAATTTGTAATCAAATGACTTGCTGAATTGATACATACATGCTCACTTGAACTTCTGACATGTGAAAGATTTCTGTTATTGCATTTCTTTGGCTTACATTATTAATGTAGCAATGCTATATCCAAGTAAAACAGCAATTAGCTATTTCAAATTGCTGAATTGTTAATCTTTTCCTAAAACATGGAAAGCAGTATGCTGAGACACCTCTAATGATGGCTAGAGACAGGAATAGCACAATGTGGAGTATTTTTAATCTTTTGTATCAAGCATTTATGTACATAATGTAAAATCAAAACGCCATTTACAAACCCAATACAATATAGTGAAACTTTAAAGACTTCACCATTCAGATTTGGTTTGGTTGATGTGGTTTATTTTGTTGTGGTTTTGTTTGTTTTGTGTTTTGTTTGTATCATGTGTTTGTTTTTTTCTTTCTTTTTCTCAGAGCAATTGAGAACTATTATTCTTGTAATGACTGCTTTCCATTCCTGTGCTAAACTAAGCTGAAGTAGCAGCAGCATGGTTGCTGCTATCCCCCTTCTCTCCCATAGCTTGATTTACAAGCTGCTGGACACTGTCCAACAGGAAATCCAGTCTTACTGGGAAAATCATTACAACTCACAGGAGAAGGTACACAATACAGTGACCTCAAGAGAGATCTGGAAATGTTTCCATGCTCTCGGGCATGGATTGATCCCACCTTGTGCTGGGCTTTGCTGAAGCTGTACCCCCTAGCACACCTTCCTGCAGTACTCCATGGTCAGGCTGCTGCAGAAGACCTTGCAGAACCAAGGGAGCCTTAAAACCCTAGCATGGCCTCAGTCCACTCCCTTACTGTGGTGGTTTGAGGGGGTCCAGCTACGAGCTGGTCTGGGAGGCTTTCCACATCTTGAGGTTAGAACCATGAGGTGCTGCCAGCCTGCCCCCATGCTGCAGGACTCTTAAGAGCACAGCATGCCCATGCTGTAGCATTAGTACTCATGAATCAAACCTTGGAGTGGTCTGAAATTACAGCAGAGCTGCTGCCTGTCTTCGGATAGGCCCACAGAAAGGCTAAACCATCACTTTTATTTATCCATTTACTCTGAAGAAAGAAACGGACCAAGAAATAAAATTCCTGGTGGGTTGATAAATGCTGGACCATGGTTTCTTTGTAAATGATAAATCATTTGCTATATAATGTGAAACCACACAGAAGCATCTGCTGACTGTGCTGGAATATGATTTAGTAAGGCTATATATAGGATGTCTGCTCCAAGACATATCAGGTACTGGAAAGATATAGTACCATGGTTACAGTGACAACTAGAAACCAGAGATTCAATGGCTCTATGGATGACATTGCAATTAAAAGTGATAAAAATAAAAACTATTATGTTCAGAAGGTATCAGTTTACAGTGAGCTCATTTCCAGTTTGTGGTGAGTTGTTTGGTTTTAGAGAGGGTGGTATGCTACTCCCAGCAAAGCTATGTAAATATTTTCTACCAATTCAGAATGTTTTTCCTAGAGCTGATCTCTTGTGCCTACTGAAATTCAATTGAGAAGAATATTTTATTAGAGAACTCACCGAAGCAAAAATGAACCTGTGAGACCTTACACTATAAATCTCATCACTCATAGGGAAGCATAAAAGTTGTGCAGCTCTGGAGAGGTCAAAAGCCAGTCAAGAAATGCCAGATAGGAAAACAAAAAACTTCAGCTTTGTAATCACATTGGTGGTGTTTGGGAATTTTTTTTTAATAATATGCCTATAAAACACGATTAGAATGCAGCCCTTCCAAAAAAACCCAAACAAAACCAAACCCAAAACAAAAAACAAAACAAAACCCCCAAAACAAAACAGAGATTGATGTGTCTCAGCCATTAGTGATCTGGTCTGACCAGATCACTGGGAAATAAAAATGTTCTGGGTGGGTAATTCAATAGACCATAACTTGTGTAACAAAACAAACAAACCAACCAACCCCAAAAAACAACAAAAAAAGTTTGTATCTGAACAGATTTATCTTGTTAGTACTACTTGACTTGCTATTAAGCTTTATGCTTCAGAGCTCTGCTGGAAAATGCTGTACAACTTTTAGATTGAAAGGCAGCAGATCAGACTGGAAACTGATCCTAATCCTTCTCCTATTTCCATGGGGAAGGGCAGAGCTGGGGCTCAGACTTCAAGGTGAAGGAATACAAATGCACAGGGTAGTGCAAAGCTCTGTGGGCTGATCGCGCCTGCCCTGCAGGGCTTTGTGCTGGGTTTGCTCTGGCTTGGGTTGCTCCGTGCAGCGCTGTGTACTGCAATCCCCCAAACAGTGTGATCACCAACACTGAGGATCTGTTGAGAGATGCACTTGCTTTCTGGATCGAGATTTGGGGGATCACTCTGCAAGGCAGCTTTTAGCTTTCAAAGAACGACATTCAGCAGAAGCTGTTCCCAGCAAGTGGAATCTTGAATGGAGAAGATCTTAAATATCCCCAGCAAGTGGAAAGGTGGAAGGAGTTAGTTCAAGATAAGCACTGGTGTGCAACGACAGGAGCTAAGCAGTAGGGTGAATTGGTTGTGGGAATTAATGAGGCATGAATTATAAAATCTGTAGTTATTTTTATTTCCGGAAAGCCCTGCCCACAACTATATACAAATTAGTTAGATTGGGTTCAAAAATTTGGTCGGGAAAATCTTCACAAGGATGCTTATAGGG
>WBNM01035913.1:0-113599 GCA_013399055.1 Ramphastos sulfuratus | reverse complement strand
ATATATATGCACACATATATATACACATACATATATATATATATATATATATATATGCTGGGGCGATTTGCTCTTCCCCGTTCAAGCCTGCAGGGGGTGGGGTAAGGTACTTGGCACCTACTCCTTTCACATTCCAAACCCCTGGAGCCAGAGGTAGTGGGGAGCAAAACAGTTTTGCACCCCATTCAAACCTCCAGTGGAGCAGGGACTTGGGTGTGCCCTCCCACATAGGGGTAAGCTGTGCTGGTTCATAGGGACATCGATTTTGCTGATACATCTGCCAGAAAGTTCAGCTGTGCCTGACCGGTCTGCTCATGCCTGGCAGACGCACATACTTGTGACGCAACAGGCAGAAGGAAGCCACTCAGTTCCGCTTCCTGACAGCTCCTGTGACAGCAGAGAGGCCAATGTCCCACAGAGGAGACTCTGAGACACTGGGAGTTCATGAGGAGCTTTCATAGGCCAGTCATATTTTATTTCTGAAGGTCTTTTTGCACCCGTGGAAGGGAGTAAGGGTCCAGAGGGTTCATACGACTGGTGAGCACGCGGCCGATGCGCTCAGCTCCTGCGAGTGGTGACTGAGCAGGGGAACTGAGGTGGTGGGTGCTGGGCTCTGGCAGCTTCCCTGCGGGGCCGCTGAGCTGGGACAGAGGAACTTGGGATTTTATGGCTTGTGAGCCATAAAAGGTTTAAGGTCTGCTAGAAGGATATCCACATGCAGTTAGCCATACCTAAGCTGTGTTTGTATCTCCATTAATTTGTTCTTTCTTCTGTGTGAGGGAGAAGAGAAAAGGTGGCATGAGGTTGCTTTAAATGTATGAAACTTCTCCATGTAAAACTCTTCCTGTAGAGATAGGAATGGCCAATTCACAGGGTTTCTCTCAGCTGCAGAAATCTTAAGCAAAACGTTAAGGATACTGCCCTTATCACCAGAAATATATTTCTGTGTGCTTTAGTAAGTGTGTTGCATCTCTTTTTCTTTCTAATCTGAATTACCTGGGGAGTGGAAAATCCCTGCAAAGAGCAGAAACGCTGAGCAAGTGAAAGTGAAAGTTGGGTACGACCAGACGTTTTGGCAAGCAGGTGGAGCTAAGGCAGACCTGAGAGCCCTGGCACTCAGTAGGGGAGAAGGCAAAGGCTAGAACCTGTCTGTGGAATGGCAAGAGGGATGAGGGGAGCAATGGAGAAAAATCTTCCTGGAAATAGCAGCCCACCGCACTACCTTGCTTTGCTCTCCATTTCCCCTTTGCCTCTTCAAATCTGACACTTGCTGTCCACACACTTCAAATACTTCTGCCCCGGCAGCAGAAGCAGCACAGTGCTGTGTGCAGGGAGAAGGCAGATTTAAATCTAGAGAAAGCTCCCAAGGAGTGTTGGATCTCACAAACCTCATTCAGTGGCTTTGAGAGGAAATTAATTGGGAGCCTTTTTCTGGGAACAGGCCTGGCTGGTGTCACTGCCTACAAAGATCAGCTGCCGCAGTGGAACAAGCTAAGACTTCAAGGGTGTTGTGGGTTTAAGAGCAAATGTCTTTAAGAGCCACAGAGTTCCCTAAGGTCCTCCAGAAAAGGCTAGGCAGGACCCAGGAAACTGTAAATTGCTTTTCCATCCCATAATTCTGCTATCTCTTTATAAGCTGGCTATATGGGCAGCTCTTTTCTCTCCCTTCTCTCTGCTCCTGGGAAGGTGTGAGCTATTAGCTCCACTATGAGGTAGGATTTTGTGCCCATCTGCAGCCTTGAGCCATTTGGCTCATTTTGTCTATGCAGTTCCAGCCTGGTTGGGCCTACTGTAAGGCAGCAGTGGGGTGGGGGAGAAAAGAGCACCTAGGGCTGGGTATTAAGGCATGGCTGGGGAGAAGGTTTTTCTTGCTATGTAGTATGTATTATGGATTTGTGTATTTGATGTGCTTTGCACTGTAATATGTAGTTATGAATAGCATTTCCATTTAAACTTTCAGTTCTATCCCATTCAGAATGGAGTGTTTTTCTTTACCTTCTTTGAGAAGGGTTAAAGAGCCTGTCTTGCTCCTGAAACTGAGACAAAGGGAGACAAAGAAAGATGCAGAGGGGAAGGGGAATGGGTGTTAGCCTTATTTCATAACAGTTGCCCTCTGCCACACCATTGTCCTCAAAAATTTCCCATGCTCCAGCATGGCCCCTTTCCCATGGGTTGCAGTCCTTCAGGATAAACCTGCTCTGGCATGAACTCCACTCCATGTACTGCAGCTTCCTTCAAGACTTATCCACATGCTGCAGCATGAGGTCTTCCATAGGTTGCAGTGTAGGTGTCTGCTCCAACGTGGTCCTTCACAGGCTGCAAGGGAATCTCTGCTCCAGTGCCTGGAGTACCTCCTTCCCCTCTTCTCCACTGACCTGGTGGTTTGCAGGGCTGTATCTCTGACATTTCCCCCCTGGCTAGGTAGCTTTCTCAGAGGCACCATCAGCCCGACTGATGGGCTCAGCTGTGTCCTGCAGTGGGTCTGTTCAGCCAGCTGTGTCCAGCACAGGGCACCCCCTAGTCTTTTCTCCCAGAAGCCACCTCTACAGCCCCTCACTAGCAGAGCACCTGAGCCTGATACAATACCTGTGAGTGACAGCATTGTTTTCGTGAAGGCTAATGGAGGGATGATGCTATCAGTGCCTTTTAAAGACACTCTGACTTTTGCAGCTGATGACTCACTGCTTAGGACACAAATCTTACTCCTGTTAGGCAGGTGGCACCAGTGGCCTTCACGTAACAAGCTGTGCTTACTCTGGTTGCACTTGCTTATAATGTGTATTTTAGATATTTTATAGAAAAGTAGTGATGCAGGTCCAAGCCAAGAGGTCAGGGCCATTTCTGTGATGCTTACCATGCCCCATGAATGTACACATATCACTTCCTAGTTTTTGGGCCAAACCTGCACTTCTCAAAAACGGAGACCTCCTCCAGCTGGGAAGTGATTAGATTTCTGACTAGACCACAGATATCACATAGTTTGATTTCTCTGGATTTCTCTTCTGATGTTAGGGACAACCAAGCAGCCAGGTGGTGATAAGGCCTTCTGCACCCGTGGTGTCTTCTGAATCATCCCATCTGTTCCTGCAATGGAGTATGCCTGGTATTGGCTTGATGAGTTTGGGCAGTGGATTGAGTATGGGGAAGAGGTGAGATCCATCTGCTGTTGATGTTCTAAAAGCTCTTGTTAAGCTATCTTCAGAGAGTTATTTATGGTATGCTGCTTTGCAGCTGGTGTGTTTCACATGCACCACTGGGTACCCTTGCAGTGCTGCTCTGATGCCCTGGCGGATTTGTCATGTTAATTGTCTCTCAAAGCAGTGCTGCTACTCTGAGAAAGCTGTCAAAGGACTGGCTTTGAGAGTGTGTGCATTTTCCAGAGATGATGGATGTCTTTTGGCTGAAGCTGACCACACAGGCTGAAGGCTGCTTTGTTGCTGCTGTTACAAGCAGCTCTTCTCTGTGGGGTACTCTTCTGTTGCTGAAGAACAAAATGCTTGAAGCCTTAGAGACTTTGTTCAAAACAGCATCCCTTACGAGGAGCCTGGGGAAATTCTGGTGTTTCCTCACAGTGTCACCTAAACCAAAGACAGACTTCTAACAGGCATAATTTCCTTGCTCTTCCTATAGCATCCGAGTCACTGTTCTGCCACAGTAACATCTGCGGATCTGGAGAAGGAATTTCAGTCTGGCCAGAAAGATGTGTTTTTCATTGCTGGTTCTCAGCAGTATATGTTAAATTTTGAAGGTGAAGTATCTCCTTGGTTTAAATTCATGGCACCATGTAGCTGACTCTAAGGTAGCCTCCTTCATGCAGAGTTGTCACCCCGTGTCTGAGTTTCTGCGAATGGGTCTTTTTCCTCCTGTAAGCTTTCTCCAAGCAGAACTTGAACAGTATGTACATTTCTATGCAGTTTTGAGATGCCTTACTCTAGCTTCTAGATTTGTCCATCTATAGTAAAAAAAAAAGCATCTCTGACAATATTGTATATTCAGAAGAAGAGTTGAAAGTAAATGCTTCATGGCATCTGGCTTCATGCCATCTGACTTAGGCATTTGGGTTTATAAAACTATGGAGGGAAAATGGGAGGAGAAAAAAAGAAAAAGGCAAAAGGAGAAAAGGAATTTAAATCTGTTTCCTGGCATGAATAAAGACAGTGGTGTTTAGAGGAGGAAACAATGGCTAATTAGCAGTGTCACACAGCATGCGCTCTGGATATTGTTACAGGACCAAGGCTGGAGGGCAGACTTTCCTCTTAGCACCGCATAACAATCCTCTACTGCCAGGAAAGCTAGATTTATCACCTCTGATATATTGAAAAGTCTTCCCTGCTTGTGGGCCTGACATCGGATGTGGTTTTCTTTGCCTAACAGCCTGGATGTGAAAGCATGTGCAGGTGCAATTGGTGGTTGGTTGCCTTTGAGCTTCACAACCTATGCTAGTGGCTCTCCAGGAAGAAACAGCTCAAGCGGGAAAGGTTTTGAGGTATGCAGTGGGGTAGGCATAGTAGAGAGGGCACCACAATCGAGTGTTCAAGGATACCTCCTTTTTTTTTTTTTTTTTTTTTTCCCCTAAACACCTAATACTGTGTTCCTGGAATATAAATTATTTAATTATTGAATTGTATTTTTCATTCAAGACATGGTTCAAACAAATTTGGTGTATGAAACTCAAAGGAAAGTTGCCCGACTGCGAAAATCGGAGTCCTTTCAAGATGGACAAGACAGAAGGTAATATACATTCATTATGTAATAATGCCTTTAGATCACAGCACCTTTCACAGAATGACAACAGTTGGAAGGGACCTCTGGAGATCTTCGAGTCCAACTCCCCTGCCAGAGAAAGTTCACCTAAAGCGGGTTACACAGGACAGCATCCGGATGGGTTTCGAATTACTCCAGAGAAGGAGACTCCACCATGTCTCTGTTTCAGTGCTTTGCCTCCCTCAAAGAAGTTCCTTCTCATTCTTCCCACTAAGAAGTTTTCCCTACCTGTTTAGAATTCAATTTTATATTTCTTAAATTCATTTTAGATACCATTCATGACTGATTTAATGCCTGGAAGCGTCTGAACACTGACTGGTGCAGTAGTGCCTGCAGGGCACAACTGTCCACCTATGGGTGGACCTCCTGACAGGCTTAGTTCTGGGGATGAGTAGGAGCAGACCACCCATCTGGCCAGTGATTTAGAAATAAGTAGCCACATGGAGGGAGAGGCTCATACTCCAGTTTCCTACGGTTTCAAGCAGCAAGTGTGGAGGGCTACCTGGAGCATCCAGGTAGGAGCATGCTCCTTCTCCTTTGAAGCCCTCCTACCAGTGACTTGAACCTCCCAAGAGATGAATTAGTGCTGCTGGTCTGTGTGTGTAAATCAAAATTGGAGAGAAGGATAATGCTTATGTGGCAAATAAAACAAAAACTCAGAGATACCCAGAGGCTGATGCAGAGCCAGTGGCTGCATCCTCTGGAAGGGTAATGTGGTTAGGAGTATCATGGACTGAGTTGCTCCTTTTCTGTTTTGTTTTCTGCAGCCAAAACATGATTCTGTCATGTTCTGTCTATCCTCCAGAATGGAACCAATCTGAATTGCCTGATATTGGGTACAAGGTAGATATTTCCAGCTCTCTGATGGGTAGTATGAACTGTATCCTGGCAGTTGGGTCTTATAAAATAAGCAACTATGAGGTGAAACCTGACTGACAATTTCACATCCAAATAGACTTTTGTCTCATAGGAGGCTCTCTGAGACCCTCTGCTTATACCATGCAGAATAAGAAACACAGTTTTGGCTGTTACTGGTCTAACTTGTCTTTGCACTATCCTAAGATACCTGATCCTCTGATAAACTGTATGAATTGCATTTTGAGGGGATATTGTAGCACTTCTTCAATCAATTTGAGGCAAAATATTTACTGTGGTAAAACTAGACCTTAGCTCTTTAGAGAAGGAGGTAGAAGGAGCTAGAGTGTCAAACAGAGGTGAGACTGGTACGTGCTTTTTTCTAGCCTGAATACTGCTGTGCATTTCATCTTTAGGTTGCTCTGAAATAATCTTAATGTGGTGTTCTGTTCATCAAAGGAAGCTGGTGTGGGATTGTACTCATTTCCCTCAGTACTTCCACGTAGGGAGTGAGGATGCAGATGGGGAAAGCATGGTTAAAGACAGGAGAAGCTTGTGATTTTCACGGCAGGACTTTTCCTCTGATGTGAGGAGGTCGATGTGTCCTTTGGAAATACTGGGACTTGTTACTGTCAGTAATACCTGATTTTTGGTATTTAAAAATTTTTCAGTTGGTACAGCTCAACAGTGATTCCCATGAATATGGAAAAATTAAGAGGCTGTTTGAGGAAACGATGAAAGGTTACTACATCTACAAATTGCAGCGGATCCAGAACCCAGCGCTTTGGCAAGTGTTTCAGTGGTTTGTATCTGTTTTGTTTTGTTATCCTTATGGTAGCAGAAGGCTGCTATTTGCTGATCTATTGTCCTCTGCAGTCTGTGTTAGGAGTTGCCAAACCCATCAGCCCAGTAGATGTGAGACTGCCACATACCTGAGTGCCCAGGTCCAGGTGGTTGCGGGGTTCCACACAGGTTCCCAGCAGGCACACACAGAGAAATGCACACACCTATGAATACACACAGAGTGAGCTGCAAAAATACAACACAGCACAGCACTCATGCAATCATAAATAGCACCAAAGGCCCCTGGGTCCTCTCATCTTCGGTTACATTCTGCATAGGCAGACACATGCAAATGGTTTTCTGTGGATTTATCACAGTATCACAGTATAGCAAGGTTGGAAGAGACCTCAAAGATCATCAAGTCCAACCCATTACCACAGACCTCAAGACTAGACCATGGCACCAAGTGCCACGTCCAAATGTGCCTTAATGTCTTAATGATTTCATAATGTCTTCAGCATTTGGTCCTTCTGGTAAGCAAAGCCAGGCCTTCTGGTCTCTTCATCACCTGAACCAAACTTAATGACTGCTCTGAAAACTGACTCCTAGGCCACCTACCCTCCTCACTGGTTGTACAGCCTTATGCTACCTAGTGATCACATGCTGGCACACATCCTGCTTGCTGCAGTTACTGGTGACCCAAGGGCATACTCCAGCTGCTATACCCAGACCTCTCTCTACATGCATGCTCACAGACTGAATGGTCCATCACCTACGTAAGAGTTAGAAATGGAGTTTAATGAGAAGATAGGGCAGATTGCTCTGATCAGGCCCAGAGCATGGCCAGACAAGCCTGCTGATCAGATAGTTGCCTCTTTATATCCAGCTAGCCATTTTATCCCTTTATTTATCTACTTCCCCATGTTTATTCCTCTCAGACCATCCTTCCCTTCTACCACCTACATTTCCTCTGTTAGACATTCTAAGTCCTGAGTGATCTCCGAATGCCCCTCTGTCCCCATAACAAGTCCTATACTCTCTTGTAAGCAGTACCCTCCTTACATCTGTGAACTGCTCTGCACTCTTTTCATCGCCAGTGGTGCTGGGTGTCCCTTTGGTCTGTAAGGCTGAGACTTTGCTGGTTCAGCCCTAGGAGGGGCTGGTGCTGGAGTTTCTGTCTCTCTGCTCTTTTGTGTGTGGAAATGCATCTTTTATTGCAAAGCCTAACATTGTGTGGGATTTTTGTTAGTGTTGTTCAAAAAGAAAGTTATTTTCCTTCACCATGACTGAGCTATGATATCTCATATTTCTTCTTTTTGGTTTAGTGTCCTCCATAGATGGGAAGTTTGTGGCTTGGTGTGGGGGTTATTTTTGGTGTTTGTTTGTTTGTTTGTTTGCTTTTTTTGTTTTGTTTAAAAAAGGTATTTTTGATGTGATGAAGATAGGGGCAGAGATCATACAGCCTGCACTGTGTCTTTGTACAGTTCAGTTGTGTAACAACAGTGCTGATTGGAGCAAAGTATTATGGGGCTTGTAGTTCAGATTGCAACATGGGAGGCTTCATGTTTCCAGTTGCTGCTTTTGGTTTCAGGTTTTGGGGCGTTGGTCTTCTTTCCGCTGGGCTGGCTACCCCAAAGAGTGCCAGCTACCGCAGAGCACTGGTGAACAGAGTGGGCAAACAGGGCATGGAGTGTTAGGAAGGCTGTGGCTCCTCCTACGAGGAGCCCCTGTGTGAGCTGGAGTTGGTTGTTCAGTCTAGAGAAGAGGAGGCTGAGGGGAGACCTTCTTACTCTCTAGAACTACCTGAAGGGAGGTTGGAGCAAAGAGAGGTCCAGCCTCTTCTCCTTGGTATCAAGTGACTGGACTAGAGGAAATGGTTACATGCTGCGCCAGAGGAGGTTCAGGCTGGATATTGGGACATACTTCTTCACTGAAAGGGTTATCAAATATTGGAATGGTCTTCTCAGGTCAGTGGAGGAGTCACCATCCCTGGAGGTGTTCAAGCACCTGGTGCTTAGGGACATGGTTTAACATTGACCCTTCAGTGCTGGTTGAGGGTTGGACTTGGATGATCTTTGAAGTCTTTTTCAACTGGATGTATTTTGTGTGACATCAGTTGCTTAAGCCCTGATGTGTTTTCTCTCCAACCCAGGAGATTCCTGGAATGCATTGGTGGTGATTTCCTTGTCCAGGCAATAGAAAAATCAATAAGGGGAGGTGCCATGTTAGACCTTATTCTCACCAACAGGGAAGGGCTGGTGGAGAATGTGAAGCTCCTGGGCAGCCTTGGCTGCAGAGACCATGAGATACTCAAAGGCGACACATCCCTAAAAGAAGGAAATCAGGCAAAAATACCAGGAGGCCTATATGGATGAGCAAGGAACTCCTAGTCAAAATCAAACACAAGAGGGGAACCCACAAAGGGTGGAAACAAGGACTGGTAATCTGTGATGAATACAAGGAACTTGTTTGTGCAACCAGAATCTGGGTTAGGAAAGCCTTGAGAGAATTAAATCTATCTGTGGACATTAAAGATAACAGAAAAGGATTTTACCAGTATCTCAGAGAGAAAAGGAAAACAAGAGAGAATGTGGGTCTCCTCTGGAGGGATACAGGTCACCTGGTTATGGAGGATATGGGAAAGGCTGGAGTAGTCAAAGCCTTTTTTGCTTCAGACTTCACTGAAGCCACTTGAGCCACACCACCCAAGTCACAGAAGGCAATATCTAGGTCTGGGAGAGTGAAGGACCACCCACAGTAGGAGCAGATCAGATCTGGGAACACACAGAGGACCTGAATGCACACAAGTCCGTGGGACCAGACCTGTTCTCCACCTGTATGGTCCTGTGTTTCAACTATTAGGAGCAGGTGCTTCCTAGTCCAAGAGAGAGCATCTGGGAAGCACACACTCACAGCTCACCCTCTGGTTTTACTTTAATGACCATGGGGAGGATATGAGAAGAGGGATGGAAAAACCAACTTCAGTCCTAGCTGTGCAGGTCTGTGAACTACAAGGAAATTCTTCCTGGAAGAATGCTGCTTCAGTTTCCAGTGGAAAATCACTGATACTGCTGATCACCCTGAAGGGACTCCCAAAGGATCTTCACAGGACCCAAGTGATTCCAGTCAGAATTAGAGGGGCCCTGCCTCCAATCGGATGGAGGAGAGGGACAATTTGATATATTGGACTGTGTGGATCTGGTAGCTTGGCAAGTTGAACCCACAAGAATATAAAGCTTTAGCAGGTACACGCACACAGTGTACTCTGATGCCATCAAACTAGAGGGGTGGAACACATTTGTATTTCTGGGGTGACAGGGAGATCCCAGCTGCTGAGTATGTTGGAAGCTGACCATGTTGGAAGCTGACCATTGGAATGCAGGCCACAGTTTGCTTTCACTTGGAGGAGTGGAAGGAATCACTGGAATCTGCTGCCCCAGATGTGGAAACACAGCCCCACCATTTAGAGTGATCCAGATGGTAGTGGAACAGAGTGGAGATCCAGAACATCTGCAGTAAGTCTGTTCTGTGCAGCAAGGCGACCTCATTTTGAGTGAGAATGGGCAGTGAATGATGCATGTTGTACCATGTTAATTGTTGCTGAGCATGACATAGATGGTACAGATAAGGGATGTTGTATGTCATGGCTTTAGCCAGTCGAATTTGATGAGTATTCATTCAATACCATGCTGAGGTTATGCCAGAGTTAAACTGGAAGTGCTGGCTGGAACAAAGTATCACAGGGCTTGTAGTTCAGATTGTAACATGAGAGCCTTCCAGTTCTGGTTGCTGTTTCTGAGTTTGAGGTGTTTGTCTTTTCCGCTGGGCTGGCTGTAGGGTTGTGGGGTGAGGGATTAATTTTATTACTAGCATCTGCTGCTGCTTCTGCTTTTGCTCTCCCTTTTTTTTTTGTTTGTTTGTTTGTTTGGTTGTTTTGTTTTGTTTTTTTCAGTGGAGTAGGCTAAGGTACATTGTATTGTCTTGTTAAACTTCTTGTCTAAACCCAGGGCTTTTTTTGCTTTACCTTCACTCCCATCTGTCTATGTGTGGGGGCTTGCTTGTGAGAGCAGGCTGTCTTAAACCAGTACATCATATTTATATATTCAGGATTTATATAACCTGGGAACTGACTAATTCTCAGTCAAGAGATGTTTGTCTCTCTACTCTCTTGCGTGGTATGAAGTTGTGGGTGACACGGTCCATAGCAATGCTGAGAACTTTTTGTTTTGCTGGAAGGAGCCAGCTGTGCAGCAGGGTACCAACAGAAGCATAAAGCAGACAGTGGCCCCACTGAGAGTGGTTTGTGACACTGTTCCTCCACAATCCAAAAGTAGGAGGAGCTGGGTTGGGAAATTGTCCTCGTTTGAACCAGGGTAACATGNGGATGTTAGGAGGAAGTGCTTTACAGTGGTGAGACACTGCCACAGGTTGCCCAGGGAGATTGTGGCTGCTCCCTCCCTGGAGGTGTTCAAGGCCAGGTTGGTTGAGGCCTTGAGTGACCTGTGCTAGTGGGAGGTGTCCCTGCCTATAGCAGGAGGTTGGAACTAGATGATCTTTGAGGTCCCTTCCAACCTTACCATTCTATGATTCTATGATTGCCTTATCTGTGGCTTTTTCTGGTCCTAGGAAGCTACTTTGCCAGAGACGCTAGCTATTCTCATGAGTACTGTCCCTCTCACAGCGGTCGCTACAGCATGTTTGTAGCTCACGTTCTTGTTGGAGACTTTGTTCAGGGAAAGCCTGAATACCTTCGCCCTCCATCCAGAGCCACCAATTCAAATAGACTTTATGACAGCTGCGTGGATGACCTGACAGACCCTTCCATCTTTGTCGTCTTTGAGAAGCACCAGATTTATCCCGCTTACATCTTGGAGTACAGCAGTAGTTTCCCATGTGTGATCCTGTAATGAATGGCGGAATCTCCTTTGAATTTACACTGAATAAATTACATTTTAGTACATCTTTTTTTAACATTTGTTCAATTTTAGCGGTAGCTTTAGAACATTTTGTAAGGCAGTGAACCAACATTTTGGGGCGGAGTGCTAAACTTCAACCTCCACTTTATCTCTAGCCTGGGATGGTGATGTGCCTGCTTTGCATATTGTCCTGGTTTGAGCTAGAACAGAACTAATTCTGTTCAGTGATTTTATTTTTTATTGAAGTCTCTTTCTTCCTAGCAGCTGCACTTTATGAAGTTAATGGTGACTTTTAGAGTGCTTCAGGAAGTGCTGACACCTGATGTTTATAGCTACTACTAAGGACTGGCATACGGAAAGGCTCTTCCTTATACTTGTTCCTGTAGAAACTAAGGTCTCTGCTAAATCTTTACCACCTTGAGATAAAAGCTGACAGGGATGTCAGATGACCCTAAACTGACCAACAAGGTATTTCATGTATATCACATTCAGTATAAAGCTGAGGAATCACAAGGGTCAAGCTCTCTTCTTCAGTGGCTGACATCCAAGGAGGACTGTTGGCTCTTTTGTCTTTGATCGTGGTACCTGTGTTCCTGAATCAAGTTCCAAATCCAGCTCCTGAATCAGGTTCCTGTCTGCCACTGACTCCAGTCTGTGACTTCCTCAGTGCCTGCCCACAGCATCAGTGGTAATGCTTTTGTAATTGCCATCAGGGTTTTTGGGTTCAATATCGATTGTGTGTGTATGTTTCATTTTATGATTATTTTCCTTAAAATTGTTCTACTTTTCTTTTCCAACTCGTAAGTCTCTCTCCTTTATTCCCTTTTCTCTTCCCCTTTGGAAGGGGGAGGGGTTAATAGAGTGTATCTGTCATTTGTCTAGTGGCCAGCCCAGCCCTAACTAGTGACATTACCTTGATGCAGAGACACCTGCTGCTGCTGAAAAAACACTACCGAGTATAGATTAACTTGATCTGACAGTCACTGACACAGTAACTTAGGAATGTTTCCTGCCTGTGATGATGCTCACATGCCAAAGGTAGACTGAGTGGGGAATGCAGAAGGGTAAAAATTAAAATGGTGCACAATGGATGAATCATGGTTTGTCTTTCCTGTAAATATGTGGAAACTCCTACACCCTGGAGGCTTTTTAAGTGACGCTGACAATGAGCTTTGCACTATTTCCTGGTTGCATTGCTAGCAGCTCTTCTTACCTTGTTCTTCTATCTTGAGTCTATCCATCTTCGCGACACCCTGTTGTTGCTCTGTCCCCACTGTGCTTAGGCCAAGAGAAGCAGAGGTATTGCAGCTGCTGCCGTTAGATCCCCAGTACACCATGACAATAACAGTGAGGAAATCGGTGGTGAACTGAATAAAGGCACATGGCAGCATCTCACCAGGTCTGCAGAGCCAGTGCTTGCAGCAGTGAATTAAAGAGTCTTGTGTTCACTGGCACAGCCACCTCCCTTCCCACCTTGCAGGCTGAAGTTGGTAGTGGCTGTTTTGAATTGCCTTGCTGCTGCCTGGCACTTCTCTGGGTGACCGAGAAGCACCACAGTGGTGTGTACTCCAACTGGGAAGGATAGGGGTTATGGACATAGCACTTAAAGCTTGGTGGATAACATTCAGGATGACTGATAGCATGGTTTATTAATGGTTTAATGGTTTATTAATGTCTCGCTGTACAGGCTGCTGTAATTTACCAAGAATCACAAGTGGTTCAGTTGTACATCCTATGAGTGAGAGGAACCAAGAGTAAGGATGTGTGTAGGATCTTATCATCTTTCCTAAAGCCTGCTATCTTCAGGCAAAATCAGTGCCCTTAGAAAATGTCACAATGAGACCCTGGGCTGCAATATTTAATCTGCTTCCAGGGCCCACCTCTTTTGCAGGAGCCTAAGCCTTTTGCAGTTCAGTGACCTAATCCTGTAGGCCATCGATGAGCAGAGAGCTTTATCTGTGGTCAGGAATTGAAAGTCATGTGGTTTTGTCCTGAATATGACTTTTTTTTTTTTTTTAATGAAAAAAAGACAAGCAAATGGCAGCAAGTTATCAATTACACACCTTTCTCAGTAAAGTGGGTGGTGTAGAAAAGGTAATTACTTTCCTATACTGTCAATACTACTGCACTGGAAAACTGCTGTGAATTTGGAGAGCTGTTTGCCTTGGATTTGTCAGTTGTCACAGACCTGCATCTTGTGCTTTGTATAAACATGAATCTGAGCATTGTTTTCAGATACAATAAAAGAAAATCCATTTTGAGATGTTTTAATATTAGGTGGAATTATATAAAGACCTTTTTCACTTTGCAGACTTGCTACCTGGCTGTGGCACCCAATGGGTGCTGTGCCTGAGCAGCCTTCACCTCACAGTTGCCCTTCCCTTCCTGCCTTCGAGCTTCAAGTTCATGAGGATGGGATGGGACTGAATAATTTCCAATTATTCCAACTGTCATCCTGCCTTGGTCTCTGCAACATCGCATAAATTTCTTCGGTGGCTTCAGTAGCTTGTGAGAGGGTTGCATATGTCAACTCTGGGCAGGACAGAGTCTGGGAGATGGAGGGTTTTGGAAGAGTTCTGCTATTAGACAAAATAGTCTGTGGAATGATGCCCTTGTATAAACTGTCTTCCTCTCCCCCCACCCTCCTCCACCATGAGAGAAGAAACCATGCATCGTGTGGCTGAAAGCCATTTCCAACAAGGTAAGCATTGGTATGTGATTGCCAACCTCCTTCAGCAGAGAAGGTAAGGGAGAGTCTGCTGAGAGGCAGCCCAGTCACTACAAAGGGGGCTTTTGTTGGTTGAAAAAGAAGAAAACAGGCATATCACAGGGGACAGGTGCTAACACCCAGAGTTTGGAAGAAAACCAGATTGTCCAGTAAGTAAAAACTATTTCTGGCTGTGGGGAGAGTTCTCACAACCTTCAACAACTACTGCCTGGTGTTATACTGTGAAGATGAGGCTGCGGTCTGATGTGCACAGCTGTAACGGTGTGGTGTGGTGTACAACTGCTGAAGTGTAGCTGCTGTGGGCTTTGTAAGCATTGGGGTTCTAGATCTGAAGCAGAAGCACCCCTTGGGGAGCCCACACAGTTTCAGAGTTACTCTCTGCAACTTTCAGTTTGTGTCACTGACAAAAGGAGCATCCCACCTCCAGGTGAGTGTTGCTGCTGTTTTTCTCATACCACTGCTAGTGACTGTACTGAGGTGGAGAGAGTCAGATGGAGAGCATTCAGCTACTTAAAAACTGACTTCACCAAATACCCTACAAAACCCAAACCCAAAATACCATGTTCAGCAAGAACCGTTCCCAGTTCTGCTTGTGCTGATACTGATAGATACAGAAGGGGTAGGAGAGGAGATACAAAATAGATCTTGACTGGCATAAGATGACCCTGAGACTCTAGCCCAAGCAGGACTTGGAATCATAAAAATTTGGGAATATTTTGATCAGTGAGACGCTGAGAGTGGAAACCACTAGTAAAGTGAAAAGCAAATTAATTTGTGAATGCTTTTTCATGGGAGTTTTATTCAATACTATAAGCTGGCTGAAACTTCTTTCAGACTTGAACCTTCTGCTACATCTGGAATACCTGGGTACTGCCCTAGCACTGAGCAGAAAACGTGCCTCAGCATCTTTTGAAAACAAAAGCACTTTCAAACAATCAGCACCAGTGCAATTGTCAGGTGATACTGTGGATCTGGTCTGTGGGATATTTTTTTTTTTGGTTGTTTCCAGAGAATAAAAGTTGTGAAGAGCTCCCAACCCTGTTGAGAAAGGATCAAATGACTCATGGGACTGACAGTTTCAGAGTCACTGAGATGGTGGTAAAAAAGGTCTGCCCTGAGGAGCATTCGGTTGATTTATGTGGCATTTGCTGCCTTCCCTGCCAGCCAGACTGATGCCAGCTGGGCAAGTGTTGGGTTGGGCTCATCCTGGAGCTTCCACAGTTCACTGAGCTTCATCTGCCCAGGGACAGGGAGTGGGGCTTCCCTCCACATGAGACAAAATGATCAGTTGGTATCCTGGGTGATTATTTCTCCACTTTTCAAATATGGTCCCTGTTAGTGGAGTGCTGTGGGAGCACTTCTGTGATGCCACGGGGAGGATCTTCACAAGTGTGGCAACCCCAGAAGACCAGAGGAAGAGGGCACTGCTGAGACACCCGAGTGCCTTTGCGAAGGTCCCCAAATGCAAAGGTGTTAGCTCAAGTGATCTTTTCAACGCAATGCATTTCTGATTGCTATTCTTGTGGTGCCCTTAGGACTTCACAGTGACCCTAGTTTTAATGCTGTTGATTACCTATTTATGCACTTGTTTTAGGCTTCCCATTAAATAACACCTCAGCAAGTTTTCAGGCTTTCTTTTAGTTTTCTGGTGCCAAATTTGACTTTTCAGTGTTTTCGAGAGTCCTGTTTAACAGTCTTGACAGAATTTATTACAGGATGATTAAACTGTAGAAACTTAATGCTTGATTGAATATGCTGAATGGCATGTTATTTTCCTAAATATTTCAACTCTTTAAAAATCTCCCTGAGCCCCATAACCTGGCATGACCACTGTGTGGGTGCCAGGTAAAGGAAACACAGATATTGTTCTTGGCACGACATGCTCAACAATTGCATTATTTAACAAGGCTGTTCCTGGATCGAGGGAATAATGATCCCAAATCCCTGTGTAGCTGTGGTAATGGAGTGCTGATGGTCTTGGGGGAAGGTAGGGGTCCTCACATAGGGTCTGCAGGAGACACATCTGCAGGAATCAGACTTTTACAGCTCAGGGAACTATTTTGTTCTGTATTCCTGTTCTTTTACAATCCTATTTGTTGTAATGAAGCCTATTGCCTGGTGTGTTGATTTTTGGGCACTATTTCCCAGAACAACTCATACTGTCTTTCCAAGATTACTTTTACATCTAACTTACAAATAGGACCAATAGGAAAGGCTGACCTGGTTCTTATCCATCTGTTCTTAATAAGCTTAGATTTTTCTTCCAGATGCCTTACTGCAATGTCAGAGGACCCACTAATCAGTGCACCAGTGCTCAACCAGTAAATGCGTGGTAAGTGTCTACACATGATATTCCCACCACTGGAGGAAGCTGTATCTTTACCCATTACCAGAGGGAAGCTTTATTTCACTGTGTATTCTCTGAGTAATTTTTGTTAGGCTTTATCTTCAGCTTTGGCCTCCTTAATGTTTTGGTTGGTTGGGGTTTTTTTTCTAACAACGTTACTAAGTTTGACTTTGCTAAGTCAAAAGGAGATGTTAGAAGTCACATTGGTCTCTGCTTTCTTTAATATTTTGTACACTCTTTCACTCTTGGTTCTTGCAGACCCTTTTTTGGCTGCATTTTACAGGGAGCCCCCTCGCATCTTCCTGTTTGTTTTCCTTTTGAAAATTCCTGTAGGTCTGTGATTTTTTTTTTTTTTTTAAACCTATACTTCTGCAGCCTCCATCTGAAGCTGTGATCTCTTCTCCTGTCTCAAAGGCCATCTGATTTGACTCATATTAATGATTATGTAACCTCTTTCTTCACAGAACTTATTTAATTAAAAGTCCTACAAGTGAGTAACTCAAATTCTTTACTAAAGGAATGGCCTCTTCGCCTTTCTTTAGTGTAGTCTAGGATGTGCTTAGTTTCACTGCATGAAACTGTAGGCTACTAACCAAACCTAAACTTTGTGACAGCACTATAAAAAAAAACAAAACCAAAACCATTTCTCCCATCAGGACCTCCTCCAGCTGCTGCTATTTCTGTGTAGTCTGAGTAACTCCATGATGCATCCCACTTTATCAGCTTTGCTTTTCCTTCCCAGATCAATCTTTGGGTTTGTTTTCTTCCCCCTCTTCCCCCTTGCAACTTTTAGTTCTCCTTGCTCCTGTTAAATGTGTGGTGTCTAGGCAGTTTCCTGATTCTGAAACATGACTAACAGGACTAAGTAAAGCAAAAGCTTGCTTAAGTAGCAGCTGGGGAGATTATTTGCAAGACTGCTCTATGTCTAAACACTACCAACCCAGATAAGAATGACCAGAACCCTGTAACAACTCTTTGAGTTCATGATGATTGCGAAAGCAGCTGCTCACCAGGGGAAGCAGCTCCTTGCAGTGAGAGGCAGCTAGGCAATCTAGTCCCACATCTGTTCAGGTTTTGCCGGCAAATCAGAAGTATTGACTTCTACAGGTGAAGCATTAATAACAACTCAATAATACTGTGACTTACCTTACCAGGGTTGACTGCTCAGTGCATGTTCTGGCACACTCAGAGGGCAAAAGATAGAATGTCTGGGTTCAAGCATGATCGAAAAACCAAAAATAAAAAAAACCCAAACAAACCAACTAACCTTGTAAGCCTTATTTCCTGACAGTTTTCTGGGCTGTGAAACAATGACAATGGTCCAGGAATTCCTGATGAATTTGGGTTTTCCTCTCAAGACTACTGTTAAGCAAGGCGTTCAAAAAACGAGCGGCCGTAGCACTCTGGGACATGGTCTATCGGTGTTTGGTAGAAGGTTGGACTTTGTGACCTTAGAGGTCTTTTCCAATCTCAATGATTCTGTGTTTTCTGCCAAGCCGCGGCGGAGCAGCCTGTGCCCCGGCGTCGGGAAGGCTGTGGCCACGCCGGGGTGCCGCAGCCTTCCGCCGCCGCGTCCCTAGGTGGCGGTGCCCGCCCGGCGCTGCCGGCAGCCCCGGGAGGCGCCGACCGGGCTCGGCAGCCCCGCTGCGGTGAGGGCTGGCAGGGCGCGGGGGGCTGCAGGGGTGTACAGGGTTTGAGATATGGTGAGAGGACGGTGGGAGAACAGAGAGAGGTCGTGTGGGGCTGGGCGAAGTGCTGGACGGTAATCCCGCAAGTCCGGAATTAACCCTCGTCAGCTCGTAGCATCTGCTGGGTGCATGAGCACCTGCACCACAACCAGAACAGTTCCCTCTCCTCCTCAGGAAAGTCACAGTTTAATTGCAGCTGCTAAGCGCTGAGTGCAGATTAGTGAACATTTTGACCCACAGCAGGAAGAGCTGGAGGAGGATGTAAGAGATGGGGAGTGCTGCGAAGCATGCTGCAGGCTACAGAGTTACCGCACGTGTTTCTTGAGTCGACCAGAAAATGATCTGCCTTTTTTTACTGTCTATAATCATCTTTCTGTGCTGTCAATCACTGATGCCACAGGCCAGCTGGAAGGCTGCTGATACTGACTGGAGGAGTGCAACCATTGAGTTGAATATGGGAAACAAGTTAGCATCTCCCTCTCGAGCCCAGCAGCCTATGCCAGTCACTCCCTTCCTGCTGTCTCCTTCCCCTGAAGTGCAGGAAAGCTTGCAGCATGCCAGGAGAAGAGGTGCATCAGTTTTAAAGCCCATGGCCATTGCTGGATGAGAGAGATGCCTAAAGGAAATTATATACTCAAGGTAGGCATGTAGCAATACTTTTCCAAAACGCACTCCCTGTCTTCAGGAATTATTGACTTGGGATTTAGATGTTTACATGTATAATAATCCCAGATGTGGTGTTCTTTCAGTAACTATTCCATCACTTTTTATATCTGTATAAACCATTGGCATCCACAACATTTTCTGGACAGTATTCCCAAAGCTGAACTGAATGTTGCTTGAAGGAGGCTCTCCTTTTCCTTGCTTGGAACTTAAGGGAAGAGGAATGACACAAAATATAAAATAGAGAAAATCATAGAATCAGGCAGGTTGGAAGAGACCTCCAAGCTCATCCAGTCCAACCTATCACCCAGCCCTAGCCAATCAACCAGACCATGGCAATAAGTGCCTCATCCAGGCTTTTCTTGAACACCTCCAGGGACGGCAACTCCACCACCTCCCTGGGCAGCCCATTCCAATGCCAATCTGTCTGTCAAGAACTTCCTCCTAACACCCAGCCTATACCTCCCCTGGCACAACTTGAGACTGTGTCCCCTTGTTCTGTTGCTGGTTACCTGGGAGAAGAGACCAACCCTACCTGGCTACATCCTCCTTTCAGGTAGTTGTAGACAGCAATGAGGTCTGCCCTGAGCCTCCTCTTTTCCAGGCTGCACACCCCCAGCTCCCTCAGCCTGTCCTCATAGGGCTATGCTCCAGGCCCCTCACCAGCTTTGTTGCCCTTGAAGCATTTTTTTGAGACTAATTAAAACTGAATGTGAGTTTGGTCTGAACAGAGATACATTTTAGAACAGTGTCTTTTCCCTTTGATATTACACCATGATGATCATATGGGAACCTTTGTTGTGTATTTACGCTCAAGGAATGAAGGCCTGAAATAAGAATGCAGATATGTTGAAGAGAATGATAGTGGCTAATTCATTATGGCTATATGGTCCCTCTTGTGTATCCACCTTGTAAGTGGTTGAATGCATTGCAACCTGACTTTCTGTGTGAATCCAGTTTACCACAGTGCACACTGAGCTTCTGCTGTTGTCTTTGGTGAGAAGAAAGGCTGAGCCTTTGGGGAAGCAAAAAATTCAGAGGCTCCACAACTTAAGCGAACTGTGGCTGTGTGTGAGTTTCTGTAGTACATACACATTCTGTGCAGAGATTAAAAACAAATTGTGCACAATCATGATGGTTGCTCATGATGTATTTGAAGGAGGCTGTAAGACATGAAAGGCAGCCTTGGTTAAATTGTATGTATGCCTTTAGTTTAGAGGATATGATGTGTGTCACCATATAGTATCTTTTAAGCTGGTCTGGAGGAGCAATAGGTAAGTAGGATGTCTTTTTTTTTGGGTGTCTGGGACTGGAAAAAGAGCACAGCTTCTCCTGAGATCATCTTCACAGCTGGAAAAAGAGAGGACTTTGTCCAAGATCTTTGCAGGGTGAGTGAGCTGTAAGGAGGACAGTGAGCTAACATTCAGACAGTGGCAAAGCACCATCTCAGTAGCCCCTTCTGGGTTTTATCTTCTCATAGCTCCACTCCATTACTGTGCTTTTGTAAATAAATTTACAGAGTTTTTTGTCACATCTTCCCCAGAGACAAAACCAGCACAACCCAGGCACAGCACTGGCTAGCCATTGGTGAATCCACTGTTCACCAGAAAGCCTGCTGGACTCTTGGGATGTCTGTGCATTGCAACGGCTGGACCTCCCCAGCCTCTGAGGCATGATCCTTTAGTGACCTACTGCCTCGGCAATGGAAACCAGAAAAGATGTACCATGAGTAAGCAGAGTCCAGCTCACCAGAGAAGAGCTTGTAGTTCAGAAGCCTCTTTTGTGATAGAGATCACACTACTATAAATGGAACTGAAAGTTTGCTGGATATCACCATGCTTTGACCACTTGGAGTGAGGCATGGTCAAAAAGATGTCCACAGACCTTCCCAAAACTTTCACAGCCAGCACTTCAAATGCCTGTGTTTGCTCTGTGCTATCACCACGAGGTCAGCGAGAAGAGAGTCTCTTCTTTCAGCACCACAACAGGAGCTAGAGCTGATTGGAAGCCAGGTCACAACCCGTGAAGGCTCAGCGGCTTTGGAGACACAATCTGTGTGAAGGGAAGGAACCATTAACTTAGGTGACTGTAATAATCAGCCTCTTCAACATGAGTGTTGGTGCAGATCCCTTCTTACTGACATCAAAATGCCTGAAAAAGGGATGCCAGAGAACAGAGTGCTGGGTGCAGAAGCGACATGAGAAACACTAACCCCACTGTGTTGCACAATGGCATCTGCTCTCCCGGGCAGCATTCTCAGATGGCAAGCCCCTCCTTTCTCATGTGCAGTGCATTTGTCTTCTCCTTCAATAAATGGTTCATAAAAATCTGACTTCAGACCGTGATAAAAATCTTCAGAAGTTTTAGCACTGTAACGAGTGGTAGTAGGAAACTTCTATTTTCCTGCCTGTGAAAAATAATGTTTATTGAGTCCTCTCCTGCTTCAAGATGACTCATTTATCTGCTAACGTAGGCTTTGTGCAGGTAGGCTAGGTGGTGGGTTTGACAGCTTTGGCAGGCTGTCACTGTGGCAGGCATGCTGCAAGGGGGGGAAAAAATCCTCTTGGAGGCTGTCAGGGCAGTTTCCTGCTTTCTGGTGACGATAAATTACATGGGTAGGGGAAAATAAATCTGATTGAGTTAGAAAAACTGTACCATAATGGTAGAAATAATTTCTAGGATGATGTTTTATATTCTTCCATCAAGGCTGATAACGGTAGCAATGTGAAACAGTAGGTCCAGCTCAGGTGTGTACAACCATATAGCCTGAGAAAAATACCTTTGGTTAGTCATACAGCCTGCTAGTGAGCTGGAAAGCTCAGGGAATAAGGCTGACATCCTGATGTATGGATACTGTAGTCTGGAACAGGCGGAAAAGTGGGACTGGAAGAGCAGAAACCTCAGTTAGGGGGCAGTTGTGCAGTGTAGTCGGAACAGGCATGGGTCAATATTGTAGCAGCCAGGGCAGGTAAGAGGAAAGGAAAAAAAAAAAAAAGAATGTTTTGGTTGGAGCAAAAAGGTAGATGTTGATAACTTGACATAGTTTTGGTGCGATTTTCCTTCTCTGATTCTTCTCACAGCATGTTGAATTGCATGACTCTGCATGCAATTCAGGAAAGTGATAGTTTAATACTTTTTTTTTTGGGGGGTCTTAACAAGCATAATGTAAACTGTTTGTGCCACAGCATTTTTTTTTTTAACTATGTTTTTTGACAGCTCAGTGCCAGAAGAAGCTGGTGGTGGCAAGGAGAGGTAACGCAGGGATCATGCTTGAAGAGCTGTTTGTACTTTCTTCAGAAAGGACTAGGATGCACTATTTGTAGGCATGCTTATAAGCATGTAGCCATGCAAGGAAGGAAAAGGTAACACTTTTCTGAAAGCATTGTGTGCTGCATCTTGCAGCAGACCATCACTGTAACACATATGGGCATTCACTACTTAACAGCTTGCATCAGTAAGAGAGAAGAGTTTGTAAATAATATAAAGGCAAAGGTTTTTCTGAGGCAATCTCTGAAACGTGACAAGGAGATCATCTCATGTGAATCTGGATTTTTCTGGATATCTATTTTTTTAACCCTGGTTATACTTGTTTTAAACAGGAAATTGGATGCTGTTCATGTATGTTATGTTTTCTTTAGACTAGGACCGTTCAGCACTGCCCGAAGGAGGATATGAGGTCTATATCTATTCACATCCACTCACTACTTTAGGAAAAGTTATAGTCTGCCATGCCTTGCATCAAGCAAATTGAAAGTATTTGTTTGTGTCCAAAAACTGTTTGTTTTTTTTCTTCTTTAGTTCTCAGCTTGTAAACATGTTACTCCAAAATGTGCAGCAACAAGAGGGGGCTGATGTGAAGAGCTTTGCAGGGGACACAGCATTGTTTATTCACACCAAAGCATTGCACATCTAAATAGTCAGTGCACAGAAATGTTGGCTTATCTATTGTGCTTTTGGTTTGACCTAGATGACAGCTGATCATCTGTAGGTTGAGCCTCAGTGCTCACTATTCACAGGACTGTTTCTCCTTTAAAACCTAGTCATGCTCTAGAATTTCAAATCAAATCATGTGTGTTAGAGGGGCCATCAGCTCATATACACAGGACTGTTTCTCCTTTAAAACTCAGTCATGCTTTAGAATTCTAAATCAAATCATACGCATTATGGGGACTGTCAGCTCATTTAGTATTGCTAATAATGAGATTTGGGTACTGTGTGCTTTTGAAACATCAATAGCATGGTTATAAGTAAAGCTGTTTTGACTCATTACTGTAATATTAAGGCTTGTCTATAAAGAGGATTTAGTGAGCAAGAAATAAAAGAACGTAGTTCATCTGGAACAACAATTTCACCTGCTTATTTCTAGCTGGACACCTGTTCTGAAGCTCCAGTGTCTTTGCACAGCTTTGTTTTAGCTTGCTTAGCACTGCAGAGGTTCTCAGGGCCCATGGAAGTGTAACTGAAAGCACTGCAATGCATTGGTCTGTGTTTGCTTTTTCCTAGTGAGTAGAAGTCCTCGGGGCTGACAGCAAACACAGATGTGATGGTTTGGGAGTTACCCACCCCCCACTCTATGAAAATCACCCAGACTAGACTCAGTCAGCTGGAAGTTAAGGAATGAAGCTTTATATTCACAGCTTAGCACAATATACAAGCAGATATTGACAATATATTACAAAATATATACAGCTATAAATATAGAAATATACAAGTTAAAGGTAATACGGAAACACAATAGCCCTCCCAGAAATCAGAGTCCCAGGGATGGGCGCCCAACCACCCTTCTACCTTCTTTCCACCACTCTACCTGATCCCAGGGTCTGCCTTGTGTGCAAGGGGGGTTAGAAGCACAATGATGAGTTGGCTTGCACAGTCACAAAAGCCCAGGGAGAAGATGCACCAACTCCGACAGAGAGAGATTCTCTCTTATCTATGGTTGTGTCCTTGTTTTCATACATCTCAGCAAGCCTAGGAGTGAAGTAGACATCACCATTGTTTGCTTTTCACAGCCTATAATCTACATTTTTCATTAAAATATTCCAATTAGCCTTAAACCAGCACAAGAGGGAAATCAAGAACCTACTTCAGCAGACAATGAAGGATTACAGCATCTGCAGGCTCTGGAGCACTCAGAGCCTGGCACTTTGGCAGCATTTCCAGTTGTTTGTATCCACTTTACTTCATTCCCCCAGTGACAGCAAAGCTGTTCAGATAATGGCTGGGCCCCCATCCTGTCCCCACAGAGCGTGGGTGGTTCCCCCTTGGCAAAAGCAGACTGCCTCCCTCTCCAACCAGCCCTATATCCCAGCCGTCATGGGCTCAAGCACATTCCTTGGGAGCAAACCTCTCTGATTTTCTGATTTATGGTGCAAAAAGAACTAAATCCAGAAATGAGAGGGGGGGGGGGATGGCAAAAAGTTTGAGACCCTGTGGAATTAGACCTGGGATTTGCAGGAAACGTATTTTGATTAGGAAAATCCATCAATTAAGAGATCTTTATTGTAACGATAGCTTTTTGTAAACTTGGGCTTTAGATTTGAGGTGCATAGAAATCTTGTTTTGTAAGTCTGGCTTTACATAAGTGATTTTAAAGACTACCAGATTTTTATGACCTTTTTAAGGAGAAGAAACAAGAAGCTCAGGCCTTGCAAGTTCAAGTTGTACATATCCTCCCCGTTAGTAGAACAACACAATTTGGGAAAATGTTTTCTTTACTGTTTGGCTTCTCACAGCTGCAATGTTCTCATTCAAAATGGAGAAGGCCAGAATTTTTATGTTTTTCATGAAATCTGAGAGGTTGGCTAACCACAGCCAGAGAAGTGGGTGGACTGTTTCCCCAGTATATGGGAGACCTGCACTTAATCCTATACTTGAACCTAAGACTCCCTGTTTTGGGTGCCTGCCCCCAATGATTTCACAAATTGAGCACAGAATAGGGTCACTTGGGCTTGTGTGTAATAACCAGAGATGTCAGTCTGAAGTTTTCCAAGGGAAAAAAATAAAAAAGCACCAAAACAGAATGTTCCTTAAAAAAAAAAAAAGAAAGAAAGAAAAGAAAAAGAAATAATAAAAAAAAGAAAAGTGGTTCCAGTTGGCATAAGCATTTTCCACCAATTCAGCAAAAACATTTAGTCAGAATTCTGAGGAAGCAACCTCTTTGTTTTGTAGGTTTAACGTGTAGTTTTACATATTTCCTTGTGTCACACTTGGCTGTGGCTGAACAGAACATAAGAAATTAGCAGACAGGTTTGATCTGAAGGCTGGTGGGAGGGTGAATTTAACCAGCTACATGGATTTTAGCCCTCTGACAGAGAGAGAAACTGGAGATGTTTCAATACATCTAAACAAGCGACTTCTTCAGTTCTTCTCTGAGCACAGATACAGTGCATTTGAGGAAATTGGCTTACTGGCCAAAGTTTTATCAGACATATTGAGCTCTGAGGCCAAAACCTGAAGTGTTGTTTCTAAGGAGAGTTAGAGGTTAGAGCTACAGAGGGAACATGAGAGTGCACTGTTTGGTCCACGATGTCTTTATCCCTGTATGAGATGTGAGTAGCAGCCATTTGCTTTATATCTCTTATCACTCATTGAGATAAGTATGCATTTCTGAAATACAGAACTCCTGTTATACTAGCAAAGGGTTTTTTTTGTTTTGTTTAATTTTTAAAAAACTATCTGAAGTGGGATTTTTTTTTTTATGTTTGTGGTGATGTAGAGATTTCTTCTAGCTCCAGCTCAAAGTTCCCTTGTTTCTTCCACTAGTTTTGCAGGGAGGAAAGTCTAAGACACTTTGCTTAGGATGGAGGCTAAGGCAGGAAACAGCATGACTGGGGAAGACTGTCTCACTCACATTAGTTATCTTGGCCTTCCTGATGCTGATGTGAACAGAAAAGAAGAAAACTCTTTTTGAAGCTAAGGATCAAGCCACTCATTCAGCCATGCCATCAATTACAACCATCTAGTTCACTATTTCAGTGTCAGGCCATAGTCTGCTGAGATCCAATCTAACACCACAAAAGGAAGAGGTTGTTTTTCTTTTCTCCCAGCCACATAACCTCTTTCTCTGTTAGGGGATTTTTGCAATGGCAATGCTGAATAGGGAGTAGCTGTGGGTGCTGGCATAGTTACCTTCTCATTGCATGCAGGGAACCACCATCAGCCAGTTCATTTCAGGTAAAAGGCTTTGTCCTGACAAGTATGGAAGAGGAAGCCTTGAGTCAAGGGTCTTAGCTCAACTGCTTTGCCTCTCCTGATTTCAAATACCACTGCCTCTGGTTTGGGCAGGCACTCAGATTTACTGGGGAGACCCAGGCAATGCTGCAGTGTGCGCTGTGTGCCTGTTTCTTAGCACATACTGAGATGCAGATTGTATGGCTACATCACTTTTCTTTTGGTGTTTGTTTTGTTGTTTTTTTTTTCCCCCATCTCTATTATTTCAGATCCGGCTGGGACTTGGGTGGAGAAGGCAGCTGATCTATAAAGATAAGTAGTGCTTGTGCATGGGTGTGTATGCATATGCTAAACTTCTAATATGTTTTTCTTTAGGCAGAAAGAGCACAGGGAAAGGAAAATCCCAGCGCAGGGGGTGGATGAGTGGCTCTTGTTTGACAGGAAGTGTATCTCACATGCCTGTTATCTGTGAGCAGAATTTTAACTGGAAAAATCTATGGGACTCATGGGATTATATATGGAAAAGGTGCAAGTGGATCAGCTGGACCTGTATCAAAATTCCTGAGTTGTTTCCAGGGTACAGGGCAAAAGCACAGGGACTTGTACTGTGTGGGACTGATCCTATCTTAGACTTTTTCTAACCAGTAGAGCAACAAAAAGCAGCACTGGAACCCTTCAAGATTAGCCTCGTCTGTCGATGCCTTAAAATAACTCATGGGAACAGCTTGCAAGGACATGGTTGGAACTACCTGGGTTAGGAAAGAGGAGAAAGTGCTTGTTGAGGGTTTGGCTGCTAAAGTGTCAATAGCAGATGTTTGTTACTTGGATTTATGCATTTTCACAACAATTATTTTTTCTGGTCCCTAGGAAACTACTTTGCCAGACACGCCAGTTATTGTCATCAGTATGGTCCATCCGGCACGAACAGCATGCTTGTAGCTCAAATTCTTATTGGAGAGACTGTTCAGGGAAACCAAGGCTACCTTCACCCTTCAACCAGAACTGCGATTTCAAGAAGACTTTTGGATGGCCATGGAAATAATTGAAAAGGTCCTTCCCTCTGACATCTTTGAGAAGCACCAGATTTACCCAGCCTGTACCTTGGAGTACCCAGGTTCACCCTGCTAAAGATGGTGTTCAAGGTACTAGTGTCTAGTGAAAATAGCTCTTTAAGGTACATTTTTTTGAACTCTATGTTGCATGTAAGAATCTTATATATGATGTTCAGCTCTACTGCAACTCTGTTTCAGTTACAGGAGTAAGGTTACAAGTAGGGTAACTTATGAGTTGGCTGGGTCCTGCCTGAGAGCTGTTTTTCTCCTAAACAGACTGGTGGCAGTTAAGTCACAATAAATAATATAACCAGACAATGTGATGATGATTTGGATGCAAGTGTAATGTAGAATTAAATGTGCATTATGATTAATTTATAAAACTAATTGCTTCCATGTAAAATATGGTACATAAGTAGATGTTGTTTAGGACATACTTGGGGAAATGAATACAGAAAATGGGGAAAATGGAATACAAAAAGCATGTTTGAAGGGTGACTCTTTGGAGTTGTTTTTCCATGGAGTGAAGATCATCAGCATCTTGTCAGTGTAAGAAAAGGAGACAATGGGCTGTGAGCTGTTTTTGTCCTGTGGTTTGGCTGTTTGGAGTTTTGTGGCAAGAAAAGGCTTTTAGATCATATCCTAAAGGACTGTTACATCATGTTCCCTAATTTTTCTGTTGGTCCCATTTGGTTATCTTGCAGTAAGAATCAGAAGGGCTCCAGTTTAGATAGGAAAAAAAAAGTATTCCTGGACAACAAAGAAGCAAATGAGTCACTGGTCTTCCTCAGTCTGCCTTGACCATTGAGCATGTGCTAAAGCCAGAGCAGACAAGCCATGGGCAGCTAGTGAAGGGATTCATCTTCACATAACCCCTCTGAGAGAACAAGTAGATGCCACAGGCTATACTGCAGTCCAGTCATACCACAAATCAAAACAACAGCAATTTCCTGCTCTTCTAGAAAGAGCTAACTTGTTATTTTGAGCTGTCTGTGCCCTTCTGGACTGTAGCCTGGGCTGGGGTCTCACTTTAAAGGGATTACACAACCTCCCTTCCACAACTTGAAGGACAAGTGTGGATTCACACCAGAGTATTGTAGTGGATTGCTAATGGGTGCTGCCGCATAGGTGTGCAGCGACCCGCTGTGTGCCTGGCGCTTCCATGCAGAGGGCAGCTCTGGCACATTCAGATGTTAAACTGGAGCAGGAGCAGAGTGGTGATACCATTGCAGGTAGCTGTTGCTCTGATTTTGCTTTTGGTGAGGGAAAAGCAAGGTCTCCTGTGCTTGCTTGTGGATTGGTCTTGTCCATGGACCAGCTGGAAACAGCTGCCTGAAACTCTGCTCTGGTCCCAGCCTGTACACTGAGGCATGCTCTGTGAGCCAGTGCTTGTAGCACTGAGTGATGAGGTAAAGAGGCTTTGTGAGTGGTGTCTGCTGGCACAGCCAGCCCCTTTCCTACCCTGCAGACTGGTGGCTGGTTTGAATTGCCCTGCTGCTGCCTGGCACTTCTCTGGGTGGTTAAGATGTGCTCTGGTGCTGTGTGCTCTGACTGAGATGGATGAGGGATCGTTCTGCAATTGTGTGTAGGAAATATTTTAAGTACATTAACCCCTCGACTGAACTGCTGCATTTGATTTATTTCCACCTTCTTATCCTTCTGTGGGGAGTTGGAGAACTTGATCAAAACCTGAAGGTTTTTCTTAAGCAAACAAATGAGCTCATCGGGAACTTCGTGGACCTAGTGGATATGGATCTCATTAACCATGGTTAAGCACTGGGCTTTCCATGAAAGCAAGAGGGAAATGATGCATTGGAAGGGGCTATATTTACTAGACAACACTTCCAGTTGATGATAAGACTGTCCAGACTCGCATGAGGAGTGTCACACCATTAGAGCCCACTGTTCCTTCAGGTAGTCAAGTCCCAAAGAGAAAGTACCCCAGAGCATTATTATAATTTTACTCTTACATTATGATTCAGTTGTTCTGTGATAAAGATAGTGACTTCTGTTTGTGGAGGCACAGGAGTGGAGGTAAAGGAGGTAGACTTTGGCTGGTGCTGGGGAACATTTACTGGCCATAGATGGCACAATGAGCTGCAATGTATTTACTTCGAGAGGATTTGATGTCTATCAATTAGATAAGCTATTGTCTGGCCACCTGAAAGGCCCCATGTGGCTTAAACTGATTACTTGTCCCACAGACAAACTCTCTGTGTCCCTATCATAGGGAGATAAGCATGATAAATAGAGCTCTTTTCACTGCATAGGATTTATCATTCTCATGAGAGCTTTTGGTTCCTGTAGATCTAGATAAGGTTTATCTTAGTATTGGTAATGCTAGAGTGTTCTGGGAGTAATATGGAGTGCTAATCAGTACTGAATCATAAGATGTTTGCAGAAGGGCTGCTGGCAGTCATGTTCTTCTCTCTCATGTCAGTGTTTGCTTTCCTTGCTTTAATCAAGCTTTCCTGTTTCTGTATTAATTCTTAGGATGAGGCTGCCCAAGGGATTAACTTTCATGCTCCAAACTTTGCTCTTTGAATCTTCTTACACAATCACAGGACAAATAGTAGTTGTGATATGTATTTTCTCCTTAGCAGTGGGATAGGAGAGTTTTCTTTGTAAGGGAAAAGGATTTGAATGAAATGCTGTTCAGAGGCATGTTAGCCACTGACTACTACACTCATATGAAAGACAAAACAATAGCTTGTCCCTGGAAAAGGATCAGATCTCCGTGGGGGTAATGCACAGATGCTACATGGAAAAGAGAGACAGGATTATTTAAGTAAGGATGAAACCAAGCGTTCATTTGGGTTTCGAGTTATAAACCTAAGGAGGATTGGAGTCTGAGGGAAAGGCTGGGGCTGCAGCTTTGGTCAGGTACTCAGTCAGAAGGCTAACCCATGCCAAGGCAGGCAACGCAAGGCAGGGGTTGCACAGTGCTCATGGCAGGCTGAGGTTTTCCGCTTAATCACAGAAGGAACTTCTTGATTGTGCTCTTTCCTTGGCCTTACAGGATTGCATTACTCTGTGAGGGATGACAGTCTATCTGTCTGCAGGCATTTGATGGCTTGAAAAGAAAGAAAAAAATTGCTTCACAGCTCAGCAGTTAGCACTGGCTCTGGCTTTAAGATTGTCTCTGGAATAGTAGAAGGCTTGAGTACAGTTGCACCCTTTTGTTCATTGCCATTGGCTTCAAAACAGCAGATGCCAGTGGCCACAGCATTGGACACCCACAGCCTCCCAGTTAGGTCACACACCTAGCAGGTCAGGTTACTTCTGTCACCTCCAATACTGCTGGCATGGCTTAAGCTGCAAATCCCAATGCTTTCAGCCTCCTGCTGGCTGTGAGAATATTCAGGCTCCTGTAAATCACTAGAACTGTAACTGTCTTTTACAAGCGGTACACAAATCATTAACATCTAATTTGGACAACTAGTAGATAACTTAGGACCTTTAAATCTGATGCCCACTCACAATGTCACAGCTAGACAATCTATTGATGTCCCAACCAGGAACAAAGACCACCTCTGTCAATACCTAAACACCAGCTCCCAAATCTACTCAGTATCAGTGTCAAAAATGTGACACATTCAAAAATTCTGTTGAGAGGAAGCAAGGAAGAATGAGAAAGAAAATCGGTGCTCTTCCCATGCATTTCAGAATTCGCTTCACACTCTTCAAATTGTCTTAATTTATTTTTGTAAAACACACCTCAATCCCACAGCCACACAATCAGCAATTCTCCCATCATCTGCTGTAGTGAGGTGGCAGCCATAGCAGGGTTAAGGTCATTTAACATTATTCCTTTCTGGTTGCATTATGATTCATTATCAACTACTCTGTTGTGTAAAACAAAATTATGGCTTCAGCCCATCTTTTTCTCTTGGAGGGATTTAACTGTTTAGGGTAAAATTAAGCTCCAGGTACTGAGATTTGTTTATACTAGAGCACAACTCAAATCTATGAACGTAGTGCAAGAAAGACTGAGACTAAAGCTCCTTAACCTTCTGCACTCTCAACATTGCCAGCAGATTAGAAAGCTGGTTCAAATGTTGGGTTTGCCACAGAGAACTGGCTCAGGTGAAATCACTGAAGGTCAAAACCTTTGTCAGGGTTCCACCTACATGAAGAGTAGCAATTGGATACATACCTTGTGTGCATTACTAAACTTTTCATTTGCCATTGTCAAAATCTAGATGTTGAGACAGTCATCACTGATACCACCAATGTGGAAGGTTCTTCAAAGGGCTGTAAATCTAAATTTCACATCAGCTGATTTTAGACTTTCAACAACCCTCCTTGCTTTTCAGGAAACCAGAAATCAAGTATTTTAAAGACTAAATTGGATAGAAGGAGGATTCCCCCCCCCGCCCCAGAAGGACTTACGCTACCTGACGCTTAATACTTAGGTCTGGCCCCTTTCAAAGCTTTTTGAAGACAGCAGCTGAATGTGAGTTGGACTCTGAGGGCTGAGGTACCTCAAAGACATTCATTTATATGTCACTGTGCCTGTTTCGTACAACTGTGACTTGCCACCAGATGACTCTAGTGAACATACTGTAATATGAGGACAAAACAGTACCTATTTCTCAGGAGGTGCAGGAACTATAAAAACAAGCACCTGAGTTAAGCAAGACAATTTAAGTGTCACTATTTAGACTCTGGAAAATGAGTCTCCTTCAAATACAGCAGGCTCCTTCAAAACACACCAAAGCGATACAGTTCTTTGAAGGGTACCTCTCAGACTCTACTGCTGTTCAGAGTGGTTCTTTGCTCAGAAATCCTTGAAAATCCTGGAGCAGAGGCTAGGATTCAATGACCATTGCACAGGAAGTACTGCAGGGTCTATATAAATCTCAAATCTCTTTAATATACCTGGAATCTAATCATGATTCATCTTCTTTTGTACACTTTCTTCCAGCATTCGTTCCAGTAAGCCTCTCTGTTCATAGTGTGAATTTGTAATTTGTTCTCCATCTTCTTTATTTCTCATAGAAGTGAAAAATATGTCTTCTTTACACAACTTTTATTACACCATGTTTGTTATCAGAGGAAAGGATGTTTGAACACACACTAATGTATTTTTGTTTTTTTCAAATGGCATTTGAATGCATTGCAAAAATACTGCAATTTGTGAATTAGCTATAAACAAATTTTATTTGGATAAGTTCTGAAACCACTTTTGTTTCATAGTAGCATACATTAGCATGTGAAATCCTTTAACTGTGACAAGATGAAATACCTTTTTAGCTACAGAAATCAATATTTCTTCTCCTTCCTGCATTCTTGTAACAATGATGAACTTTTAACAACAAGCTTTTAACAACAAACTGTTAACAACGAACTTTTAGCAACAAACTTTTAACAACATTCAAACCTCAATAAATGACATATGCAAGCATCTGTCCTTAAATAGCAGCAATTCCATCTGTCCATAAAAGTGTTTCTGTTCCTCCACTTTGGGCTGCGTGTTCAGAACACACAGGCTGGGCTGTGCGAACCATTTATTGAGGCTGGGGATCACCATCTGGTTTTCTGCTCCTCCCTCAAACTGAGCCCTAATAATAGCAGAGGAGACGTCTGTGCTCAAAATGCAGATAAAAACCAATGTCTTTTCTCCACCTTAGCAGATCTTTTAATTTTAATTTTTTTTTTTAAACAGCACTTTAAAATACTTAGTTCCTATTAGTATGCTCTTTGCCTAAAAAAATGCTTTTCTTTTACAAAGTGAGAACAAGTCCTGTGGCTTGGGTCATACTCAGCTGGATCTTATTTACTTATGCTGCTGGCAAACAAATTAATGAATACCCCTTACCGAATGAATTAACAAAGATTCCTGGTTCACTATACTTTTATTGAGCTAATGGCTATGTTTGCTTTGGGTTTCTTAATGTGGGCTCTGGCCACTTCATTTACCATTTGTTACAGCTGCTAAGCAACAGTGGCAATGCTCCATCAGATAGTTGGTATCTCCAAAGGGTAATGAAAACTCAATAGTTCATGCTTGATGGCCATACCAGGCACACTTTAGTACCTGACAGTGTTTCTAGTCACAATGTCCTTTAAAAATAAACAAGGCATTAATGTTGTGATTTTGAAAGCCTAACCTGTAGTGCACCTGGCCTATCTTTCAGGGGCATCTTTTGAATTTCAGCATTTCAGCACAGTGCTTCTCCTTTTTGTTTAGCTCCTCTCTGATTTAAAAAAAATGGGACATTTTCTTACCCCTCTCTCTTCCTCCCACCCACCATGGTTTTAATTTCTCTGTTTCCTGACCATTAAAAATGTTAATTTTACTAGACTGATTCTAAAATTTTTATCCAATGACAGGCACTCTCCTTCCTGAGCAGCTTTAAACAAACTCGTATGTAGACATTCATGATCCGAATGTCAGCACATGTTGAAGCAATTTTTTTTTCTTTTACCCAAATGAAACCTGAGTGGGTTTGATTTGCAGTTTTGTGATCCAGTGTTAGGATTTTACATTTTGTGTGAATGAACTTGAGAGCATGTGAGAACCTCAAGATACGGGGATAAGATAAAACATAAAGGTTAACTTAATTGTTCTAAAACCTTGAAGGGGTGAACATACATTCTAACATGAGTAAGGGGATTGTAGCATTTACTTAGCCTGGGTTTGGAACTGGAAACTTTCTGTTTATAGCTTGAGATCATGGAAGGCATAGTTTCCACCCAAGGTGCTCCCTTTGCTCCCTCATCTTTCCCGGAGAATGGTGGGAGAAGAAATTTGCATTCACAACTGTGAAGCAGCTCTCCTCGCAGTGTAGCCACATCAGTAAGGTTCTGTGCTGGTTTGAGCTAATTGGAATATTTTAATAGAGAAAATTATATTACAGGCTGTGAAAGGAAAACAATGGTGATGTCTACTTCACTCATAGGCTTGCTGAGATGTTTAGGAATAAGAACTCAAAACAAAAGATAAGTCAGTCTCTGGGGCGCAGCGTCTCGGTCTAGCAGCTTCTGGCTTCTCCTCTCTGTCGATTAATTTTCACTAACCATTTTTCTTCTAATCCCCTTCGGCAGATCCTCAAAATTCTCCTTACGTGTAAGGCAAACCTTGGGGTAAGGTATAGGGGTGGGGAGAAGGTGGAAGGGTGGTTGGGAGCCCCTCCTGGGGTCTCTGATTTCTGGGAGGGGTGTTGTGTTTCTGTATTACCATCTACCCCTGTCTAGTTCACTCAGAGCTTTGCTGAGAACTATCCATCTAATCTAAAACAATATTTACAAGAATGAATATTACAAGTTCAGTTCACACTTCATTCCGGCTATCTCATCTGTGAGGAGACAAACTGCTTCCTGTTTTCTGAGCTTTTGAATCACCTACAGGTTCTTAGGTGGAGGCTGAGCCTGATCCATCGCTGTCTTCACAGCTAAGAGGGGCTCTGCCACCATCCCTTTCCATAGCAACAGGTAGCCACAGATTTCTGGAGAAAACTCAAGTGCTGCAAGCAAGGCTGTCCAGGTGAAAGCAAGGCTGCCCAGCCATGCCCAGCCATGTGGCAGATGGATCTTGACTCTTCTGCCTGCTAGGGTAGCGAATGCAACCTCCACAGATCCAGAGAGGTGATTTTGCCACTTTGCTCTGGTGAGACCTCACCTGGAGTACTGTGTCCAGGTCTGGAGCCCTCAATATAGGAAGGACACGGAGCTGATGGAGCATGTCTAGAGGAGGACCACAAAAATGATCAGGGGGTTAGAGCACCTCTGCTATGAGGACAGGCTGAGGAAGCTGGGCTTTTTCAGCCTGGAGAAGAGGAGGCTTTGAGGAGACCTAATAACAGCCTTCCAGTACCTGAAGGGGACCTACAAGAAGGATGGAGAGAGACTGTTTACAAAGATCTGTGGTGGCAGGAAAAGGGGCAATGGCTTTAAACTAGAGTAGAGCAGATTTAGATTGGATATTGTGAACAAGTCCTTTACTACAAGGGTGGTGGAACACTAGAACAGGTTGCTCAGGGAGGTGGTTGAGGCCTCATCCCTGGAGATATTCAAGGTGAGGCTCAGCAGGGTTCTGGGCAAGCTGATCTAGTTGAGAATGCCCCTGCTGACTGCAAGGGGGGGTTGGACTAGATGACCTTTGGAGGATCCTTCCAACCCAGACCGTTCTATGATTCATATGATTCTATGGTCAAGGGAGGTCTCTGAGACAGACTTTATTCTGAAAACAAACAAAAAAAAAAGAGCCAGTATTTAACAACCCTCTGCCTTGCTTTAGATACATTTAAAAGAACTCCCCTAGCTGCAAGGGTCAGTTGTACATTAGCTCCTATCCATCTCTCCCTCACAAGAAACATGCTCCAAGTGCTTCCTGCTGGACCATATTGATGGTCTCACTGCCTGCAAGAGAGCAATCCCTTGGGCTTGGGAGCTATTTTAATGAAATAGCTGAGGATGGCTGGTTGTTCCCATGCATTGTTGTATGGTTTGTACCCCTGGTATGCATATAAACAGGCAGAAAGCTTCTGTCCAGTCCTTCCTTTTGTGCAAGTGCCCCACTGCCTCCCCAGCCTCTCCGCAGCAGTGGCTCTGCAATCTTGGAAGCAGGAGCAGAGGGTACACTGAGGGACTGTCTTTGGCAGCACCACCAAATAGTGCAACCTTGAAATTTGGCACTGGGAGATCTGTTTGGCTTGGGTCATTAATTCCTCTTCCCAGGTCCTGTCCTCCCATACAGGAGATGGTGCCTGTGGGAGCAGTGGCTGCTCTCTGGTCAGTAGGACTTCAGCTCCACCAAACATCTCCACTCCCTCAGAACAGAAAACTCAAAGTTCTGTATTCTTATGGCTTGGAACAAATAAATATTTCATCACGAGCTTCACAAGCTGTAGCATTTCTGAACTGATCTATCTTGCACAGCATCACTCTACTTTCAGGCAGTTCGCTCTAATTATATCATTTTGCAACCACTTCTGTTAAGGCACTGAAGTTGCTGGTGTGTTTTCTTGAGCTCTTTTAAGCAAAATGTTTTGGTGTCTGTCCACAACTGTCAGCAGTTGTACTCTTAATTTTAGACATTTTTTATGCACTGCTTCTCCTGCAGTGTCTTGATACTGCAGCTGATCTTCAGACTTGAACCTACAGAAATCTTTCAGCAGGTTATGAGGTTTGCAGCTCATCCACAATTTCAGGGCTTTTCTCAGAGTTACAGACTTTGCTCCTGAATAATAAATAGCATACTTTAAGCTCTCACAAAAATGTGGCAGCTGCTAGGGGTTCTTCTACGAGGTTTTCTCTATGTGCCCAAAAGCTCTGCAGCCTCAATCAGATGTAGGATGGTACACTGAGGTGAGTTATTTGACTCCTCAGAGTCAGCTGGCATCACCCACTCAGCAGCTGTATTACCAGTAGTTGAAAAGTAGGGAGCACATCGGATCAGGCTTAAAAGTCACCAGGCAGTGACTAAAATGCAGGGCTTGGTGTTTGATCACTTCAGGTTATGACACAGTGTGAAACCCAAACAAGTTTATTACTGATTTGATCCCATTTGGAGTAAACTAAAGATAAACCCAAGACCATGACAGACTCGTGCTTTATAAAAATGGTACTCTTGTAAGTGCATATTTTTATAATTCCAAATGTTTCAATGATTTTTGAAAATAACAGTGTCAGTATCCAATGGACAACCTCTTTTCTAATGTATCTCTGTGGCACTATCTATTGAAAACAGCCTACTGCAAAGTTTCTGATGGTATTTTTCATGGATAGTGTCCTGGTTTCTTTCTTTCTGTAGTTTATCAGTGCATTTTCTTAAGCCTGGATTTGTTATTTCTAGTGGATTTTTTTTTTTCTTTCAAAGTTGTGTCAGGAATAATTCATGATGATGCTACACTGTGTCGTACATTGCCACAGACCTTGGCTGGCTAGCACCCATTAATAGTGGTGTGTAGTGACTCAGATATTAGGTGGATGAAGACGTTTGGTATGCTCCATCATTCTTTGGTTGGTGATTAACAATGTTCTTTGAGTAATTAGATATATGTCAGTATTTGCTTGGTCCAATCTTCCTGAAAATATACCTGTGCAGGATCAGTTTGCACAAACTCAAGGATCTAAACAGTTCAGGTGGAAAAGTTGAAGTTTGTATATCTGAGACACCAAAGTACACTCGTATTGCTGTGACAGAGCTATTGGTGACAACAGCAGCAGCAGTCGTTTGTCAGCAGCCAGCACTGTAAGCAGTAAAGCATAAGCAAACCACCAGTAACATACATTGTAGTTCGTAGTTCATAATTTTCAGTCCCCACGCACAGACGCTTCAAGTTTAGGATTTAGATTTGGTAAAGTAGGATTCTGAGTTTGGAATACGGGAGACCAATGACAAGTGGCGTCTCTCAGGGGTCAGTGCTGGCNTTACAAAGTCTTTTAATGACAGGACAAGGGGCAATGGGTTTAAACTGGCAGAGGGGAGATTTAAACTGGATGTTTATAGTGAGGGTGGTGAGACACTGGCACAGGTTGCCCAGGGAGGTTATGGCTGCTCCCTCCCTGGAGGTGTTCAAGGCCAGATTGGATGAGGCCTTGAGTGACCTGTACTAGTGGGAGGTGTCTCTGCCTATGGCAGGGGGTTGGAACTAGATGATCTTTGAGGTCCCTTCCAACCTTACCATTCTATGGTTCTATAATTAAAGGCATATATTGGCATATACGGGTGAGAGTCCATGTTTTTCATGACTGCATGGATGACAAAGTATGCCCTGTCCCTGTGGGGTGTTGTGCCAGTGCATGTCTCTGGAGCAGTGGGAGTTAAGCTGTGCAGAGTCCTGCTCTGAACAAAGATCGATTCATGTGTTTTCTTCCTTGAAGCGAGCAAGAGAAAGAAACAGAAGTAAAATACAGCAAAAGCTGTTGTGAAACAAGCCCCTTGCTGTTCTCTGCAAAACAAGTATGTGAGGACTCATTTTTAGAGGCGCACTGGAGCAGCAGGGGAACCAGAGGGTGGCCACAGCCGTGCTTCCTTCAGCGGCTGTCACTGCCCTGCCAACGCCAACGACTAAAATCGGCTGGCTTCTTAGTAGAGGACGTGGTGCTGAGTGTGTGCCACAAAAAATGTCTGCTGTACGAAACCACAAGCTATTTCCTACTCCAGAGCAAAACCTTTAATAGTAGCTGTTCTTGCAGTAATTGGAAAAGTTATTCTGATGCCCTTTTTTGTCTGGAAAAAATATCCCCAGCTGCAATCTATGCTCTTAAAGAGCAGTTTGAAAAATCGGTCCAGCTGATCTAGAAAAACTCAAATCCGTTGGACTAAACCTCTTCATTTATGGCTCAGCTGTAGTCAGAATAACATGGTCTATTACAGAGTGCTGATTAGGGAAAGATCAAATAGATTCAGTTGTTCTTAGCTGTGACACTCAGAGATGTTGCTGATGACTTCTATTCCAAAGGTCTCTCCCTCATCAATGATAATAATTAAACACTAAGTCATGTTAAGAGTGACATGAAGTATATTTTAAATGGGTATGACTAGGCAAGAAGCACAGTGAGATATATCTGTAGTCACTGTGTGAGTTAAACCATGGCTAACTCTTACAAGGCTTTGCTTAGGTGCAGCAACAGATTCACTGTCACCTGACGTGTTAGGTAGTCATAGAATCATAGAATCCTTTGAGTTGGAAAAGACCTTTAAGATTATTGAGTCCAACCATTAACCTAGCACTGTTCACCAAGACCCTCAGGTCCCTTTCCACAGAGCTGCTCTCCATCCAGGCAGATCCCAGTTTGAGCTGTGCTGCTAGGTTACATATTCCCAGGTGCAATACCCTACACTTATCCCTGTTGAATTTCATAAGGTTCTTGCTAGCCAACTCATTCAGTCTGTCCAGGTCTTTTGGAGAGTGGCTTTTCCTTCTGGAGACACTCATTTTGGTGTCATCTGATATCTTCATCAGGGTGCTCTTGATCCCAACATCAGGATAAACAGCATTGTAAACAGTTGTTATTGCAGAGATAAGACCAACAGTCCTCTCGTTATAATCTTTTAGTTATAGACAGTGATAATGTCTCCCCTCATCCTCCTTTTCTCCAGGCTAAACAATCCCAGTTCCCTTAACTGCTCTTCGTAAGACTTGTCCTCTAGACCCTCCTCCATCCACTCACAGTGGTGGAAAAACAGATATGTCTATTACACAGCTCTGACAGATAATCAGTTTTACCAGTGAGTTGCAGTAGCAGGAAGAACGGGGAGCATTGGCCCCATGACAGCACCCACTGGAGTTCAGACACTACAGAAGAATCCTAAGCCTAGGTGTGAAGGTGGAGTTCAAGCTGCAAGGGGGGGCAGATGAATGAAGCAGCTATAGTGTTTTCCTGCAGTGTGTTTTCCTTCTGTGGACCTGATAACTGACACAGTCAAGGCTTGATTTGCACTAATGCTCATACCAGATGTGTGCTCACCTTGGAGAAGTCAGCTATATGGACACATACAGAACCTACAGCAGTTGCACTTACTAGGTAGATGACCTTCTTGCCAGGATATCCAGGCTTGTGGGATCTAGGGAGTGTCTGTGATCTCAGACAGGTCTCTGAAAAAGAACATGAATTTCACACCCAACTGAAAGGTCTATTTTCAGCTGATAATTAAAAAAAAAAACAAAACCAAAAACCAAAACAACGGCAAATGCCTCTATAGAAAACAGCTAATAATATGTTCCTATGGCTCATAGCTGTGCTGACAAATTTTACCGCAGAGAATGAGTTTATTGATTTTGGCAACACTCCCTGACCATCAGGGAAGTAGTTATTACAGAGTTTTTTGACACTGATTTATTAAGAAGTGGTGATTTAGTATTTTGTCATTGAGTAGCTAATATAATGAGAAAAGCATGAGACTGCACTTCTTGCAACTGGAGGAATGCAGGTGGGATTGCAGTGTATTGCTCATCCCTGCCTACATGGCTGTTAACGCAAGCATCTTGGCATACAGATCCAGCAGTTCCTTCCAACTGCACCAGTGTGCTTCCAAACCAAAATCAGGAAGCAATAATTAAAATTTTTAAATAGGTCTAAAAAAAAAAAAAAAAAAAAAAAAAAAAAAAGGAACATAAAGAGCTGTTGACTTTGTTTTCTTATACGTACTTATATGCTGAAAGCTACTAAACTAAATCACACTTGAATTCTGTTAGAATGTGGAACAATATAAGTCTTCATATTTTGCAGAAGATGTATTTATGAGACTGCTACATCTTCTTAGTTACTTTTTTTTTTTCCCTCCTGAAAGTGCCAAACCCCATTAACTTTAAATTAAGACTTTCCAAAACAGGATTCCACCTTTTGAATCCAATTGCAGCATGGTTCGTTTCATACACACACTGAAATGTATGCCTAGGAGAATGTCGATCACAGGATCACAGAATTAACCGGGTTGGAAAAGACCTTTGAGATCCTTGAGTCCAACCTATGTGCATAAGTTGAATTCTGGCTGTGGCAAAGATGCATTGCAAGCCACTTCACGCTCCTCTAGCATCTACCAAGGTCCTCTAAAGTTTTAAATCACTTTAGACTAAAGTTTTAAATCACTTCAGACTGTTGCTGTGAGACAGCCTGCCTATGCTTGATTACACATGCACAAAAATCAGAAGATTAAAGGAACTGTCAAGATACAAAAGTGACTTCTTGAAGCCACTTCTGGGAAGCCAGAAGTGAAGGTAGTGAAGACTGCAAGCTGCGGTCCCAAGGAATTGCCATTCAAATGCCTGAGAAACACAGAGAAACCATAGGGGAACTCAGATGCTGAGAAGTCTAAAGGCATTTCAGCAGCACATTCATGAAGTGTAATTTTGCAAAGACTTATAAACTGACCAATTTGGGCAGGTTTTCCTTGTGGCCTTGCCATGAAAAGTGCTGCTCTGCCAAACTTGATGTCCTGCTATAAAGCATATTTTTCCTCATGGAACAAATGTTATAATGTTCCTTGGATATTAATGTTGTTCAATAACAACAATAAATACACAGAAGCAGTTCTCCAACATGGAAAATTTCAATATTTACATAGAACAAAACTAGCTGCAGTGAAAATCAAGATGTCAGAATAGGAGGGATGAGGCAACCCAGCAGTAGTCAGTGTTATGTCCTCCACCCACCACATGGACATACAACTGTGTATGTTTTGTTGCTATGCCAGCTACAAGTCAGCACTGAAATCTCACTGCCCATTTGCAGCTATGTTCTTGCACTGAAATTTCACTGCCCATCTACAACTGTGTTCTTCAAGTAAGTAATGACAATTTGAAAATCAAATGGAAAGGTCTATCCAGGAGTTTCTTGATTAATACTTCACTGAAAAAGCAATAGGAGATTGTAAGGGAAAAAAAAAACAACATCACTTTTTTTTTTCTTTCTTTTTTTTCTTACCCTCTCCTCTGTAACAAGGATTGAGGTTTGCTGCTCTGGTCCCATGCCAGTTTCAGACTGCTGAATTGTGTGAGCAGGACTTCAGCAGGATATAGAGCTCATGTGAATGTTTAGCTGCAGTCATAACAGTGGGAACTGGGGAAGCCTGGCAGAACTGTGGGGCCCTGTGTGTTTTGTCATAGAATCNTTGCTGTCTGGGCTGCATTCACTGCAGGCTCATGTTGAGCTTTTCATCACCCCAGACCCCCAGGTCCTTTTCCTCAGGGCTTCTCTCCAGGCATTCACTACCCAGCCTGGATTTGTGCTCAGGTTGCTCTATTCTTTATTCTTTCTGGGGTTCAGTTCCGCCTATGAAGGGAGATAATTTCTTTGATCCAGATGGCTACTCTGAGGGTAAATGCACTCAAGACTGGAAGATACAGGCATCTTGCAGTAATGGGGAACCACCAAAACCACTGAGAGTTGCCTGGACCGTCAAAGCCTCCTTGCCTCTGTAAAATGGCTGTGGCACGTAAATGAATGCTCACCTCATTGCAGAACTAAAGGACTTAGAAAAGAGAGACACTCACACGCACACTGAATTTAACTAAGTGTAACAGTCAGTTTTTGAAGAACAACTTAAATGATGTAATAGAACTTCTTACCTTTGGTCTGTATGAGGTTTACCTATGGTGCATGAAGCTTCTGGCAGCAAATGCAGGATGAATTATGAAGCTTCTGACCTGGGGAAAAGACTCAAATGTCTTTGGAGTCTTCCTCTCCAGGACATCCTCTACAAGCCATGTCCATAGTGCCAACCACACGAAGAAGCAGGATGCTTGGAAACTGTATGCAGGTGGACTGAACCAAAGAAGACAAAGGGGAGAGAAAGGACAGACAGCCTAGGCAAGTGATGATGTGCTCTACAAATCTAGACTACCTTAAAATAAAGAAAACAAAGTGAACTGGGGAAAGCGACAATGGTTTGGATTGTCCAAATACAATATATTTTTTTTTTATTATTTTGAAATAGTTTTCCCATAAGGAGTGTCCTTTCTTTTTAATTTGCAAAAGGCTGACAACTTGTCCTAATTTTTTTTTCTTTTTCCTGGAATAATTTTTTTTTTTTCCTAATTGGAACCAGTATTTTCCCCTCTTGTATTCATCCACTAAGTTTCAGTATAACTCCCTCACCATTTTAAGGCATGATCCATCTCAGTACCTGATTAGAATATCCATTTAGAATACAATTTCTCCACTGGACAGATTTTCCCATAGTTATTCTCTTACCATTTTTGTTAAATTGCTTCACCTGATCTGAGGTGGCAATTTGGGTGCTTTGGGAACACAGCTTTCTCAAGTGCTTAGACAACTTGAAATGGAAATTGTGTCTACTGCTACTCAGTACCAAAACCTGGTGCTGGAAGGAAATGGGCAAGTCATTGAGACCTAACTCCTTTGCTAGTAACCTTTAGTTCATTCTTTACCTCATACTTCTACTGTGGTGAAAGCCACACCTGCAACTCTCTTCTGTTATTTGATGGGAATAGGAGAGAGTGAGGACAGCCCACCAGGAAGGCTGCCAGATTGGGCAGAACAAGAAACAGAGGGTGTGGAAAAAAAGCAAGGAAAGGTTTTGGTTGAACAGGTAAAACACCTCACTTTGTACCAATAAGACAATTCAGCTCTGCTACAGAATGCTGGGGAAAGTCAGGATCCCATTTAGGAAAATGTCTAAGAATACATGTCACAATAGCATAGTTGCTTCATCTTGTGGTAGATGGACTTTTGTGGTCCTGTTTAGGTTTTTTTCCATATTTTTTCCTACAGATCACAAAATGTTGGCTGGCTGTTTCTTCCCCTTCCTGATTTATCTATAGAAATCACTTCTGAAGCAATTTTTAGACATTTCCTCTGAAATAACATTCCCTGAGTGTTGCATAAAGCACTGCCACCCTCTACCTAGAGGGAAGAAATAGCACCTGGAATGTCATCTATCAAAATAAAAGAAACCCTCAGAGATTACAGGGACCCTGGGCATCTCCTGAAACTGTGATTTTCAAAGAGTTTAGGTGGATCACAAATTCACACCTCACCTTTCTAACCACCCCAGAACAGTCAGAGGGCCACCTTATCCATTGCTGAGAGTGCATCTGTTCCACCCATGCTCAAATGTAGCCCACTATCCACACACAGATTGTCCAAAACCTTGTGTTGAATAGCAGTCGTGGTAGGCTTGAGTAGGGCAACACAGGCTTATACACGTCCTGGCTTGCCCAGACATGTTTTTCTGCTCTCCTTCCTTCTGTTGTGGGGAGAAGAAACCATGTGAAAGAGGACAAAGAACCTGGAGGCACTGAGTCTGGGGACTCTGGCCTACTCAGACTTGTTTTGCTTCTGTGGTAAACAAGGTACACAGGCTCAGCTTGTGCCTGCCTCATGCAAGGTCTATGTTTTTCCCAAATTTGGGTAAAGCAAGCCTATGGCTTCACCTAATATGGTCAAGCTTGGCTAACTGCCATTCTGATTGGCTATTCTGTGTCCAAAGGCCCATTAGTCTTGGGCTATATTGATAAAAGGAGATGAGCAGGTGACACAATGTGCTCTGCCATTGTGTTTATGCTTGCTGCTTGCTACTGCCTGCTGCCATTGCTCATGGCCTTATTGTATCCTGAACTGCCTGGAAACTGCCTACCTCGAGTTTACCAGGAACAGGCTCTGAATGCCTCCATATGACAGACCTGCATAGCCAGCATGACATCGTGCTGAGACTGTACAGGCAAGACATCCTGCCTGCACCTGAAAGCCTCCTGCCAAGATGAGGAGCCCCAGAAGGGAGACACAGATCGTCCAAAGAAATGAAGACCAGGTCAGAGATGATCTGCCTCCTTTCCCCAGCACCCTGTGAAACCTGGGAAAAGTAAGAAGCCTTAGCAGGTGGCAAGACCACCTGTCCCTGTCTTCAGGGACAGAATTCCCTGAAAGTGTTTGGGTACTGTCCAAAGCTGTAGCTAGCCCTGTGAGTCAGGAAATAACACTTTGTGAGTAAATACTTCAAGCCTCTTGTAATTCACCACTGCCTTCTGCCGTAAGCAGAAAGGAGCTCCTTGAGTCCATCTAGTGGACAAGAGGGGTAGTGACCACTAGCAGTGTATTGACTGCAGGAACCTTCTCTTCCAGTTCAATTAATGTTTATATATTTTTGCTAGTTATTTCTAGATCTAGCTATTCCTCTGTATAATGTTTCCATGACTGCTGCAGAAAAACATAATTATTAAAAAATAGTGGTTGAGGTGGCAAGAGTTCTGAATATTGAATATTAATGAACAATCTTTATTTCTGAAAATCATGTCTTGCATCAATTAATTACCCCTCCATTACAATAGCAAGGTCTCATAAAGGCAGAAACTCTCTGTCATATCTGATCCAGGAGTCTCTTTTTGCTGATGGGCATAAGATTGATGTATGGGGCCCTGTGAGTGCAATGGCACAGAAATGTCTTCAAGATGATGTAGGCATCCATGTGGTGGTGGAGGTCATAGAATCATAGAATCAGTCAGGGTTGGAAGGGACCACAAGGGTCATCTAGTTCCAACCCCCCCTGCCATGGGCAGGGACACCCTACCCTAGATCAGGCTGCCCACAGCCTCATCCAGCCTGGCCTTAAACATCTCCAGGGATGGGGCCTCAACCACCTCCCTGGGCAACCCATACCAGGCTCTCACCACTCTCATGCTGAAGAACTTCCTCCTCACGTCCAGTCTGAGTCTCCCCACCTCCAGCTTTGCTCCATTCCCCCTAGTCCTGTCACTACCTGATATTCTAAAAAGTCCCTCCCCAGCTTTCTTGTAGACCCCCTTCGGATACTGGAAGGCCACAAGAAGGTCAATGCAGGCAGGGCACTGACATTAGCTGCAGCCTTCCAGGAGTGTTAACAGTGTTTTGTTCTTCTGACACTGGTGAAATGAATCACTCTGGTAAAGTCAGAGATCCATTTGTGCATACAGCTGGGAACAGGAAGAGGAGTCAATAAGTAAGACTTGATGTGTTATGGCTAGCTGTCTTTTGTACCATTTGATCACTTGAGCAGAAAGATGACTGCTTACATTAGGCTGTTAGACATGTTTGTTATGATGAGGGATTCATGGACTTTGGGTTATGCTTTTTATTTAACATGCTAGAATTATACTGGGCATTAATTAAAATTCTGTGACACTGCTTGATGGGGAGTAAGTATCATGGTGCCAGTACAGCTCTCTACATACACTGTGCTAATATAATGCTTCCTTATATTAAAAGCCATCACAAACTCACAGAAGAGAAATATGGGTAAAGAAAGTGATAAATAGAATGGCAAATCTAAGAACATACATGAAGAAATAAAATTTTACAACTTTATTGTAAAGCTGAGATACTTCTAGAGGAACAGCTTTGCCTTGTGTTGGAGGAAAAGATTCTGCTGTGGAGCTGTAACAAATGCAACAACAACATCTACACCGTGTTTAGAAGAGGAAAGTTTTATTAAAATAGTGAAGGCAAATTAATTTTTATTCCACAACTAACTGTGTTCAGATCCTGAAAAGTGGCTCGGAGTCTCAGACTTTGTTCAGAGAAATGATCTGAGCTAGTTTAGTCACAGAGGGTTCACACCATCATCACACTCAGTAAAAATGAAAAAAAAAAAAAAGAGGTCACTTTGCACATGAATCTCTTTTGCATAGCTCTCTGTCAAGAGCTTTCAACAAGGGGCAGTTTGGAGAGAGGACTGAGCCCAACATCGATGAAAGTATGGAAAGTCCTATCTTAATGTATCATAGTAGTTACTAATAGGCAAGAGCAATTACTTGTAGTGTCCTGGGAGTGCTCGTTGATTTTCCTGCTATAAACAATAGGCAGTTAAGGAGAAACAAACTTTAAACCTCCCGATGAAGTGAAGCACTGAAAGGTTGCAAGAGTTCTCAAGTAAACATTGCTATGATTTGTCTGAAACCACCATGTAACCTGAAAGAGCTGTGAAAACACAGGTCCAGCAGATATTCTGAAATCTTGGGCTAGGACACTTCCTTCCAGAATGTCAAGGGAAGCAAATATTTTAGCATCAAACAGACAAAACCCAAGGCCTTGGTTACCGCTCTGTTTATTGACTTGAAAAGTGAGTTGGTTAAAGGATGGCAGGAATTACTTTTGTTCTTCTCAATGGGTTTCTGAATGACCTTTTTCAGAGGGAAAACCCTCATGTTTTTGTCCAAGAGAGAAGTTAATTCAAAACAGGAGTCTTCCTACAACCAAAGCATTAGTGTTTAATTCACTCTGGAAGCAGGCTGAGGTTTACATCTCCTCTCTGAATTTTCTTCTGTTACCTGTGCCACTTGTATGCTTTTCTGAGGTCCTGCTGCCCACTAGACCCTGGATGCAACCTCAAAGTCACATAAGCCGTGTGACCAGAAGTTGGTATTACAGTGGTTAGTACTGCACCATCCAAGGCCTTCACCCTACAAATCAAAGCAGATTGTGACATATCTTCTTTCACCTACTGCTCTCTCACATTGGTTATGGCAACTTTCAAAACTGTATCTGAACAGCCTAACACAAGGCATGGATTCAAGCCCCCTGGATTCACACACAGGAGAAACCTGAAGTGTTAAATGGTATTTATCTTAAAATTCTCTTTTTACCTTTTCTTACCTGCCTGTTTTACTTTTCAAAATCTAAAGAAATGGTAAATACAGACATCCAAGAAGCAGACAGTGAACGCAAAGCGTGCCTAGATTGTGCTACCCTTATGGACATGGATTCATCCAATGTTTGCTGGTGCTACAGGGGCACATCCAGGCCCCTGACCAGGCAGCAGGGCCAGATGCAGCTCATGAGCACAAGCTGCTCCCACATGCAGGCAGCAGGATAGATGTGTACAGGTTGCTTTCCTGTGAAGCTGCCCAGTCAGACGGCTGCTGACCAAAGCACACTCATTGCAGCTGGTCTAGATTTTGGCTTCCTCAACTCAGGAAATACAGGAAAGTCTAGAGGGAAAATAATTTCACAGCAACGCCTGTATTGATTTGCTCTTCTGTGAACATTCTAGTCAGAAGACTGAGGCAGATCTACAGACTAATGATCCAGAAACAGTAAAGATAAAGTTCATGTGTAAGAGAAAGAAAAAATAAGTTAAAAGCCATACACAAACTGTTATTTTCCCAGGTTAGGTGGTTTGCCTTGCAGCCTGAGCACTAGCTGATACCAAGAATGTAGCACAGACTCTTCCATCGGCTTTTTTCTTACCTCTTCCCCCTTTCAGGATGGGCTAACTGAGATTAGCTGCACCTGTGACCTTCAATTAACAGCACACAAGCTCACTATAGCTTCTAGATCTCTTGGATGGGAGCGTCAGGGTAGTCTGTTTGTTTTACTGGTACTAGTTCAAGTTGTTGATGTGGAGAGATGCTGATTTTACTGCCCCTCTTACATCCCTCGGGTAAGACACTTATACTTGCAGGGGCAAGGAGTTGCAAAGAAAAGACAAGAAAGTGTCAGGTGAAGCAAATCTCCTCTAGTAGCTTGGATTGGTGAGTTCCTGCTGGGGAGTCACAATGCTGCTGCCTCCCTGACCAGAGGATGGATCTGCAAGGAGGAATACTGCAGTAATTTCTGAGGAACTCAAAAAGGACTAGGTGAGTGTCTGGAGGGGAAAAATGCTTTTTTGGCTTTGCTTCAGGCTCTGCCTATGGGAAGTGAGCAGAAAGTGTCAAGCTACAAAACAAAGTGGGTGTGAAACTATTCAGCAAGATAATCAGTTTAAGTATGGCTAATAACCTGGAACTAAGCTAATGTAAAGGGCATAAATATTTTATTTCATTTGTGAGACCCCATTGATATTCCCTCAGAGGCTGTATCCATGGTGCAAATGTTGGGTTGAGGCTATTGTGCTGTTGCGATTCCTTAGTGCTAGCAAAGTGCTGTATGTACAGCAAGTGGCAGATGAGGTGGTCTGGGTGCCTGTGGAAGCTGATGTGCCTAATCTTGGTATCTCCACATGGAAGCAGGCAGCAGGATTCCCAGCTCCTCTGTGTGCATTTCTGTGTGAGCTTGCTATTGTGAATATGCTCAGCCTCCTGCTGAGTAGCTCCAAATACTCCTGTTTTCTGGTCTTACTCATGGAGCACTGGAGTTACTTTTCAAAAAGAGGCGCTTTTATTAAATGCGACTTGAAAGTATTAGGACCTGAACAGTGCATGGCCCTGGCACCAGACAAATCTCTTTGGAGTCCTCAGTCATGCAATCCGATGTGCAGCATGTGCTCTCCTCTTCCCATCACATTCTCATTCAGCCAGCTGGGCTGTAGCTGACACAGGTATTACACACTGGCCATTACATAGCCTGTTTGGTTCAAACCCTAATACCCTTGTTTGGCCCTTTAATGGCTGTAGCCACACATTCCAGAGAGTAGCCTGGCATAGTTGAAAATTCATATCTTGATCAGTATTATGCTCTTTGATTTCTTTAAGCGTTTCCTCATTCCTGTACCATGATATATGCCACAAATGTGCAAATTAATTCAAATTAACTGTCAGATGTCTTCCTGGGCTTCCCTACCACATTTTTTACCATTTATCCAGTCCTGACTCTGCCCAAGGCTGTATTTTATGGGGCATATCAGCCACTTAATTCCATGCAGGGTTCATAGTCCTTTATAGGGTCAAAACTACTGAAAGGCATTAAATGTTTTTTCCTTGTGTTTTCTCTCTCCTAATTGGTTTTGATTTGTTATTCTCATGATCTAGCTTCCATCATAAATGCTACAGGAAAGACATCTTTCATACCCTATGCTCTTTTAAATGCTTTTACCAGAGCTGGGAAACAGCTTTAGGTGAGTGACCTTTTCCTGGAGGTGGGCCATGTCAATACCTCTTTCCTCAGTAGATGGGAAGAAACTAGAATAATGGTCTTTGCAGGGAGTGACAGTGGGTGAGGGGGACCCTCACAGAAGTCAAGTTGGATTGAATTAGTTGTTTAGGTATGTGGCAAAATGGAAGACTGGAGAGAGCAGAGAACCTGGATGGGTGTATTTAGCTGCAATTAAGATCAGAGAAATAAAATTGTCAGGAGGCAAAGATACAGTCAGTAATATCTGTGGAGTGCTAGACCAGTTGGGTGTAAGGGAGGTGCCGATCAAGGTGTTAATTCAGTTGGATCTCTCGAATCTCTCTCTGCCCTCACTGTAGTGATAAACACAGGAAATGCAGTGAAATGCATTTTTACACATACTCTGTTGGGAGGGTTATTTCCATCATCCTTTCCAACACAGACAATCGTTCGTGATAGTATAATTGGTGCTATGTTCAAGAGAAACAACGGAGAGCATCTTTCATAGCAGAGGAAGGAGCCATAGTAAAAGGGAAGACGGTTTTAATCCTTGGGAACGTTTTCCAGTCGACAGTGACCTGAATGAGGTGTGGACTTCATGTGCCCTCTCAAGAAATCACATTATGCTTTACTGCTACCAACTCCTTACCCCTTTCACTCTGATGAATTTCTCATGCATGGTTGAAAAGTTCAGTGGGGTGGATGGAGCCAGATCAATTCCAGAAGGCTGTACAGCTTGGTAACTGGATAAGGTGAGACATACAGATTTAAACCTCCACAAAGATTTGAACCTGACTTGCTGCAAAACTTCTCAGTGCTCTGACTACTGAGGGATGTGAGGGAGTTATAATGCCCTTCTCACTCCAGCCATGCTCTCTTAGAGTACTTTTATTGCCTCAAACTCTTGCACACCCAACAGATTCATTTGGTGAACACAGGGGCATGAGCCAAGAAATTTGGCAGTCTCGGGTCTGGAGAAGTGTAGATTGCCAAGGGGATTCATCACTGCTGGTGTGCACTAAATGCCATGACTAGAAAAAAAAAATAGTAGAAATCCTAAATGGTGTGGATATTTCTGATATACTACTTCTTACTTTCCTGCTTTCTTGTTTCTTCTATATATTGAGAGGACTGTACCTCACAGGAGATCAGGGAGGTAGCACTGCCTTGCTGCATGAGGATGTAGATTTCTAATCCATAAATTAGCAGGGCATTTCCAAATGCTGGAGATTCCTCCTTGAAGTTCCCCAAGTACAGAGCAATGCATTCAATGAAATGTAAAGGCAATATCCTCCTTATCCTATACAGAAGCAATGCAGGATTTCAGACCCACCACTGTGGAAATGCAGGGAAGAACTGTGCAGCTCATTGCCAAATAGCTGGTTTGGGCTACTCTGGATTGCCTGGGGATGTCAACATTGAACACGTGGACTGGTGGGGTCAGCTTGCTGGAAAACCTCCCCATTTTACATGTGAGGAGCTCTTGGTGTTGCCCTGTAGGTGGAAGGTGAGATGTGGCGTGATGACAAACAAAGCAGTTTTCCTAAAAGATCATGAGAGCAGGATACTTTTGGCAAGCTCTCCTCAGGGTCTGCCCTAACCTGAGAGAATAACAGTGGTGAGGCTGACTGGAGGAACAGAAACTTCAGATGAGTTTCCTGGCACTAAGGGTGTGGTGCTGCTGTTCTGTGCATCTCTACTGGTATAAACCTTGAGTCAGCAGTTACTCCTGGTTTGTATGTGCTGAAATGTTAGCGGGATCCTATCCTGTATCCTCAGCACCCAGCATAGCCTTTCCTTGTCATACATCAGATTGTTCTGAGATATGTTCTGGGTGATCATGAGCTCTCATTTAGCTTGCATTTCCTGGTGCAGGATTTTGCCTGCACTAAGTTGACTTTGACCTTGGACTGATCTGAGGCTTCAATCCAGGCAGCTTTTCAGTCCATGTAGCAAAACCTGATCAGCTTCATTGAGTATTGCCCCTCTGTGTGCATATGTATGTATTTACATACTAATGTGTAGTGGTTCTTTCCCAGCTCCTTCTCTCCCTCCTCTTTTTCCATTTGGTTCTGCTTTGCATTTTATTTACAATGTGTTGTCCTGTTGTGAGTATTGCTCATGCATGTTGAGTTAAAGTTCCCTGAGGAGCCTGTTTGGCACTGAAAAATTTAAAATTAACTCTTTTGGTTTTCACACTCTCAAAGCTCTTTATTATAAGCTAAGGGGTTTGCTCCAGGGTAATAGGATGTTGGAAATATGGCACTGCTGAGAATCAATTAGTATTAAAATTGTACTGGTACCCAACTGTGTGCTTATTATCCCACCCCTAAAGGCAAATGTGCTTGCAGTTTAGGTCACAAGTGAAATAAGCATGTTGAATCTCATTCTAACATGTCACTCTTACAGACTTTCTTCTCCACTTCAGTGCTTTTGTCTAGATATGTGAATTGTGTCCTGTTGAGAATTGGGCAAAATATGTCTGGAAACAGCAGCCCCCTCCTCCAGAAAATAAGGGAATTAGCTACAAAAGCTAAACTGACTTATTTAAAAGTGTTTCAATTTGCAACAAGAAGACTTTGGTGCTATTCACAGTGAGGAATGTGGTATCTTAAATCTATGAATTTGATTTACTGTACAAGAGATCTGAGTTTGTCCTCTGTGCTTGCTGTAGATATCTGATAGGTGCCTTGACTGTCCTAGGCATGTGGTTTCTTTTCCTCTAAGAATTCCTACAATACTGGCTTGACTTTCATGATTAGATGATTCACATACTAAATTGAAACATCAACTCTGAAGCTGGTTATGAAATTGTCTTAATTACTTAAGGAAACAGCAGCCTCTTTGCTACTGAATTCTTTTGCATGTCTCAAAGTAATGGTCAAATATCCTCCCAGTCTGCAGGTGAGTAGCTTTTGAGGGTTGCTGATTCAAAAAGAATGAAGAGAGGAAGTCTTATTAGGTGAAGACCCTGTTCTACATAACCAAAAGCTTTGTTGTTTATGGTCTCCAATCCTCTCCTGTTTGCAGAACTCTTTCTGTCTCTTTCTTTGGTTACTATTACCCTTTGGCCAGGAGAAGACAGATCTTATTTTTACTGCAGACTACCCAGCTTTGTGGCATATAGAACTTAATGGCAGGCAAAGGATGAAAAACTATGAGAGGTACTTTGTCCTGTTCTGTCTACCCAAAACTGTCTTAATTCTGGCTGATGGCTTGTTATGGCCACTTGCCCTTTCCTCCATAGGACGCATTATACACCCTTGTAAAACTTCTTGACAGCTTTGTGGTACAAAAATGTGCACTATAAATCCAGAGGGCATTCATTAATGCAAGGCTGTAAAATGAACACAAGGCTCATCCCACTTTACCTCTTTCTATTTTCCTTTGGCAGGCCTCTGTACAGCATCAGGGAAAATTGGATGCATGTCCCTTCTGAAACAGAGTCCTGTTCCAGACATTTCAGTCTTGAGGAAGAGTGACCTCTGCTTCTCCATGGAGAAACAAATTCAGATCACCATGTAGTGCAGGATGGGGGTTATATTAGTGAGTTTCAATGTTAACTGCTTTACAGTGCTTTCTTGTTGCTTTACCTATTACCTATTAAATGTGAGCATGCCCATGCCCAAGGAAGGGCCCAGCTGCTGCATCTCCAAAGCCCTGTGCTCTGCCCTAACCTTATATGACAATTGTTATGCAGGGGTAATTAATTGATGTGAGAGATGATTTTCAAAGATGAATATTGTTTATCAATATTCAGAACTCTCACCACTCTGACCACTAATTTTAATAATAATCAGTTCTTTGCACAGTCATGGAAACTTTATATAGATAATAACATAGGATCTGGAAATAACTAGCAAAAATGTACAACATTAATTGAACTCGGTTGAACTGGAAGAGAAGGTTCCTGCGGTCAATGTACCGCTTGCAGTCGCTACACCACTTGCCCAGTAGATGGACTCAAGGGGCTCCTTTCTGCTCATGGCAGAAGGCAATGGTGAATTACAAGAGATTTGAAATATTTACTCACAAAATATCCCCTGACTGGCAGGGCTGGCTACAGCTTCAGACAGTACCCAAATGCTTTCAGGGAATTCTGTTACTGTCTTGTCAGCCGCTGAGACTTCTGATTCTTCCCAGGCTGCTGGGAAAGGAAGCAGACAATTTCTGACCTGGTCCTGATCTCTCTGGATGATCTGTGTATCTCTAGGACTTCCTGTCTTGACAGGAGGCTTTCAGGTGCAGGCAGGATGTCTTGCCATGTGCAGTCTCAGCACAATGTCACACTGGCTGTGCAGGCTGATCGCATGGAGGCATTTAGAGCCTGTACCTGGCAAACTTGAGGCAGTGGAGTTTCCAGGCAGTTCAGGATGCATTAAGGCAGTAGCAAGCACGGATACAATGGCAGAGCACTTTGTGTCACCTGCTCATCTCCTTTTATCAATACAGCCTAAGACTAATGGGCCTTTGGACACAAAATAGCCAATCAGAATGGCAGCCAAGCTTGACCATATTAGGTGAAACCATAGGCTTGCTTTACTCTTTTTAGGGCAGAACACAGGCATACACAAGCTGAGCATGTGTGCCTTGTTTACCACAGGGTGCAAACAAGTCTGGGCAAGCCAGAGTCCTTAGTGGCTCCAGGTTCTTTGTCCTCTTTCTCACGGTTTCTTCTCCCCACAACAGAAGGAGGGAGAGCAGAAAAACATGTATAGGCAAGCCAGGACATGTATAAGCCTATTTTGACCTGCTTAGGCCTACCACAACAACAATAGGGAAGGACTCTTCTTCCATGGTTGGTGTACAGCTTTTATACTGTCAATGTCAGCATATCACCTGATTTTTCTGCTGGCCAGACCGCAGCAACCACCATATTATTTATTCTTCTCTTTGCCATAAACTCGCTTGTGCATAGTTAAAGGAAAGTTATTTGGTCTGGTTTTCTTTTCTCTTTGCAGCTACAGGAAGAGTCAGAAACTACTCAGGTTACCTATGGTAAAACTGAGTAAGTTTTCCCAGTACATGTTTGGGTCTATTCTTGTCTTGTGTGGTTGCTATCAGAGCAGGAGGTGCCAGAGCCCCTTCTGTCCGCGCCTGACCCTTCCAGTTGGAGCAGGGCTGTGTGCAGTGCTTCCAAGCAACATGTTTTACACACTGAGGCAGTGAGCTCAATAAGCCTCTCCAATTTGCTAGATGTGAGTAGATTGTATGCGAGGCCAGGGTTTGGGGGTTTTCTGTCTCTGTGCAGTTGCTGGTGGAATTTGTTTCCCAAGCACCCAGCTGCAGGTCTGTTTATTTTCCCTCTTCTAAACCTTTCTCTTTGTAGGGCAATATGGAGAACAATGGGCAGCAATGGTCTGAAACTGAGCAAAGCAGGGGAAAAGCCAGGCTAGACATCAGTAGCAGTTTCATAACTGATGAAAACAAGTACAGGAGCATTTGCCCCTGGAAAGAGGCTGGATCTTTTTTCATCAGATTCCAATGAGGCAATGCAAAGGAACAGTAGGATTCTATTAAATTAGAGGTGGGGGGAAAGGGGGATTTCTGGCATGACTTGTGCAGAAGGAACTCTCACAAGCTGTCCTCCCTGCTAACTCAGTACAGATTGAAGACTTGATTATAGGGTATTGCCTGTTAAAGAGGCTTCAGCATATCGTCTTACTCACATGTACAAGGTCATCTAATTTATTAGAACCTGAGGTGGCACCTAATCTCTGGGCAGATGTCTGGAAAGACCAGATAGTTGTGAAGGGGCTGGTGTGAGCATTGAAGCTGAGCGCTAGTTAACATTTGCAGTGTAGAAAACAAGAGCTTTGCCAAACCCAGTCTGAACATTGGCCATGGCTGGAGACTTACACCTGGTCAAGTTACAGTGCAAAAATTTGTGTAGTGCTACTGTTAAGCAGTTGAGCTCTGATAGCTCTATTTAAATCTCGTACTTATGAAGCAACTGGAATAACACGCTGGGTATGGGGCTAACTGCGCTCCTCTCTGACACGTGAATTTAGACTTGGAATTTATTCAGGTTTTCAACCAGAACCTCAGCTGTTTGCAAAGGGGCAAAGCAGGGCCGAGACATGGATTCTGATCACTCCTGGGAACAGAGCTTGATTGGACCTTGGGATTGTTCTTAGACTGTAGATTTCTAACCTCCCACACTTTTTTTTTTTTTTTTTTAAAATTTTCCCACTTTGGTCTAAGTGGGTAGTAGAATAAAATGTGAATCACCCTTGGGTAACTTCCAGTAAGGAGAATGCTCTTTTGTTGACATAGCGTTCATAAATCCACTTAAAAAGCTATGTGAAGGTCACTCCTGGTGAAGGGGCCTGACTTCCCATGTGGTACTCACTGAGCTGATCCAGGGATGTGTTGGCACTAGAGCCATTTGAGAGCCTTGCTTTCTCTTCCCGTGAAATGGTCACTCTTGTAGCTCTTTGCCTCAACTCTGGATAGCACACCCTGACCCAACAGAAGTATCTGGCATTTTTCTGTTCCTGTCACTCCAGGGATAATAAATAAAAGCAAACATCATAGGCTGAAGCTTATGTATGACCTATTTCCAATGGCCGTGTGCATGTGTTAGTACCTAAAGTACTCTTTCTGTATGGTTTAGTTTCTTCTGCAATAGCTCTCTAGTGTACCCCTTCTGTGGCAGGAAACTGGAGTGCTTGGGGACAGAAAGGAGGGAAAATAACCTTCTGCAGATGTGGGTATAGGCTGAGTGGAGTTCCTAGGGATTGGTACTGGGGCTGGTGCTGTTTAACGTCTTTGTTCATGACACGGATAGTGGGATTGAGTGTGTACCCTCAAGTTTGCTGATGACACCAAGCTGGAGGGAAGGAATGCCATCCAGAGGGATCCTGACAGGCTGGAGAGGTGGGCCCATGCCAACCTCATGAAGTTCAACAAGGCCAGGTGCCAAGGTCCTGCACCTTGGTCAGAGCAATCCCAAGCACAAATACAGACTGAGTGATAAGTGGATTGACAACAGCCCTGCAAAGAAGGACTTGGGTGTGGTGGTTGAAGCATTTAACATGAGCTGGCAATGTGTGCTGACAGCCCAAAACCAATTGTACCCTGGGCTGTATCAAAAGATACATGGACAGCAGGTCAAGGGAAGAGATTCTACCCCTATACTCTGCTCTCATAAGACCACACTTGGAGTGCTGTGTCCAGCTCCGGAGCCCTTACACAAGAAGGACAAGGACCTGTTGGAGAGGGTTCAGATGACTGTCACAAAGGTGATTGAAGTGCTGCAGCACAGGTTGAGGACAGGCTGAGGGAAATGGATTTCTTCAGCCTGGAGAAGAGAAGGCTCCAAGGAGACTTTATAGTGGCCTTCTGGTGCCTGAAGGGGGCTATGGGATAGCTGAAGAGCAACTGTTTACAAGGGCATGTGTTACTAGGACAAGGGGCAGTGTTTTTAAACTAGAGAAGGGCAGAATGAGATTAGACATTAGGAAGAAGTTCTTCACTATGAGAGTGGCGAGACATGGGAACAAGTTACCCACAGCTGTGGATGCCTTAGCCCTGGAAGTGTTTAAGACCAAGATAGACAAGGCTTTGAGCAACCTAGTTTAGTAGGAGGTGTTCCTGCCTACAGTAGGTGAGTTTGGACTAGATGATCTTTAAGGTCCCTCCCAACTCAAGCTGTTCTATGACACACCTCTAAGCTACAAGACTTGCTGAGCAAACAAGTGATCTGAAAAAGAAATTGATGCTGGAGGAGTTAGTTTTCTTTGCTCTGGTGTCCATGCTTCTGCCCCCATGTTTCAGAGAGCTGAAGAGAGATCGAAAGAAACGTCCATGTTTTAGCCCAGTTGCTTCTGCACAGCTTCTATCTGTTCTTGGAGCTGCCAGTATTCTGCAGTCTCAAAGCATGGTTGAAGGTGATACTTAAGAAAACCCCAACACAAGAAACAGACAAAACCAAACAAAAACCAACAACAATAAGCAAACAAAACCACAAACAAAACCACCACAAAATAACACAACTAGCCAATTAAAAAAAACCCAAAAACCAACAACCAACAAAACAAAAAACCAAACAGCAACAAAACCTAAACCCTAACTTTCTCCCCTTTTAAAACTTAGCTTCCAAATTCAGTATTCTCTTGGTCTGGCATTTATATGATAGCTTGTAAGAATTCTTAAGTGACAGGCTTTCTTGAGTAATTATCAGTTTCTGGAGCATGAAAGAAGTTTAAGTGATTTGTAATCTCATGAGATGAGGCTTTCACTAGCACTACACCCAGGATGGCTGCAGGTTGTATAAGCAATGCTTTTGCAAAGCCATCTTTGTATAGCAGCTCAAATGCAGATGCACTTGAGTCATATATTCTCCTGTGTTTCACTGAGGTCCTCAGCTGAGGTGTTTGGAGGACATGAACACAGTGCTTTAGGGCTTGAACTGGGTGCATGTGGAGCCAGCTGTGGTGTGCCTATGGAATGCAGCTCATGTATGCACATGAAGAATACTCTGGTCAAAGTGAAACAAGCTTCACTGCATGAAGCAGTGAGTATACCTGTATCTATCTAAGTATCAATAGATATATCAATATACATATGTGTGTATATATCTCTCTTTCAAATCCAATCCTAACTTTTTCTCACTTGAGCTGTGAAACAAAATGATACTGATTCTCTTCTACTGAAGCAGAACTTCTTGCTTCAAATTCAGTGAGGAATGTGCCACAGTGGGAAAATTATGTAGCTTGAGCTAGTAAGCCTGTTTTCAAGTAAAATCTTCACTTTTATCAGCTGTCATTTTTGAAGCTTCCATTCTCAGAGTTAAAGCCTCCTAAGTCAAAATCAGAGATTCAATAGGTTAAAGAGATTTGTTTTTCAGAAGCAATAAGAGACTGACAAGAGAAAGTAAATGTCTTGTTTTTAATGCTGATTTGAACAGTCTCCCACAAAGTCAAAGCACCACATGTTGGGTCTCTTTCACCAAAGCATAATGGCACCAGTTTAGGAACCTGTGCAGACACGGCTTGTTTTCAGTATTCATCGCTGAAGGGGTACTCTGGATGGTCACGCCACCTGTGGAGAGGTCAGATGGAACAAGTCAGCTTCTTGGGTGAAGCAGGGTATCACAGCACAGCTGCCTGGTGCCTAGCAAACCTTTTCATTGCAATGTATGGAAGATCTTTATGGAAGGTTCTACTCCTTATTCAGAAGCTGTCTAGTTTCAAAAATCTTCCCTGCAGAGCTGGAAGCAAACCTGTGCATTCAGAAAGAAGACAGAGAAGGACGATTTTTCAGTCCTTCAGACCACATATCTTAAAGACAGAGAGGAAAAACTGGCAGAAGTTTGGATGTCAGCTTTTTTGCTATTTAACTCAGTGGATTTAAGTCAGGCTAGTGTTTGAGGGAAGGGAGATGACTCCAACATCTGTATATTTGGAAGGGAAAGACCTATTTGTCTGTATGTCTAGAAAGACACTCAGAAATAAGGGCTATATTTGAAGAGGAAGTGGAGATACCAAATTGTACTACTTTAGTTTATGCATCTGGAGCTGGCGTGGGTCTGCTATTGTGCTTTCTCCAAGTGGCTGCCACATCTAAACCAAGTCTGGCTTTTCTCTGACTTAGCCTAGATGTAGATGCTCTGCCAGGTTAACAGCACCAGTGGCAGAGAATTTACAGAGAAGGCGTGGTTCAGGCCCAGTTTAGGGAAGAAATGGATTTTGATGGCTGCATACTACCAAAGGTAGAGATGCTTCAGGCTTCATTTTAAAAACTGCATGCCCAGGGAAGATGTGTGATCCAGTATCACTATAGAAGGCAAGAAGAAAATTCCCAGTCAGCTGGAGATGGAAGAGTAGCTGTTTCCCCATTTATGGTGGACTTGAGAAAGGGGTAGTTGTGGAGGGTTTGTTTGTTTTTTTTGGGGGGGTTCTTTTTTGTTTGTTTGTTTGGTTGTTATTTTTAGTGGATTTTCTTGTTGATTTGAGATGACACTAAACCTCAAGCCCTCACTTGACAAACACTTTCCATTAGCAAAATCTGAAATTTCTGAGTAGCATTCTCAGGTGAACCATGGGTGATGGCTGCCCTGCCTTTCAGCAGGGCATAACAAATACTGGCATCAATCCCAGCTGTGAATTGTTCCAGTTTGGGAAGGATACATTTCACAACGTTGAAGCTGACTAACTGGAAGGCATCAAACATTTTGAATTGGTTGTGTCAAAACATTTCACTCCAATATTCAGCCAAGCTGAAGTGTTTACACGTTAACAGATTGAGTTGGTTGGAAAAAACAAAAAGAAAACAAAAAAAACCCAACACAATAATAATAAAAAAACCCACCAAGCCACAACACTTGGGCTTGTTTGGTCTCAGTATAATTTGAGCATGTCTGAGATGCCAGTATCATAATCTCTACTTTCCATCTGTGGAACATGCTTTCTAATCAGTTCTCACATGTTCAAGGATTTGAGTTCTCTGAGTGAAAATGATTCACCCAGGAGTCAAAGCAGCTTGGAATGACTGGTAATGAAGCATATCCATAGCAGATACTAGGAGTACAAGATAAATCAAGCAGACAGATTAATGTAAATCTTACCCAGCACCATACTTCTAGACTTCCCCAAGGTGAGAAGAACCCATTTCAGACTGAGATTTACTGCAGTACTCATTTTTAAAAAGCTCTGATTTCCAGCTCAGATGCTTAACTTGCTAACCCATTCCACCAACTGCAGTATCCTGCTATTTGTGTGGCCTTACTCACACCATCGGAACAATAGGTTTGCACCCAGCACGTGTGGCAGCTGATAACAGGAAGAGCCAGAGGAAAGACAGGTTCTTCCATTCCTGCTGGCAGTTGTGTCACAGCAAAGATTTTGCACAAAGCTGACTAACCAGAAATCTTTCTGTGCGATGGATTGAGTTTTACAGATACATATTAATGGTTGAAATAAGAAATCTCTTTAGGCTGGTAACTCATCTGTTGCAGTGTCAATTCCAGACACTTCAGTGTAAGAACATATAGCAAGTAGATAAATGTTTAGCTGCTTCTTATATGGCAACATCCCTTTTCTAAGAAGCATTTTTCACAATTAAGGTCAGACTGCATTTAAGCATTTTCCCTAAACATGGCACTGCTGTGAAAATAGAGCCAAAATCCTACGCATCCTGTTTTCCTTGTCCTCAGTTATCTCCTGTGACCAAAATTAGTCTAATAAAGCAAAGCATTTAGTTTATTACTTTTTGGATTGATGGCTTAGAAAGTTCTTCTCTTGTGGGCACTTGCATGCTTTAATTTTGCATCTGGAAAAGGCTCTTGAATTTGCACCAAGGTTACATTTTTCTTATATAATCACTAGAAGTTTAAATGATGTTGTAGTTCAGCTTAGCTGTGCAAAAAAAAATACCTGTTTCAAATGCCAAAACACACATAAGAATCTGTTAAGTCAGTTGTGAGAAGCTTTCTGGAACTATGTACTGCTAATTGATGGAAGGCTACTTTAAACTTAAAGAAACAAAAGCTTCAGAGCACCTGGCTGAGTTAAATGTGAAAAGTGAACTCCATTATGAAGCTTTTAACTTAGTTCATATTTCCTATCATATTTGTGCAGCACAGTAAGTGGTTTATTTGTTCTTTTGCAATATTCTCCAATCTTTCGAGCAGTGGTCAATATTTTAGAGTGCTGCTGATGCTGTTATCCTGCTTTTCATTACTTTTAGTACTTGAGCACACTACAATTTGCCAAGATACAGGTAATCCAAGGGAACAAGATAAATGCATGGCAATGAAGCTCTAGCATTGGTCTACAACATTAAGTGCCCTGAAAAGAGGAAAGCATAAAGTTTGGCCATAAACCGCAGATGCTCTTGAACTGAGGTAAAAACAAATGGCCTCATCCTCTAGAAAAAGAGATGTTTGGGCAGCCTAAATCTCCTGGGGTAGTGCAGCCTTCAAGTAAAGTAAAACTACACTGAGTGGCAAGCCTTAGATCACAAGCAGTCAAGAGATTAAGCCTTGCTGGTTCTTAGAACAGATAATTAGGAAGGTGTAGCAGTTAAGCTGTGTGATTTTTCTACCTTTCATTTAAGAAGGTACAACTCAACATGGGAGCAGGAGAGGGAGATTGCTGAAGAAGGCAGCGTCAGAGAAAGGGTCAAAACAAAGTTGCTGACCACTTGTGGTCACTAAGATGTATCATCTATTATGAGGAACTTAGGTTGGCAGATTTTGATGTTCTGACCAAAGTATCATGTGAGGAGCAAAACTCTCCCTAGATTAGCCCTGTGGTTTCACGTAGCAGTGTTCTGAATTCTTAGCCTTTGAATATGGCAGTCTGGGACAAGCTGCCTCTGGAAATGCTAGGTTTATAATCCAGGAACTGTTGTACTCAAGCAACAAATTTACTTTCTGGGCACTGGAAATGAAAGAAAGTGCTCCTAGTTTTGTTTCAGCAACAACTCGTGAGTGGATGAGACTATTGTTACAACATGTAGTACAAAGTGTTTGAGGAGGTGGAGCAGAGAGGGAATATCCAGGAGCAGTCATTTTTGACCATGTAGGCTTTTGACACCTGAACTGACACTTATTTCTGCAGTGGGTCCAGCAATGTGTTCAGGTCTGCATTAAAAACCTCCCATATTTAAGACTTATAGGGACATTTATACAAAATTTAATATTAAAAGGAAGTTTTGTGGGGGTTGGTGTTTTTTTGGGGGGCGATGTTTGCAGTGAGTTGTTTGTTTTTGGGAGGGGGTGAGGTTTTGGGGATTTTTTGGTTGGTTGGTTTTCTTTTGGTTTTTTAAATCCTCTGAAAAGATGAGAACACTCTGTGAAGATCTAGGATTCCTCCTCAACTTACATTAGCAGCTCCACATAACGAACATTTTTGTTCAGGGCTTCAATTTCTTTCATCTCTTTCTCAGTGAGGGAGAAGTCAAAGATCTAATGGAAGGAGATGTTAGGAACAAGTTAATATTTTTTGTCATAACCTTCACATGTTCCCCTTCCTCCCCCATCTCCCTTACAAATCCATACTTGCTTACATTTATATGAAAGTCTTAGGGCTATGAATAGTGCAGTCCCACTTGTTTATACTACTTTACAAGATAAAGGAAGCAGTCTGGCAAGTACTGGGACATCAGCTTTGACAGCAGCACAGTGGCAAGGAAAGTGGGGAGCAATGTGGGTACTGAGTGCTGCAAGGGACACGAGAACACATTCTTCCTCTTATTTGTGGGTGGTAACCAAGCCAAATGCTTTCTCATGGTGCGGTTATAAGGTTTTCCTGCACACTGTATGCAGGAACCTCTCCCTAACAAAGCTGCCCCATACCTGAAGACTGAGCAGAACAAGTCAGTCATTCCTGAACACCTACAGCCAGCAACCTTGGGCTGCTGATCTATTGCAATACTTCATCTCATTTGTGCTTCTCAATGCAGCAATCAGTGGTCTGGGATATACTATCAGCTGGAGCTTCAGCTAGTCTAGAGGGGAAAAGGATACTGAAATTTCTTCTCTACTTTGTTACATTATTGTTATATCATGGTCATTATTGTTATATTGTGGTACTATTAAGTGATAGGGGCAAAAACATCAAAGGTGGCAAAGACTGACACTGGTCAAGCTTTATGTCTAAAGAAAGACATGGGGGAATCCACCTTCTATAGGTGCTATGCCAATGTAAGTGGATTCATCCATGCACCAAATTTACCTGGAAATTCTCTCTGATGCGTTGTGGATTAAAGCTTTTTGGGATGACCACCACCCCTCGCTGGATGTTGAAACGCAGAGCAATCTGTGCAGCTGTCTTGTTGTACTTTTTCCCAATGGCATTCAGCACAGGATCCTTCAGTAATGGAGGGGAGGACACATTTACCCTGGAAGAAAATCGGGGAAAAAAAGAAAACACACACCCCACTGCTTTATATTTAATGTCAAAGCATAGAGCTAGCTTCTTGTTTGTGCCTTTTTGACTTGTAGTGTGAAATACAGGAGAAAAGCTTTGGTATTTAGGTTGTTTGGTTGTCAATGACAGCTTCCTGTGTGATGTCCTAAGGTCAATGATTTGGTTTCTACTTCCTCACCTAAGCTTTCATATTCTCAGTTACAGATACTTGCTTTCTGTAAAAGGAGACCTAAGATGACCTCCTATATAGACATCTTTTTTTTTTTTTTTTTTTTTTTTAAATTTAATGTGAAGAGTGTTGCAAGTTCACATTCAGAACAGTAGTATTTAGATACTGAAGTTCAAAGCTACCTTGAAAAATGGGAGCAAAGGTGTTTTGCAGAGAGAGGCAGCAGGGGAGAACTACTGTTCTTTTCCTTGATACTGTCCTATTGGAAACTAAGAGGGTGACTTACCATGTTTCATCCCTTGAAGTTCCTAGTGGGCTGTACCCAACAATAACAATGTCATGTTGTCTGCAAAATTCTAAGAGTTTGGGTTGGGTGAAATAAGGATGGCATTCGACCTACAAGTGTAACATAGAAGTAATAATTAACCAACAAGATCAGATACAGAAGCAGATGGTCCCCCAGTCTTTATAAGGGCTACAAACCAGGTGATGATTTCAGGAAGGGATAGGTATAACTTAAGGAATGGGAAAGCTCAATCTGTGGTTACTGTTCTAATTGTATATTGCTGGGTGATAGATTGATTTATTTCCTGGACAGCAGGCTGACATTTGTGATTACAGTTTGGCTGGTGGCATGTTTCATTGGCCTCCAGTGGAAAGGTGTCAATCGGTGTGGGGGGATGGACCTAAGGGAAACTCATTAGAGAAATAGGCTGAGAAGGCAACTCATCTCATGGTGCCTAGGTCTTTGTTTTTCTGCCCCTTGCATTCAGGATGACTAATCTGATATTGCTTTTAGGGGGAGTGTTGGCATAAGCTGTCTCACATAGAAAGGTGCAGAGGGGTAACTCCCTAACAGTTATGACCTTGCTTTACCTTCCCACATTGCAAATGCTGTTCCCTTACAAACAGAGATTTTCAGGCTGCATTCTCAGTCTCTAGGAAAGGGATGTCTACAAGGTGTCAGAGCAACCAGTTTGCAGGCAGTCTGAAGCTGACTGGTACACCTATTCTTGCTGGCTATCTTTCCTAAGATGGGCTTAATCTTCTTCCCAGTTTTCCTTGATCTCAGGAAGCAGCAGCAAGGTTAAAGTCTAGTCTTATGGGTATGCCAGAAACAGCAATTGGATTTTGCACCAGCTGGGCATGTTAATACCAGTGAAGGGTGCTGGAATTTCCTCCTCCCACAGGCTGCCTTTCCCTGCAGGTCAGGCAGAAAAGGAAGGTTATGGCCAACCTCCCTGCCCTGCCCCATGTCAATCCCAGCTCTCCGGCAACATGCTGATGGTGGGAAGCTGGTCTCAATTGGTCTCTGGCCATTCTCTGATACTGCTAACATAGATATTTGTTTGTGCCAGATGAGTCAGAAGAGCTTTCCAATGATTTCTAGGAAATGCAGTGGGCTGCCAAATATCAGAGCCAAAGGTATTGGGCATCCAGATGGGTCACTGCCATTTACTACCTTCTGTGAGCTCTACTACTGTAATTTAACTCAGACACGCCTATCATCTTCACAGGCTTGTTCAGCTCAAGTTGGTTGCTTAACAGGGTCTCCTCTTTAATATATTTTTTTCTCTATTACTGATGTCTTATAGGAAGGGCACAAGAGGGCAAGTACAGAAAATTTAGGAGTTGCTACTAATGGCTTTTACACTTTGGAAGCTTAGAGCAACTTGGGATCCCTGATACTCTGGAGTTGTTTTGATTTGGTGTCGCTAAGGTAGAAACGGCTTCGCTGAGGACTGATTAGCTCTGAATGGTTTGTCTCAGGAATTTTTTTGACTTGAAGTAGGGTACTTGGCAAGGTTTAAGATCTGCATTGATTTGGCATTCAACCTTGCTACTGGAGCTTTGGCACAGAGGCACCATTTTTTTAGTCCTGGCGCAGGAAACGAGGAGAATGATTATTCCAGCACCTTCAAATATTTATCTCTAGCTTAGGTAGGATAAGCAATATTTTCAAGCTAGAAATGGAAGCGTGACAGTATGGAGGGCAGGACCTATGGCAAAGCGTACATCACCTTTATGCATACAGCAGTTTAGGCTTCTGAATTCCCTACATGGCATTGGCACCATGGTAGGCATTGCCCTCGGCTTACAGTCATACCTGGTTGCTGACAGGTTTGTACTTAAGTCCTGGCTTGTTCAGGATCATCTCCAGCTGCCTGCGGTTGAAATTGGATACTCCAATAGACTTTGCCAAGCCTGCATCTTTACATGCTTCCATAGCCTGCAAAGAAAGTGAAGACCTGTGGAGTCCAACATGTTGGCTTGATCACTTGGTTCTTTGGAGCATGATTTTAGAGATAGGTGGAAGGTAGTCCATTTTTGAGATTGCAGAAAATCTTTGCTACAGCAGAACTAGCAGCTCTATTATCATGAGGGTTGGTGCCATCCCACTATTCTAAACTCTGTTCTTGTGCAGATTCACTTTCCAGACCAAATCCTAATGTTTTATACCTCCTGTGAGAGTAGAATTTGTCTGGAGAGCAGAAAGATTCATCTGAGGTATAGATACTTAAATGCCAGAGATCTGCTTTTAAAGAATTTTGTTTACTTTATGCTGATTTAGCGCTGCCTCAAAATTCAAGAAGGGCAAGAGAACAAACCAGGTTGTTTTCCTGATAATCCAGTCCAATCCTGTTGATTGTACGACAGTTTTTCATATGAGGTCTCTATCCAATGAAATCCTCTAAATATCTGGAAAGGCACATTGCAAGAATAGCAAAACTTCAGTACAGTATCAAATGAAGGGGGGAAAAAAAAAAGAGGAGAGAGGAATTTTAGGTATTCTGTACTTCAGACAAATCCTAATAGCTGAGAAAGCCTTGGTTATGAATACATGCCCTGGTCTTCATTAGCTTCCTCTGTTGGATTGTTAAGGAGAAAGAGGCTCCTTTCTTAAATTCTTCCCCTTCACTTCCAGAAACTGCACACAAATGATTCAGTGACTGTTTGAGGCAGAGCAGACTCCTCAGTGGAGCTGGATGCCCTTTCTGCCAGCTTTGTTATTCCTTTCTGTCTCTCAAGAGCTGAAAGCAGGGAGGTAAGAGGCACCATGTGTTTGATGACCTCTAGTTGGCCTCTCATGCTTTGTATCACTCAGTGACAAGTCAGGAAATACAGTCATCTGGAGCCATTTTTGCCTGCTAGTGCCATACCAAGAGAGTGAAATTATCTGGCTTGAGTTTAGCCAGTTTTATTTAGATTGATGTTATTATTTGCTGGCACTCACCACCACCTTTCTTTGCTCTTGGCTTATTAGCTGAAGAGTGATCTGCTACAATATATCCTTTACAATAAGCACCAACTTGACACAAAAACACAACTGCGTTGGGACAGCTGTTGCTTTCAGCATTTGAGCCACTAGCCTGTGAAAGAGAGGAATGAATTGCCTCAGACAAAGATAAGGACAACATAAACAGCTAATGTGGAAGTCTGGTTTTCCCTGAGACCCAGCTTGGATGGCTCAGCTGTCAGAAGATAGCCCAAGTCTACCTTGAACTCTCTCTCACTTCAGACTCTGATTCAGAATTTCAGCCATTCTCCATCTTTATCTGCTGCACCTCAACTAGAGCTAAAATTAGACACAGCCACTCAGGTATGGAATAGTGTCAGCTGAAATGGAGCATGTAGTAGTAGCCCATTGTTATCTCTCTTGGTGTGAACTAGGCTGAATTAGTGATGCTTTTGTAGCAGACCTGATGCAGAAGGAGAGCTGACCAGCACTGGCCATAAATTAAAGAGTGTCCCAGTCCTCAAGAGGCAGGAATGTGAGGAGATTGTTAATTTGACTTTCTGCCTTGCCTCAGTTTACAGAGACAGGTAGCAGTAGGCTTAAGGAGATACCTAGCTATATGATTAGAATGCACCACATAAAAATTTAGGATGTAGTCCATCAGGCAAATGCTACTTGCCTCCAAGTTCTCTTAGCAGAAAACCTTGCATTTGCACCTGATAATTCAATTTAGAAGTGAGTTAATCTGTTCTGATGGCAAGAGTTTTGGTGAGGTTTTTTTTCTTTTTTTGGGGTGTTTGGTTTTGTTGTTTTGTTTGCTTGGGTGTATTTATGGTGAGCTTTAGGGCAAATTCTGATTTTCTTGAAGGTGAAAAGCTTCTATTTTTTTAGGGCTCAAATTTTCTCCTGCTGTAAATATCTAATAAAGAGAAGAGACTGGTAAATCTCTACAGATACATCAACTAGCAAGTGTAGAGTGTGTTCTCTGAAAGAACAAATGTGGATGTTAGATATTTCAACAACGTTTTATTATGTTATAAAAATAATTAAGTGATGGCAAGAAGAAACATACTTAGAGACAGAAGTAAGGTTTGTCCATGGAGCTAGTAGAATTTGATCCATTTGCCCTATCAGTTCACCTCAGCTCTGTTTATGAAGGCCACAAGTAAAACTGAAAATGAGAATCTGTGTTTTCAAAGCTTATATGGATAGATGTTGTGTTTGCTTACCTCCCAAGTGGCACATAAGTCTGTCTCATGGTAGATCATTTTTCCATTCTCATCTATTGGGTAGATTGCATCTCCAGGCTGAAAAGTGAAACCATACTTTTGTGCTTTACAGGAAAATAAAAAAAAAGAAAAGAAAGACTCCTCGGAGCAAAGATGTTTCTACAGACTCTGTTTCTACTAGCAAATAAAAAAAAAAAAAAATTTAAATCTTTCTTAACACCAGAAGTTCAACAGGTCATTCATGCTGGGCTTACCACATCCTCCACTGCCAGATCATCCTTGGATACGCTTTTGAACTGTCGTAAGTGCACACTGAGGAGTTCCTGGATGGCCTTATTATTTCAATAAACTTTCAAACTTTATGTTATGGCATCCAAAGGAGTAGCCTCCTTCTGAAGGGCTGGCTTACAGTAGCAACCTGTATTATCTTCTACTTTTCCCCTCCTTTCTTCCCAGCCTTTCTCCTGATCCCGCTTCTGACCTAGGCATCTGAGAAGACTGCCAGCTCAGTCCAGCTCCCAGTAGTTGGAGGGACCATTTCCAAGTGCTGCTTACTAGTAGTAAAGGGCTCTGCATAACTGTAGTCCAGGACCTGAACCTCTTAAGTGCATTTTCCACCTTTCTTTGGGCTCTAGGTGCTCTGTCTTCCTATCTCTACACCCCTTAAACAAGGCTTCAGAGATTAACTATGATCTGGTAAGTCATGAGCACAGCTTTCTCTCATTTACTGGTCATTCCACTGCTGTTGCAGGCAACATATTAACACCTCCCTCCCCTTTGTCTGATTGCAACATCAACTTCTTTTCAGTGATGTTTGAAATTGGATCTGACTGCAAACTGCTACATTTCAAAGGCCTGGGTACAAGATGTTGACATGGTAACTCCTTGGGAACATACAGCTGTGACTAATATGATCAGTAACTGGCCCTCCCAGTTCAATCCAGAAGTTCAAATTCAAGGCATTTCATGGCAGAAGTGAGCCTAAGGACAACAGCCTCAAATTTCAGAGGCCAAGGTCTCTGTTACAGGCATAATCCTGTCTCCTCCACATGTTCTGATTTTCCTTGATGAATTTTACAGAGATGACTTGTTGCCTTTGTTGCTGTGTCTTGAAAAAAAACAAAAAAAAAAAATCTTGACTATAAGGAGGTAGGTGGCTGCTGGCTACGTTGCTCTATTAGAGGACAAAACTGTTTGCCAACATAACTTGAGATGGAGAAGTTCTATTTACAAAACTACTCCACGCTGTTATGGAACAAACCATTCAGCCCCGTGATATCTCAGTAAACTCTCCAAGTATTGTAAGCTGAAAACATAGCAGTTGGACTTCTGTGAGTTCAGGGGCAAGTCTGAATTCAAGACATTTTCTTTAGTCTGATCCACTCCTAACTCATCCTCCTCAACATTGCTTTTGTATAGCAGTCAATAGACAGCAATGACATTAGCTAATTTATCATCTGTCATGGTAGGCCTAAGCAGGCCAAAATAGGCTTATACTGTCCTGGCTTGCCAGAGATGTTTTCCTGCTCTCCCTCCTTCTGCTGTGGGGAGAAGCAACAGCAGGAAAGAGGACAAAGAACCTGGAGCCACTGAGTCTGAGGACTGTGGCTTGCCCAGACTTGTTTGCATCCTGTGGTAAACAAGGTACATAGGGTTGCCTTGTGCAAGGCCTGCATTCGGCCCAAATTTGGGTAAGCAAGCCTATGGCTTCACCTAATGTGGTCGGGCTTGGCAAAGTGCCATCCTGATTGGCTAATCTATGTCCAAAGGCCCGTTAGTCTTGGGCTGTATTGATAAAAGGGATGAACAGGTATCACAACACTCATAGTGCTGCTGCTGCCTCATTGCATCCTGAATTGTTTGGAACTCCACTACCAGGAACAGGCTCTAAGTGCCTGCAGGGGCTCGGCCTGCACAGCCAGCCTGACATTGTGCCCAGCCTGCACATGGCATCGCATCCTGCCTGCCTCTCTTCAAGGCCGCTGCTGAATCAGGAGTCAAGAGGAACCAGGTCAGAGCCTGTGCCAGACTCCAGCTGTCTGAGAGCCTGGGAAAACTCCAAAGCCTCTAACGGCTTTGAGACCACTGACAGCAACCCCTCCATGTGCTTTGGGTACTATCTGATAATATTTTGTAAGTAAATACTTAAAGCCTCTTGTAATCACTAATTGTCTTCTGTTATAAGCAGAAAGGAGCTTCCAGCGTCCATCCAGTGGCTAAGCAGGATAATGAACCACAAGCAGTGTAGTGACCATAAGAACCTTCTCTTCCAGTATAATGTTTGCCTTTGCTGGTTACCTCTTACAGTGTTCCAGTTTTGCCTGTTCCCTGTGTGTATAAATTTCCAAACTGTGCATTTCAAACCTTGTAAATAAGTTTTCTGGTGAGATTTAATGTTAATGAATGATTTTCATAGTTATTAACAATCTATTAACAAAGCCTGGGTATCAAAATTAAGATCAATTATTAATTTTGCATCATTTGTAACATCATCTCCCCATTTTCCTCTTTCTATCACTATTTTCAGTCTCTGAAACCAGATTCCTTTTACTCTGCCTAAAAGCCTCTAAAACAACCTGCAGCACTGAGCTCTGCAGAGGCATGTTTCTTACTGGTTTCAGAGATTGCATTGGGTTAGAAGGGACCCTCAAAGGTCACCTTATCCAATGCCCCTGCAGCGAACACCTCCAACTAGATCAGGATGCCTGGGGCCACATCGAGTCTGATCTTGAATGTCTCCAAGGACAGGGCCTCAACCTCGTCCCTGGGCAGCCTGTTCCAGTATTTTATCACTCTCATTGTAAAGAACTTGCCCCTTATTAAACCTAAATCTACCCTGCTTCACTTTAAAACCATTCCCCTCATCCTATCAGTGGAAACCCTTCTAAACAGTCCTTCCCTGGCCTTCCTGTAGGTGTCTTCAGACCCTGAAATGTAGCTCTAATGTTTCCCCAGAGCCTTATCTTCTCCACACTGAACAGCTCAAATTCTTTCAGCCTGTCTTTATAGGAGACAAGCTCCATCCCTCTGATCATCTTTGTGGCCCTCCTCTGGACTCACTCCAGTAGGTCTATGTCTCTGTCATGTTCAGGACCCCAGAGCTGGACACAGTAGAGATTTCACCAGAGCAGAGTGGCAGAACCACTTCTGTCTACCTGCTGACCACCCTTCTTTTGATGCAGCCCAGGATGTGATTGGCCTTCTGGGCTGTAAGTGCATGTTGTTGGCTCAAGTCCAGCTTCTCATCCACCAATACCCCCAAAGCCTTTTCTGCAGGGTTATTCTTGATTTCATCATCCCCCAGTATGTACTGATATTGAGAGCTGTCTTTACCTACGTGTGGGACCTTGCACTTTGCCATACTGAACCTCATGAGGTTCTCCTCAGCCCACCTCTCCAGCCCATCCAGGATGACATCCTATTCTTCAAACTTATCAGCTGCCTCACTCAGCTTGGTATTATCTGCAAACTTGATGAGGGTGCCCTGAATCTCATTGTTGATATAATTGATGAAGATACTACCCTTTGTATGTGATCATCCAACCAATTCCTTGTCCCCTGGACAGTCCACCCATCAAATTCATGTTGCTCCAGCATAGAGAGAAGGATATTGTAGGGGACTGTGTCAAAGGCTTTTAAAAAGAGTGGGACTGTAAGTTTTGTCTCAGGTACAAAACTCTGGAGGCAGAGACTGTTTTTGCTAGAAGGCTTTTGGGGATACCAGAAAGCATCAGCATTTGCAGACTAGAGCAGGGTAGGGATTTTTTTAGCATTACACTTGCACGTTCTTCATCAAAGGCAAGCAGCACATACAGGATGAGTGTTTCTGAGAGAGGGAGTAAAGAAAAGAAACATATCACCATTGCAAAAGGGTAGGGTTTTTTCCTTTCTGTATTTAACACAGGAAAAATATGTATGTTCAGACAAAGCCCAGGTTTTTTTCTCTCCTCTCAAGGGGGGGACATGAATAAATCTCCAGGACTGCTACTCCTTTAACAACTCAGATTGTTGTTACAGGCCTCAGGGAGTCAGATGTACATTACTTTAAAGCCAGCTGCCTATATCTTTATATTGTGAGACAATGACCTTCACTATGTGGGAGAATGAACTGCTATAGAATACAAACACAAGCAAAGGGAAACAGGAAATTGCAAATGGTGGGAAATTTTCAAAAACGTACCCAAAAAGATTCCATACATGAGACCATGTTAAAAGAGCTTTAATATGAGAGTCCACTTACTCCTATGTAGGTCTTAATGGGATATGGCTTCCTCAGGGAAAAATGAATTGCAGACCTAAGGTGATTGTTTTGCTGGTAAATTGCTTCCTGTCTGATGTTTCTGGCAGTTTGGAGTCCATATAAAACATAATTTTAATAATTAAAGAACTACAAGAAGAGCTTAAACATCCCACAGAAACAATTAGCCAGCTAATTGCCTGACCCTATTTTCTCTGTGAAAAAGAGCTTAGTTTGTTCATAACCACTTATATAATTTTGAATCTCATTCTTCTTGTTTCACTATTATTTAATTTGCATGTACTTGTGCAGGAAAACTGTAAATCAAGGTAGAAATGCAACTAGAAAGTTTGGGAACTTGCAAGGACTGGCTGCAAGGGAGGCATGCAACCCTGATTTGAGCTTCTTGCATTCAGAGGTTTTGGCTACAAATTGCCCAGAGCCAGCAGTATGAAGAACTATGAGGCTTTAACTTTTTAGACATTTGAGAGTGGGAGGTGGACAACCCATATTTGGGACTAATTGTGATCTACTGATGTTGTCTGAGAGAATACTGGAATTTAGGAGATTAAGGTCATAACCACAAATTGCCCACTGCCTTTAATACTACTGAGCCTACTTGGTTTGGGGGACAGAGTAAGGTGGCTTTTCTGCTTTCTGTCTTCCTCTCCAAACTTGGCCCCTAGCCCTTCTCTCCTTTATATAACTACTTTCCTTTAGTGACTCCCTCCTCATGGCTCAGAGAGGATTAAGACAGTGCTGCTTCAGCTACAATAAATCTTCAGTATAGGAAGTCTTCAATTAGGAGACTTGTCCTTTCAGTGGAAAGCCTATATGGTATGGTTGTCAGTAACTGTTCTCAAAACACCTATAAGCTTCTCTTGCAGTGGGTTGTAAACAAATGTATGCATGCAGTAAATGTCAAATATTATCTTGCCAAAGTGCTATTTTCACCATGGAATGGAAGGTGTGAGGGAGGTGCTAGATGAAGACCTTTGTTCAGTCCAGTCATACGCTTCTCTTTGGGCTATTTTTAATCTTTGCCTTGAAAGCCATTGGCTTCTCTTGCAGTGGGTTGTAAACAGAAATGTATGCATGCAGTAAATGTCAAATATTATCTTGCCAAAGTGCTATTTTCACCATGGAATGGAAGGTGTGAGGGAGGTGCTAGATGAAGACCTTTGTTCAATCCAATCATACACTTCTCTTTGGGCTATTTTAATCTTTACCTTGAAAGCCATTGGCAGCTCAATAATGTAGAGGTCAACATAGTCCAGCTGCAGGATCTTCAGGGTTTTCTCCAGCGTGGGACGCACCAGTTCAGGGGGATGGCAGGTATTCCACAGCTGGGAGGCAAACACAGATTCTTTTTTTTTTGGTGGAAGAACAGTGAGCATCCTTCAGCTGACAGCTACACACACACACACTCTTGTCCTTCTGACAAAGCTAGTTACATGCATTGCAAAGACATTGTGGTCTACATTGTAGACTTATTCTGTCCTCTGCCAAAGGCAGGCATGAAGGTTAAAACAGGAATCCTCACCCAGGACTGCCCCAGTAAAGCCATTACATAGTTGTTTATTGAAAGACAGGTTCTTCTGAGTTTAGCACGCTGCAAACTCTTGCTCAATGAACTTAGGCAGATTAATTTTGTTTTCCAAGATTTCCAAGCATATGCTTTCACTGGAAAACTTTGGTCCCACAAGAAATCTGTGGTCAGTTTTGTGCTTGAAGGCAGAAGCTGACATCATGTGAGTTAGCTATTGAAGAGACAAGCACCCAGCACAAAGACAGCATTTTGGTTTTCTCCTGTGGTCATGGAGTCTGAGTGACTGCCTGACCTAGGGAAGTTTTAATTTACCTCCCAGTCTTCACTGAAAAATATATTCTTGTTTAGTTACTATAAAGTAGGTGTGACTAGTTAAAGCACAACCCTTTCAACCTCTTTAATCACAGCTGCTTCCTTGCAAGGTTATGCTTGGAGGTTGCTATGGAGTGGGCTTAGTTGATTAGCTTTCAGTGCAATCTCTAACTGAACTCTGCTGATGCAAATCTCTTGCAAGAATAAAACTATGGCATGGTAATTAGTAACCAAGGGCTCTTTGTAAACCAATTGCTGCAGTTAAAATCAACAAACCCCCAGAATTAACACAGAAGAGGGAGTTTAAAGTGCTTTTTGTTTGCACACAGTAATCTGGGCTATTTTGTCTTTCTTTCAATGCACAGAACTGACATGTGGAGTTGTGTTAACGTTTTTGGCACCTTTATTGTCTGGAAAACCTTAGTGTTTGTTAGTAGGTTCATTCTCTAGCCAGTTCTGCCACCAAAACTGGCAGTCACTGCATACCAATAATGACTATAGACGTCAAAAGACAGTCTGGGCAAGTTTTAAAGAAAATTGTAACTATAATCTGTTTTTAAAAACCCAAGTATTTTAGATGTTTGGGTTTTTAAAAACAGATTACAGTTACAATTTTCTTGGGAAATAATTATCTGCTCACTTCTGCCAGCAGAGACAAGGATGTGTTATCTCGAAGTTCAGTTGCACTGAGAGCAGCTCATCTGGCCCTGCCTCAGGCTGACAAACCAAAACAGTTTTTGCCATCTGGAAATGGGTACTAGGCCTTCCTCAGCAGTATGTTGCAAGGCATGAAGCAGTTATGATGGTGGTTATACAGGCTGAGGGTACTACAGTATAGGGACCATTTTAAGGTTCCGGGACCAAGCTCCTACCCTCAGAGTTTTAAGCTGTTGAACTGGGTTTCCTGAAAGCCTTTGGTCTGGATTTTTGTTTTGGTTTGTTGGGTTTTTTTTGTTGTTTTGGTGGGTTTGGTTGGGTTGTTTGTTTGTTCGTTTTTGTGAAGCATTATACATGGAAAATGAGATGTTATTTTGGACTTAAATACAGGTAAGGAAATGAGTCTGCATAGTCTTTGTATTTAGTTTCATTATTGGGTTTTGCAAGTGCAGCAAGATGAAATATGTTGATAGTTTAGAAGCAGTTTTTCAGAGTGCACTTTCTAGCTCAGTGCTATTGATCTCTGTACATACCAGTGAATATACTTTCATTAAAAAAGTCTCTAGAGCTTCTAAAGAAACAGTCTTAAGAAAAAAACCAAGCATTTGTACTATGGTAATACATAGATGCCACGGCTACTTAAAAGTTTCATAACTGTTTTCATGATTTGTACAAGTTGTGTTATCTACCTAAGCAGAACTCATGCAGACATTTGAGCAGGCAAAGTTGCCAGCTGGCTTTGGCATTTCAGGACACCACATTTCCTGGAAATGTTACTTCTAATTTAATGAAAGAAATATCCTGGGATGAAAGAGGAGACCAAAAAGGTCTTGCTATATAAGCCAAGTGAGATGTTGGCAGTTGATATAAAACCTCTAAAATTTCTGGATGCTGAGCTGCTCTGCCTCATCAGCCAGCCATCAGCAAGAGCCAAGTGCAAGTGCTGAAGATTTCAGCTGGCAGATGCAGCCCAGTTGCACCAAGTCACTATTCCAGTAATGCTGCCACTCAGTGGGGCTGTTCTTGTCAGTCCCCACTAAGGGACCAGCCTTCAGTTTGCATCACCTTTGTTTAAAGAAAGAACTTCCTGAGGGGCTTGAGCCTCAAGTGTCTTGGGAACTTCCAGTACTTCTAATGTCAGTAGGACTAGAAACAACCCAAACTTCTGTTGTGCAGACTGTTTCTAATAATGGTCTACCATATCTACCATGTCTCCCAGAAGATGCAGCAGTCCTATTGGTCAGTTACCAATTGATGGCAGATGTATCTACTCACGTCTTAATGTTTGCCTGTTGTTCACATGGTATGTAAGAGTTGTGAGCAAAACAAAGCTAAAGACCCAAAAGCACATAAGGCAAAGGACATCCAGTCCCATTTCTCCTGGAAAGTTCAGAGCTGTTGTGAACAACTCAGTGAAACTTTTGAGAATCTTGGATTGTGATGAATTGTTTGGTTGTGGAATATTTTCCATTTCTGCCTTTGAACTTTTTAAAGACTACAGAGTGCTCAGCTGAGCACTTCAAATTTTCTCAAACACAAACAGGACACAGCTGAAGGATAAACCCATACGAGTACAAACTCCCACTCACAAGGCAGGCTGGAAACACAGCCATTGACTCTCATGGTACCTACAGTGCTTTGCAGCCCTGTGGCTTGCAGAACCTGTGGGTTAGGGAGCAACTGAACTTGAGAATTGAGAAATCCAATGTAGTTTCACAGATGACTCAAAGTTTATATAGCGATAATCAACTAGGAAAATAATTTAGCGATTAGATCAGACAACTGAATGTAGAAAGGCTTAATAAGTAAAGGAAGCCAGGAAATAACACCAAGAGGTGCACTTTCACAGAACCTATGGGTTATATGACAATATGAACTATGGGGGAAGCAGCTGAGAAAGTTCAATTACTCAGAATGATCAGGACATCTGGTTCTAACCTTTTTGGCACAGATTTGTGGTTTTGATTTGAAATCTTGTTGGTGACTTGAGGTAATGAAACTATAAATGGTTGAAACTAAATATTTGGACTGATTGATATCAACATATTTGGCGTATGAGATACTGAGAGACTACCCTGATAAAGGTGGAAAATTTGAGGACATGAAACAGAGAAGGGCAACGAGGCTGGTGAGAGGCCTTGAGCACAAGCCCTGTGAGGAGAGGCTGAGGGAGCTGGGATTGTTTAGCCTGGAGAAGAGGAGGCTCAGGGGAGACCTTATTGCTGTCTACAACTACCTGAAGGGTGGTTGTGGCCAGCAGGAGGTTGCTTTCTTCTCTCAGGCAACCAGCACCAGAACAAGAGGACACAGTCTCAAGCTGTGCCAGGGGAGGTTTAGGCTCGAGGTGAGGAGAAAGTTCTTCACCGAGAGAGTCATTCGCTACTGGAATGGGCTGCCCAGGGAGGTGGTGGAGTCACCGTCCCTGGAGGTGTTCAAGGCACGTTTGGACGTGGCACTTGGTGCCATGGTCTAGTCTTGAGGTCTGTGGTAGTGGGTTGGACTTGATGATCTTTGAGGTCTCTTCCAACCTTGCTATACTGTGATACTGTGAAACTGTGAAACTTTCCACGGGATGACAAGGCTCTTACCAGTATGACCAAGAAAGGAACTTGGAAAAGTGTTGCATACTTTGCAGACTAGAAAGTGCTGTACTTAGAAATTGGTCTATAGCTGTTGAAAATCCACCTGGGCTGCAAACTGCTAAATCCAAGGCTTAATTTCCCATATCACAGAGCTTAACTAAACTGCTCACAGTAAAAAAGGCCTTTGATCCCTTGAGATCTTTCACTCTAGTAACTCTGGTATTTATTTCCAATGCTGTTGAGTAACTTTTGCGGATTACGTCTTATTTGGGAAAGGAGAAAGGGAAAATATTAGGCTGATATGTTCAAAGAAGCAGTGCAGGAGGGGCAAGTTGAGGCCACGAACTCCATCAGAACCTGGACAGACACCATGGATTTTTCAGGGGCCATCTGATTTTTATTCTGAATTGTGTTTTCTTCTATACCTGGGATATGATCGTGGTAGTTGTAACACATACTTTCAGATGTTTCATTGCTGAGGGAATTTCCTTTTTTTCTAGGACAGAATTAACTCTTACTGGAAGCTAAGACTTCAAAGCATTAACTCTAGCCTTGCTGCTCTAAAGCAGGAGCGTAACAACATCTTCTATTCAAGTAAGTTGATTCATCATCATAGAACTTTTTAATGACAGGTGATACAGTAACTAAGGGTGTAGCTTGTTGAGTAATTTTCTGGCAGTGGTACCAATGTAGGCACTTGCTGTTCTTCCATACACAGACACTTGCATGAACGTGCCTGCTCTCACCTCTTCCGTTGTGCAATCTCACAGCAACCTGTACAAGGAATTGCTCTAACAAAAAATAAATCATCTGCAGGATCATTGTCCAGGCTGAGATCCATTTGTGACTACACAAACTCATGTGCCAGCTCAACATGTGAGCTAGCAACAGCTTAGGAAGCACCGCTGAGTGTGGCAATGATTTAAACTTGCAGGTACCTATAATACTAAGTGGAATGGTTGTTACATGGTTTCTATTGCTAACAGAACTTTAAACTGAGAACAGCAGAGTGCTTAACAGCCAATCAATTGCTCCAAGAGCTCTGGCATTATGATAATGCCAGGAAAGGAAAATAAAGATTGTTGGNCAGGTCGTTTTCCTCAGGGCTGCTCTCAGCCATTCACCACCCAGCCTGTATTTGTGCTTGGGATTGTGCCTACCCTGGTGGAGGAACTTGCTCTTGGCCTTGTTGAATTTCATGAGGTTGGCCTGGACCCACCTCTCCAGCCTGTCCAGGTCCCTCTGAATGGCATCCCTGCCCAGCATGCCAGACGTTGGCCACCAGCATTTTTAGGAAAGGCCATTCACAGAAATCCTGGATTTGGTATAAACAATCTGAGCTCAGCTCCTCACCTTGCCACAGTAAAAAATGTCTTCTCTCTTGATCTTTCCTTCAGCAATCTTCTCCCGGATGGCCTGTCCCACTTCATGCTCATTGTGATAGACAAAGGCTCCGTCAATATGGCGGTAACCAATGTCAATGGCAATCTTCACTGACTCCAAACAGGTGCCTTTGGGAGTCTAATGGGAAGAGAAAAAAAGAATAGTTTTAGCCTCTTGCTCACCTCTCCTGCAATGCTATAGAGTATCTGAGATATGTGCAAGATTCATACTGAATTTCATCCAGTCTAACCATCCCTTACCTCATCAGACATATTTTTTGACTTCTAAGCAAAAATGTGCTGCAAACTTTTTCCCAAACCTCTTGTGAATGTGGAATTAGACTGGGAAAAGGAGCAAGACAAAAACCTTTCCGTGTGCCTGAGAAAGAGAGTACTAGAGTAGTAGAGTCGAATGTGTTTGATGTGAAAATTCAGAATTACTTATCTAGAAAGCATGATCATTCCTACTGTAGGCATTTGATAAAATCCCTCTACTCAGGTAGAAGAAAGTCTTTTGATCAAGCAGAGCTGGTCAACCACTTAGCTGATCAGAGGCTGTTTGAATGCCTTATGGCCTAGTAGAGCTTTCGGCAGAGCAGGAATTTGAATTTGATTTCTTTTTCCTCAGATCAACTTACCATTGGTAGTATCACAGTCCTAACAATGATACTTGGGACTGTCTACTGGTATTCCTACTTCTGGACAGCTGCTTTACCACGTAGGTAAGAACCAGTAAACACTTTAGAGTACCTTCATATGCACCTTGCTTCTTCAGTATAAGATGAGCCAAAAAACCTCTTAATAAGGCTAAGTGGCATTTAAGCACTGTGTGCTGTACTTGGCTTTACTCATCTTTGCTGAAATTCAGAGTAAGCTTGTTCTGTCAGAACAGTCATATTTTCCACTAGCCAGTGTGGCAAGCAAAATACATATTGTCCAAGCCAAGTGAAAAAACTTGAGACACTGAAATTATTTGATTGATCATGGAAATAGTACTGAAAGCATCTTATTGTTGCCATTCTATGCATGATGGGGGCAGCTCCAAGTTGTGGTGACCAACAGCTCTCAGCAACATGTGACAACAGTACTCTCCTACAGCATTGCTCTGTTGTAACAGGGATGTCAGGCTCACTTAAAGTAAAACTGAAATAGAGTGAGTCTACCTGCTCTGCTGCATTGCTGCCAGCCAACAGCAAATGCCAAGACATGAATTTTGCTACCTTTAGGTGAAGGGCCAAGACCATGCTGCCTCTCCTATGAAGAAAACAGATGCTAGAGACATCTGGAATGCAGACAGGGTATGGAGGAAGGATGCAAAATTTGTTGGTTTTGCTGGTGCAAAAGAAAGACAAGAAGCAGGACTGGCAATAGGTGGTGCAGGGATGAATTCTTTTTCACCACAGCAATCCATTGCCCTCCTCTCCCACAAGCTGCCCTTTTACAACAGCCATTAATTTGGCTGTCCAGGAGTTTGTCATAAAATAAGCAGCTGCTCTTCCACCACCTGCTGAACTAGAAGGTAGGAAACTCATAGCTGTCATGGGATGCTGCAGCAGCTAAGGACATTGGTCTTCCTTTCCATGTTCATGGAAGAAAGATCTATGAAGGACTGTTGAAAACATAAAAGTCAACCTCTCTGACTTTCAGTCACAGAGCTGTAGGCAGGTGGCAGGTTATTCTGGGGTAATGGGACCATATCCTCACCTCCTTGCTCTGCTTCCCAGTATCCCACCTGGCCTGGCTGCTATTGAACACAACTAGACCAATTTCTGTCCATGCTCTGAGTGGTCTTTCTGCTTCAGCATGCAGTGGCTAAACATTACTTAAATGTAAAGCCACTCATGCTTGCCCTTATTTATTACAGATGTGAATGAGGGCTTGAGAAGCAAAATGGCACAATTTGTCATGCTCGAGTATTTAGAGTACTGATGATGCAGTATTGTCTGCTTAATTGATAGAGACAATGAAACACTTGTTTGAATGCTTTGCTGCTTTCATCGTGGGAGCCTCCCAAAGGCATGGTCAGCCCCTGCCAGGGCCCTTTTCTAGTTATTAGTAGGATGTAATGAAGATCACGGCAGCTAACAGCCTTTTAGGCACAGTCAATGGCTAGTTTGCTCTCTGGGCGTGTTGGGCAGCGTTACAGAAGCATAAGACTTAGCACAGTGGCAACCTCCCAACACATTCCCTGTTTTTTCCCTGCCTGAACCTGTAGGGAAGGATCTGAGGAAGGCAGCAGGCAAGACTATCTGAGACAAGCACTACAACTCTGCAGTTACTGATGACAGTAACCTCAGACCTCAGCAATGAGCTGTATGAGGCTGTAGACACAGTTGCAAAGCTCAGGCTGACTAGCACAGAGCAACAGAGGTCTTGTGACCTGAAGTCTAAGTCTCAGTTATCCAAAAGATAATTTTTTTTAAAAAAATTTTTTTTAAGGGTACTGTCAGTGTTCTTTCTATGAAACCTGATTTTTCAAATAGTATGAATTTTAGACTTCAGACTATTGGACTTAACGGCATTTGAGTGTATGAAAGCAGAACATTTTAGGGTATGGTGATACTTTACCTTATTGGAGGGTGTTTTGTTGGGTTTTGGTTGGTTGGTTTTTGTTGTGGGGGTTTTTGTTTGTTTGTTTGTTTTTAAGGTGTTTGTTTGTTGGCTTTGGGCTGTTTGGTTTGGTTTTCTTTTTCTTCTTTTGTTGATAAATGGGGCATGAGCCTGATCCTAGGATTTTCATCTTTGCACTCTTGAAAGATTGCATGAACATAGCTCCCTGAAGCTGTGAATTAAATGCCACAAAGCAAGGAAATACTGTTTATTGAGTTGCATCTTTCCTCAAACACCAGGGCCTTTTTGGTCAAACACAAAAGCAGAAGGAATAGGTGAAAAAGGGCTGTCTCCCACATGTAAGGCAATTGCAGACTTGGGAAGAGAGTGGAACAGAGGAGAATGAGAAAGCTTTCAGTTACTGCAACTGCCTTTGGCTGATTCAGTTAACTTATATTAGAACTCAATCTTTTGCATGGGACTTACAAACATCTGTACAAATAATCTTGTGAAAGACTCCTCCATCTCAAGGATTAATCTTGAGGAGGCTGGGGGCTTGAGAAGGTTTTCTTTGGATCAGGTCTTGATTACCAATGGCTGGGTTTACATTAAATAGAATGTTTTCATTGCACTAGTTAATTTCATCTGATGTGATATATTTGTTCTGACAGGTTCTGGTCTAAGATGCTTCATTTTAAAAAGTAAAACAATCTAGGGAACACGTTTTGGAAAACTCTGCCTCTACTGCACCATCCGCAAGCAGTGCTACAGGCTGGGGACAGAGTAGCTGTAGAGCAGCCAGGCAGAAAGGGACCTGGGGGTGCTGGTAGATAGGAGCTGAACATGAGCCAGCAGTGTGCCCAGGTGGGCAGGAGAGCCAATGGCATCCTGGCCTGGATCAGGAACAGTGTGGCCAGCAGGACAAGGGAGGTTATTCTGCTTCTGTACTCAGCACTGGTCAGGCCACACCTTGAGTGCTGTGTCCAGTTCTGGGCCCCCCAATTCAAGAGAGATGTTGAGGTACTGGAATGTGTCCAGAGAAGGGCACCAAGGCTGGTGAGGGGCCTGGAGCACAGCCCTGTGAGGAGAGGCTGAGGGAGCTGGGAGTGTGCAGCCTGGAGAAGAGGCGGCTCAGGGGTGACCTCATTGCTGTCTACAGCTACCTGAAAGGAGGTTGTAGCCAGGTGGGGTTGGTCTCTTCTCCCAGGCAACCAGCAACAGAACGAGGGGATACAGTCTCGAGTTGTGCTGGAGCAGGTATAGGCTGGATATTGGAGCTCTCTTTCAACCTGGTTGATTCTATGATTCTATGATCCAGATGAAGGTCTGAGACATCTGTGAGTCTGTAAACTTTATACAGTACATTTATTTTCATTCTAATGGAGGCACTATCATTTCTAGCATTTCACATACTGAATCCTTCCAAATCTTGCAGTAATGGGCTGTGGTAAGCTGTGCTGATGAGTTGCAGACTAGTCATGTTGTGGTTTTACCACTTTTTAGAAGTGCTGCCTTGAGTGTCGTATCTTATTCCATTGTCCCCTGACAGACCATATTAAAGCAGGATGCCTCAGGTCACCACTGCTCATCCAGCTTTCCATCAGAGAAGACACAAACCTGAATCTTTCCTCTCTCCTCCCCTCCTCTACCCAGCCTGAGGCATTTTAATCTCTTCTGTCTTTCATGGAAATAAAGTCTCTAAGCAGCAGTGACCAGATCAGAGATTGTCACCTGAAAATCCGCTTTTACTTAGTTGCAGGTAGAAATTTGTCATATAATTGCTCTTATGTTTTGTGGTGTATAAGGGCTGACACTTCAAGCACAGCAGGTGATGGAGCAGTGCCTCTCAAGGTGCCTGGCCATGGAGCAACCACCTTTATCATGAAAACTAGACTTCCTCTTCCTTCTCCATACTTCCTGCTATACTCACTAGCTTACATTATGTGACTGTCTATGATGTCAGCTCATTGCAGGTTGGCCTTTATTCCTGCACTGTTCCCAAATAAGCAGGGCTCATGTTTGGAGCAGCACAAATGTCAGATGAAGTACAGAAATGGCTTCGTGCTCTGAACGAAGGACGCTTTGGCCTTAAGACAGATCTTTACTTCTTTATTACTTCTTACTTAAGTGTAGATAAGAGGTATGCTTTATCCTTAGCTGTAATAATGTTTCAGCATCTAATCAGTGTGCCCTGTAACTATGCTACTTTGATCAAGGACTGTTGTTTTGGACCTGGAATTTTATGACCACCTCTTCACTGTAAGTCAGATTTTTATCTTCAGGGCTCTTACAGTCAGTCAGTAACTTGTGCCACAAAAGGCATTAAATTTATTACATGTTTTATCATAAAAGAAAAACCGTTTGGTTAGCTAGAACCACTCATACAATCTCTAGTATTTCCTTCAGTAGCATCTAGGATATTTTTAAGATCATGAAGTTTAAGGAAATAACACACAAGATTATTCCCTCTATCGATCAATAGCTTGTAAACCTGCTGATTTACCACCATGCATGACAGATTAAACCAATTTCCTTTTCCTTCAGGCTCCATGGTAAATAAATACAGCAGAAGGGCCTGGGGAGCAGCCTCAGACTTGCACCTTTACTGAAAGGAAGGAGGCAGCAGTTTGGCCCCTTCTCCATAGATGAAGTATCCAATTAACCAGTTACCACATTTCATGAGTGTGAAAAAGCAACGTTTCAAGAGTCATAGAATCATAGAATGGTAAAGTTGGAAAGGACCTCAAAGATCATCTAGTTCCAAACCCCTGCCATAGGCAGGGACACCTCCCATTAGTACAGGTCACTCAAGGCCTTGTAAATTGGGGGATATTTAAAGTGGTACCTGNCTTGGCCTTGTTGAATTTCATGAGGTTGGCTGAGGTTCATGAGGTCCTGCCTGTACAAAAGGGTCTGCTCTGATTCCTCTGAGACCATGAACTACTTTTTTTCTCTTGTGTGTGTGTTTATATCAAACCTCTTCCATCACATCCCATTTTCTCAAAAATTATTCCCCCTATGACCGAAGAAGGTTCTGATCATGATTGCCTGTGATGGAGCCAAAGGATAATATTTTTTGTATGGGCATACTCATGAATTTTACTCTTCCCTCTCAAGTAGAATAGTATTTGCTTAGCAGTGTTAGTGGTTACTCTAATCATTACTGTTATTTGGTGTCATGTTTCAGCTGCCCTCTAATTACTTTGTTGGTTTGGGGGGTTTTGTTTTGTTTTTTTGGGGGGGGTTGTTTGGTGCTTTTTTTTTTTTTTTTTTTTTTTTTTTTTTTAGCATACTTTTTCTGGTTGGCAATTTCCAACGGCTTTCTAATTTATAAAGAGGGATTCTGGTTACCTCCAAAGACAAAGTTAACAGGACAAGCTAGTGGCAGGTTGTAATGCTGCAAAACCTTGTAAACGGCTGCCACAAGCATTGCTTTTATAAATGTCTTAACATCACTATTGTCATTTATGCATTAATGCATACAGTAGAGGAAAACAGTCCAGCTCAGGCTTCCAGATTCTCCCCTGCCCTGTTTCACATGCACAGCTTCACAGAGTTTAACCAGTCTCAAGAGCGTGTGAAAGCTGAGGAAGCAGCACTTCAGGAAAGGAGCCGTTTACCTTTGTCCTGACTGCTTCACCTGGTTAGTGTAATGGTATCTAGTCCCTCAGCTGGCAGCAATGATCCTGAGAGGAAGAGCTTGAGGCATTGGGAAGTGATAGGACATCTCCTGGAAAAATCTGAATTTAGCTGCAGCCGAATTAGAGAAGGGATCCAAATTGTGGGCTAAGCTCTCCAGTCCTAACCTATAATTTGTGAAGCCGCTGTTTAGGAATCTTAGTCAGCTAAATACAGGAAGGAGAAAGTAGGTACATTCCTGGGCTCTGAGCCTCCTTTGCTGGAGCTCGGCACTCACACACAGATTCTTATGCAAGTTTCTAGAAGCGCAGTTGCTTATTTCCATTTGCCTGTTTTCTGGGTAAACTAGCAAAGAGGACTGGTTTAAAGCGTTAGGAACAGAGCATCGAAAACATGTATACTGAAGGCACTACAGGCTGAGTTTACAAAGACTGAGGATGTGAGCCACACAAGGGTGCATTCTTAGAATTGTTTAATCTTGTAAGAGGTGTACAGTACAGCTTCTCCTTTTCTTGGAAAATGCAACCACCAGCACATCCCCCTCTCTCGTACACAGGAAACTCTGGCTGTCATCCCCTGGCAGCATTGGCAGCCACCGTCCAGAAAGAAAAGCCCAGCAAAGGGATCTTGCTAAAGCAGGTAGAGCAGAGATGGAAGCAGAACACAGCTGCTATGCTGGCCCAGAACTTTGCTTTCTGCCATGCAGTGTGTTGCCTGAGAAAGTGTGAGACAGCAAATGCAACTCGAGAAGGTATGGGGAATGGTGATGCTTGCTGCCGCATGTCATGCTGCGAATGAGCATGAGAAAGGTGCCCCCTTTCTCCTCTAGCCTGATGTCCTGTCAGTGGCATGAAGTATGAGGTTTGATTGCCTGGATAACAAAAATTATATTGCATAACTGCAGATTTAGCATTTCCAGAATTCCTGCAACATTGTTATTTTAGTATTTAGTCAAAGCTGCCTTCAGGAAAGCCTTATTATTGTAGCTGGCAGAGGCCGATGGAGTTATTTTTACCACCTGATTGCAGAATCCTCGATGTTAGAATTGCTGCCACTTTTCACTTGATACAAATTTACTTAATGCAAGCTGTGTCTCTCTGTTGGCAAATAGAGAATTAAGGCAAACTAAGCAAATGACATCCACACCCAGGTTCCATGCTCACAGTGCCAGCAGGGTGGACTGGGACAGTTTCCTGAAGAGCTGGAGGATACAATAGCCAACTGGCCAGACTTTGAAATTGTGGGTCTAACTAGAAGTTTGGATGCTATCAAGATACCCTTCAGATAAGAAGTGTGATTCCAGATATGAGTGAGGTAACATGGGGCAGACTAAGCACCAGCTTGTGCCATAACAGAGGAGAGAGAAAAGGTTGCCAGTAGTTCTTCTACTTCATTCCCTAGAGTTAAAGGGGAGAGGTTTCTGGCGTCGGTTCGAAGGAGTGTTTGCTAAGGCAGATGTAAAATTTGGGGAATTCCACCACCTAGTTAGCTAAACCAACGAAAGCTGGCTTTGATGAAGCCTAGAGAGGCATTTTCTGCACAGCGTTTTCAAGTTTTGACTAATGTGACCTTCCAGGTCAACCAAAGACACAAGCCAGATGTTAGCTTCACACATGAGCTGTAAGAACATGCTTATGCTGTTCTTCAGAGAACTGTGGGGAGTCAGAGACATATGGGAGTGCACAGCCATATTTAATGTATGGAGTTGGTCAGGGACATTTTGAAAAGAGGTTTGTCTGAGAAATGTTGACTCTAAATGTTCTTGCCAAAAAGCCTATCTTTTAGTTATGTTAATTCAGATTACTTGCTTGCAGGGGCTCAGGTTTTTCCCTCTTTAACAATGCCATTGATTCTCTGTCTCATCTTATGTAAAACAGTCTTCATATTTTTTATTTACATAGGAAGACTTTCCCTGTGTCTCTTGAACAGGATTAAAAATCCAGCCTGGTTAGAAAGCAAGAAGAGAAGAGGGGGGGAAAAAATCCCAAACCTTTTTTTGTTTTGTGCGTGTGTCAACGTTTAGCCTTGATATTATTGTACTGGTAACAGCTAGCTTTGTAGGTTTTGGAAGAGGGGTACATTGATACAGCTAGTGCTTGCCACTGCTGTATGCATCTGTGGAATGGAAAAGACCTGCTTTTGTTTGGCTGCTTCTCAAATGAGAATCTCTCTGACTGGCTTTGGGTAGTGCCACTGTCCTAAAAGCTTATCAGGCTTAATCATCTATTAGTTTTGGATCCAGGCTAATTAAATGCAATTCTACCCTATGTCATAGCCAGACATGTAGCTTGGTGGATCATGTTGTCATCTGATATCCGCCACCCAAAAGCAGTACTGACTCTTAGACCAAGTTGTCATCTTCTAAATGTCACCTTGCTCTGGGAAGATTTTTCTCTGGAGTATTCTTACTCTGTCCAAATCTGCTTGTGTTAGTACTGTGTTCAGGAGCCAAGTGATGTGGTGCCAGTTTGGCTGTAAGAGCTTGGATTAGGCAGGCATTGCTGGACTGGGCCAGGTGATTACCTGACCGTCAATGGTTTCATTAGTAGAAGCCCTCTGCTCTGCAGGGACATAAGTCTCTGGGTCCCAGAGCTGTCTGAAAATGTTTTCATATAGCAGCCAAGATGTCAATGTAGGTTAGAGATGCTATTTTATCAAGAAGAGTTTCTTTGAATGCTTATAGTTTTAAGGCATGCTCAGGTTTTAGGGAAGGATAATTCTGACAATAATGTACTCTTCTGAATGAAATCCTCCATTTTCCAAGACTAGCACTTTTTTGGTAGCTAGAAAGTTAGTCTTTCATTCACCCTCATCTACAAGGCTGGGCTCATCCTCCTCAGGAATTTTACATGTTGACTGTTTCAGTAAATGCAGCTTTTAATTTGCCACATATGATTAGACACTAATTGTGTTCATAGCTGGAAAGACCACAGAAGCTGCTGGCATGAAGTACAGATTAGTCATACTATCAATTTGGTTTTTATTAAGCTTCAGGATTCATAGAAATGAAGAACCACAGATTTCAGTAGAGAAGATATGTGGAGGTAAACAAGCATTTCTGAAAATTCAACAGTATCTTAGAGTCATGAGTTTTGTGCAAACCAAAGTCATGAGAACAGAGCTTGTGTACTCAAGGAAGTTGCATGCAAGCATCTCCATCTCAACACAAAATAAGTAATTTGGTCAAGTCCAACTTTTAAATCTGACATTGATGGTTGAACTTCAGTTCTCAGACAAAAGGTGGGAGATTTTGAGCCTGCTGCATTTCATAAAAGAGTGCTACCTTGTATAATTGCCTGTTTTTTTCTAATTAGATGACTTAATTTTCCTTTATTGAGAGAAAGAGGCAAACTTGCATTTATGCAAGCCAAAAATATTCCATTGTATAACATGAGATTACAGCGAGTTTGACATCCCAATTCCTTGTAGAAGTGATTGCAAGCAAGGGGAAGAGAGGTCATGGTTGAACACCAAGAAGACAAACTGTTGAGTGCACAGAAATGGAGAAAGATTTCCAGCAACAGAACAGAAAAGTTTTATGGAAAAGGAGAAAAGGCAGATGTAAGATAGATGATCTCTGCTTTTCATAGGTGGTAAAGATGCCATTAAAGCACACATGAAGTGAACTTTAAAATGCAGCATTGAGCTTTTGGCAAAAGCCTTTGATAAAAGCAAAATTTGTCTGAGACCCTTTTGATTTAATGTGGTGTTCTACTCTTCTATGCTCACCTATCTGCCATTAAAAATTCTGTCTGTGAGAACAGTGTTTTAAGTGTTCATCTGTTAATCCTTCATCCTCTGGCACATCTGCCATCTCTGTAGCAAATGGTAGGGATTAGTTAATACATGAACATACAGCCCAAAGTTGCTGCAGCTTCTTGAATCCTTTTCAGGATCCATATGCAGGCTCCTTTTCCCATATCCTCATACTTGTGGTGATTTGGTCATGTTTCTAGCAAGCAGAGGTGCTCCTGCTCAAGACCTGTTGTTTTGATGCCTGCTAAAAGGTAGTGCCAGCTACTGCACCTCCTCAAGGCATCTGAGGATCAAATACCGTAAATCATGCCTTTATATGCTCTTGGCAACTGAGTCTTGCCAGAAACTGTGACTTAGCTGAAGACTAGCAAGTAAAATTTGAGAAACTAAGCAACAAGAGTACCATCAGGATACCAGGGAAGGTGCAAACAGAATCATCCGAGTATGGTTTAGTCCTTCAAGTGTGAAACTGAGTCATGACTTTGTCAGTGAGTGATCTGACTGTACAGGTACGTGGTCTTGGGATAAACATTGCCCAGTGTGAAGACTAGGCTAAGAGTTAACTGATAGGCAGGCAAAGGAGGCCTCCAGGATGTGTATCTTATCAGGCTTGGTTCTCTTCCTGGGCTGCAGTAACATACCTTTCCCTTCAACCCCTGCCTCAAGTATACAGATCTCAGTTTAGGAGTATGGCTTTAGGATATCCTCAGGGACCAAGGGAACATAAGGCTACCCTCTCAAGTGTCTCAAAAATCCCAACCCTGCAAGACTGTGTGTTGGCCAACCATGGCCCTGCTGCTCCAAAAGGGTAAGGATTAGTACCACATGAGGTAATACTGCTACTTTAAAAGCAAATGGCTTGAGAAAGCCAGTTGTGGTTACCAAAAGGCACTGTAAAAAAGCTCAAAGTCCATTGGAAGTGCTGGTCAGGGCATAAAGCCCAACAACTTAAAGTTAATTTTGTTTTGAGAAATTTCTTCACTTCTTAAGTTGAGGGCATAAGTCTCTGTAGGCAAATATCCCCCTTCCCCCCCCGCCAGCTCTCTTCAAGTCAAGTTCCTCAACAGCATTTTTAGGGAAAAAAAAAAAGAGCAAAATATCTCCCTGGCTTACATCTGTGGTGATTTCATGTAGGTTCATAAAGATCACTTCATTCCAGAGCTAACTTCAGAGTCAGTACTTGCTGAGTTCAAACACACATTCATGTGTAGTTGTTCACAATAAAAAGGACTGTGGTATTTTCTTTATATATCTATTTTAATAGTGTGTTATGGGAAGTAAGCTAAGGCTGTGAGGACATTTGCATGTCAGGGCACTTCCTGCTCTTGCCACTGCCTCTCTTATCTCTTCCAAGAAAAAAATCTAGAAGCTGAGTGGGAGGTTTACCTCAGGAGGAAGACAGTCAGGGGAGAAATCTGTAGGAAAGAGATTGAGAAGGAAAAACCTTTAAGTTTCAACTCTGTTTCCAGAGATGTCAGGTGTCACTCTTCCCCAGGACTTTACACATGCTACTGATTTCATAGCTTTGGGTCAAGCCAGGTTGCATTTTCTACAAGTCACCTGGAATCATTACCATCTCCAGCTGATTGTGTTTCAAAAGATGGTGGTGGCCAGGAGTAAAACAGAGGGAATTAAACTGAGTGTAATCTCCTGCTTGCTGCAGCTTAGAGATCCAGATTGCATGATTGGGACAAGTCACTTCTCTTTTGACTTAAAGGTAGCCTACAGCAGAGATGCAGCCCGCACCACAGAGAGACATTGAAACAGTTTGTGCCTGCACATCATTGTGCAAGGAACTTTTTGGCATAAAGGGTCCTGCAAGAACTCCAGGGGGTATTAGCCTGTGTAACAAAAAGTTACGCTGTTCAGCTTCTAGCTTGGGTGTAAAAAGTAATCCGGAGTGCCAAAACAGTGTTTTTACTTATCCAAAACAGATTTTTTTTTTTTTTTTCCCAACTTGGCCACTCAGATTGGATATGGGAGCCCTCGATGAACTTTTCCTCTCCCCGATTCAAACCAGCAATTTCTTTTTAAACAAAACCCAGACTGTCTGGGTGCTCACAAGACTGACTTCGTGGCAGTTAAGGATTTGGGGAAATGGGTCGGTCTTCCTCCTGGCTGGACGCCATACCAAGTTCTTCAGCATCCAAAGCTGTGGGACTGGTGGGTAGCGCATTTTCCCATGGGGCTGGTGGGTAGCGCGCTTTCCCGTGGGGAGGGTGCTCCTCCTACTGTGGGCTGTACGTGTTCCTTCCTGCCTCTTTCTAGCTATCATATACCCCCATGATCACATTATTTTCCTGAGCTGTGTGATATGAAATTAATCCCTGGAGGCAGAGAGGACTGAATCTGGTTTCCCACCACTTGTGTGGATTCCTTCATTGGTACGCTCTTCAGGGAAAGGCAACTCTTACCCCCAACTGCTTTAATAATCCTTTGATTCCTCAGCTTGTACTGCCAGTACCCAAAATGAAATGCTTTGCCATTTGTTTTGCCTGAAACTATTCCACAAAACTGCTTCCAATTTATGAATGGATTTGGCTACCTCAGAACCTGAGTTTTAGCAAAGTCACAACTTGCCAAAACCCCTCACCCAGTGCTATTCTTGAGTGTTTTGCCCAATCTTATGTACAGCTTTGTGTATAGTGAGGTTGCTACAACCTTCTCTCCAAGACCTCCCTTCCCTCAGTCAAAACAGGAAGGCAGGAGAGGAGCTGTGGCCAAGGCCCCTTGACCTTCCAGGAAGACAGCAAGTATTTATGTGGAGGCACTGAGCTGATGATCTTACTGTGTTGACAGGGATGAGTTATAAAGTGAAGCAGGCATAAGTGCAGTTTTAACGAGGTATAGAATTTCCAGGATTTAGGAGTGTTTTTAGCACCTTCTTCTCTGAGTCTGTTCATCTTCATGCCCCATCCGCTTCAGATGAGTACTAGAAGCACTTGCTGGGCCATGTTGGGAAGTGAGCATCAAGGCTGGGAAATGGTGAGAACACTGGGGACGGGGATGGGGGAGGAGTGATCCAGCTCTGTTGTGGCACCAGGCCACATCACAGGCTCATCAAAGAGGCTGTTCTCCAACCTTCCCTGTGGGGTTGCCCTTTTCTTCCTTCTCCTTGTCCCTCCCCCAACTCTCTGCCTCAAATCTATTTAATACCCCAGGGAATTGGGTCACCAGCTCGGGGGCCTCAGGAAGGGAAAGCTGGATACGGCACATCTGCTGGAACCTTGGCAGAGCCCTTCCTGCACACGCAGGGCTTTGCCAGAAGGATCCACAGAGCCAGAGAGAGGCAACACTGGCCTCAAATTTTAAAGCCACCTGGAAGGCCTTGATAATCTCCACTGTGGTTCCCTTCCAGACCCACGAGGAGAGGGGATATTTGGGGAAGACAAGAGAGAATAAGGGAAGGAGTTAGTGGCAGACTTTCGCTGTTTCACTCATGTGCATCCTTGCTAGGACAAACAGTCTAATTGATGTAGACAAGGCTCTAATACAACTTGCACATTTCCTTCCTTGTGTGAAGGAGAATGCAAACCAACTGCAACACACTGAAATCTGCAACAAAAAGCAACCCAAGTTTTTTTTTGTTTACACAATTACTACCATCCCTTAAAAATAAGGACAGGAAACACCAATTAAAGTAGCAAAAATATTTCTAAGTGTCTTTCTTGATAAGCAACCCAAATTCTTTGACCAGTGAAGACTCCTTTCTTTCTGTTAGTAGATGAGCTGATAGTAAATGGGTTCATCACGGGTTCATCACATATTTTTGCTATGTTAGGGCATCAAAGAGGAAACCCCCAAAATTACACTATCAGTGTTTTAAGTCTCAAAGAGTTAGATGAATTCTTGTCATCCTGACCTGAATACAGCAGAAGAAAAGCTCTCTTACACCAAGGGGGGAAGAGTGCTCAATTAAAATTAATCTGATTATCAAATAGACCTTTTTCACCGTGGTCCAGCTCTGCTCCAGTTGAGTGATTTATTTTGAGTCAGTAAACTTGTACATGGGACCAAATTTCAGTAAATAGATTTTTTTTTTTTCCTTTGGTTCAATGTTTCACAACTGGAGAAGCACAACTTATCTGCCAAACTCTTCTTTGAGAGAACAATTAAGTTATTTAGAATGAGCAAGACAAGCTGCTGACACGTTTCAGTTCTGAAGGCACTGCTGTGCAGTTTATCCAGACAAAGCCCAAAACACGAAAGCTGGCCTTTTGCCTCTGATTTCTTGTAACTGACTGTAAGAAAAGCAGATTTCCCTGCTCCCTGGCTAACGAGATCTGCATGGTTTGTTTAACCAGCAAGCACATTCCTGCACTTCAGGAAGAACACTCTGGGCTCATTATGAGCTACTGGGCTCCAGCATGATATTGAGAAAACAGATTTATTTTGGACAAGCTGCTCTGACCTGGAGGTGCCAGGGTGAATAACCTTTGGGGGGGGGGGGGGGGGGGGGGAAGGAATTAAAAGAGAAATATCTGCCTTCAAGAGCAGGATGAATAATCTGACAAAGGAATGACTGTATTTCATATCAAAGCACAAAATGAGTAGAAGTTACGGATATCTGACTCATGAGCAGAAATAGCGTGCTGGGGATGGCTGACACTGTTGCTACCACCAGCTCCCTGCCCCCACCACTGGAGAGCGGGTGCCTCAAGGTGCTGCTTTTAAAGCAGTTCAGCCACAAAAGGGTACAGCTAAGCGAAACATGTCGGTGCTAGTTTACAGCCCCAGCCGTTAAGATAAACCTTGATATGGTCCTGAGTTGCCACAAAGTCTTTCAGCTCTCTAGGCAGGAGGAACAGGACAGAAACCTTGCTAGGCATCCCGGTGGAAGTTGCGTAAGGCACAAGTCAACAGTTGGTAAAGCAGCTTGTCCCAGCTAAGCGACACTTCGCTGCCGCGGCAAGGTGTCGATGGGAGCCCCCGGTCCTCTTATCAGCAGAGCAGTCTTTTTTGAGATGGGCAAGCCTTAAGCCGTGAGCTGTTTAAACATCCTGCCCCGTCACCGACCAGTAGCTGCGAACAGTTCTTCAACGAATCCCGTAGCACCCTGCTGCTTTATTTCCCTGTCCTCTGTAGCAGGTTCCCTAACTTGGAACATCCAGTCTTACTCCTAGCCTAAAGCTTCAGCCTGTCTCCCCCAGATACAGTGTTTCAGCTGGTCTCCTGCGAAAGCGAGGCTTTTTACAAGTGCCTTATCAGTGCTGTTTTCTCTCCCTCTTCTCTTCCCTCCCATAACTTGCTAACATGTTTAGCGCATAGGAAGAGAACTACAGCTCAGAAAATCAAACTCTTTCAAACACCAGAGGGACATGCATCCATGGGATATGCATTGGGTATGTGCACCCGCGCCCATTGAGGGTGCAGTTACACAGCAGCTTTACTTGCTCCAATTTGGAGTTATTGTATCAATGTACTGCTTACGTGGTCCTGGTGTGTGTGTCCCACGACTTTTGTAACCAGAAAACAAAAGAGCTACCTGTGACAAGCAAGAAGTCACTACGCAGGGTCGACACGGCTGAAACCCAACCCTTCCTAAAAACGATCAATTTTTGCTGAACGAGCTCTATGCATGCCACCCACCTCGACCTGCGGGAGGGCAAAGGAGGCAGCAGGATTTTACAGGGCTTGGTTACAAACAGCAGGACTGTTGTGTGCTAATGTTGGGGCATTCGAATTTTCGCAGTACGAACTCTTAGGGTTATAGCATTGCTGAGAAACTGCTTCTGAAAGGGGAATCCCATTTGCCTCTTCTCTCAGCTCCAGCAGGCTACCTGCTGCTCTGAGCTCCCTGCCTGAGCATGGCTAGTGCCAAAGCATCAGTCCAGGACTACATATGGGAAAGTACAGCAAAGCACGAACATCTCTTCCACTGGTACCTTCAGCTTTTTTTAAAACTACCGTAAAATTGCAGTTCAAGGGTTGAGGGCATGATATACAAGTCTGGAAAGAGGTGCTTCGAGTTCACGCAGAGTCACCGAATTATCAATTATGCAATATTCTGCTCTGCTACATTAGAACTGCTGTTAGAAAGCTCAGTTTTGTTTCACTAACGGTTATTCAAAGAATGCAATAGCTGAAAGTATCTCCAGAAACTCTAGCGATGTGGGTGACGGTACCCAGCCTCTGAAGTTGCAGATTCTCCCCACGTAAACTAGCATTGTTAACCACGGAGATCTGCAGCCCTGGAGACTTCTTACACCCTTTGTGCGCCACTTAGGCACTCCTTGTAGCAGCATTTATTGAAGATTTTACTTGACACAGTTATTAATATACTATATATATTAATGCTATATAAAAATATCTTAATGCTTGTTAAATTGTTTTAATCAAGAATTTTCCTTTAAAAGTTCTTTTTAAATACCTGATGGTTTGTAGAGCCATGTGCATAACACTGCATCTCGATTGACTCTGATACTATTACACAAGAAAGGGTTCTCTTTTTTCCCCTGCTCTTCAAACAAACAGAATAAAACAACTGCTGGGAGTTCAGGCAGTTTAGGAGAGCAAAAGGCAGCAGGTTTCAGGTGCGCAATGAAAAGAAACATCAGGTGTGCTTCCACAGCCTGCATGCAACGGAACCAGCGACACTTAGCTGGGGTGCCTGCCCGGGACACGCAATACCGAAGCATGTCGTGTATTTGAAACTGGTTTGGCCACTGGCTGTGGCAGCTACAAGAATCAGGATGCAGGAATTTGAGTCTTTGTTTCAGGAGCATTCCTTGAAAAGTGTCGCGGCCAGCTGCAAGAGGGTCCGAAATCCGTCATGTTAGCGCTCGGCACAGGGCAGCGGGGCCGTGCCGTCGGCACCGTCCCCCCGCCTCCGGGCTTCTCGGGACCAAGGACTCCAGGTTGGGTGTCACATCCCTTGCCGCTGCCCGCGGCGGCGACCCCATGGGGTTGCACTGCCTCGAAACTCACCTCCCGTGCGCGGAACCGGGCACTGCGCGGCGCGGGGCAGCCCCACGCCGAGCCTGGCAAGAGGGCACTTTCCCCTCACCTTTCTCTCCGGGCAGCCCCGGCACTGCCCACGCTGCTCACGGGAGAGCTCAGGCTTTCCGACTTGAACGGGAAAAGGAATGAAAGGGAAAACAGCCGAGGCGGTGAGGAAAGGAGGGGAGAATAGACAAGTAGCCCTCGCCTAGGGACTCTGCCACCTGTCCCCGCCAGCGGAGCAAGGCGTCCCGGCGTTCCCGGACTTACTTTCTTGGGGTCGGCGTAGGTGCCCAGCCCCAACAGCGGGATGCTGTTCCCATCGCTCAGCGGAATGCGGTGGCTCTCGGCTGTCAGGTTCATAGCACCGGCAGGTAGGGCCGCTCCGACCTCGGGGCTGTGTCTGTAGGGGCGGGAATCGCCGACTCCTCAGCCAACAGCGGCCCCTGCGCACCGGCACCCACCCACCAATCGACCGACCGTGCAGATAGACAGTGCCTCTGCAGGGGCCGAGGTACGAACTGCCCGCTCCCGCGGCCGAGGAGTGCCTTTTTGGGGGGCCGAGCCACGTGTGCCGGTGGCAGCCCTGCACCGCGCCCAGCCGNCTGCCCACCCCCACGTCTCACCCCGGTCCTGCGGAGACCGGGACCCCTAAGCTCCACCTCAGCCCTGCGGACCCCCGGGCACCCGCGCAGCCCCCACCGAGCCCTGATGCAGAAGCTGCACGCAGGGTAGAGGCTGCCTCGTGTGAAACTGAAGGCAGTCCAGTGGGCCACCTGCACCCCGGGAGACTGGGAGGGGGTCCTGCCCGCTGCCGGGGAGGCCCCTAGGGACTGTGTTGCCCGAAGCTGCCGGCGAGGGCAGTAGCCCTTGCCTGCCAGTTTGTCCTGACTTCCCTCGCCCTCACAACAGCAGGGCTTCTCTTACTTTGAGGTGGCAGGTCTTGGAATTTTTCCCACAGAGGTGCAAAGCTCTTTCCCCCCCCCCCAGACTCCGAATTCAGGGTTACCAAGGACAATTTGTATCCTCCAGGGACAGTTTCCACTTCTCCTTTCTAAAGGCTACGAGACACGAATTAAAGGACACTGCTGTAGGGGCAAGAAGGAATGAAGAAAGTCCCAGACAGGGGACTGGTGGGTAATTCCTGTGCCTCAGCATCAGTGAACGGGCTCAAGTTCCTCACAGTCTGGTTCTGCTTTGCTATGGAAAAAAAGGTATGTCTTTCCTGTTGCTGATAGCCATGAAGGGACAATGCCCTTCAGAAAATTAAACTCATGGCTCTTGCTGTCCTTTCTGACCCTCATAAAACACTCACGGCTACACTTCTACACCTTTACCCTACTCTGCAGAGAAGTGCCCTGTCCTCAGACAGCTACTTCATGTCCTTCCAACTGTGCCTGTGATGAATTCTCCCCGTTTGGTTTTGAAGTTTATGGTCTTACATGTTTTAGTAGAGCAACCTGAAATGAAGCCTTCAGAGAAGGCCACTACAATGTCCTTTGCCTAGCAGATTATTTTATCTTCTCTAACACTCCACTTAGTTTTCTGTGGATGGTAATAGTTGAGCAGGTTGTGCAATTCCAAGAGGAGTTAATTGATCCATTGCGATAAGTTATCTTTGCAGGGTTCTTGAAATCAATATGTGTACACTTGTTTGCATTTGGAGAAAGGGTTAGTAGCTGTTAAGCTGGGACCTACTTGGAGAATACCCTATTAAAGACAGTTTTAGTGCTACAACTTAGATACCTGCAAAAGTCTTCAGTGAAGACAGAAAAAAAATGCCACCCTTACTGGTACGAATGTGCCAAGTGGCTCATGACTAAGTGCAAGGCTGCTTGATCCCTGCCCAAAAATTACTAGATAGCTAGAATGTCCTGATGGACAAAGGTACCATGCTGTGGTGTAAAAAATGCTTCATGGGAGGTGGGCTGAGAGAGCCCAAGGCTTTCCCAACAGCCCGTTCTTTACCTGGACAACACGATGCAAGGAACTAGCTGTTAGATGTCTGGGCTCTTATCTCAAAAGGGATATTTGGGGCAAACTGCAGCCTGTCTGTGGTTACTGTGGGCAGCCTAGTCCTGCTACATCTCATCCACATGTTATTGTAAACTGTGGGTACCTGTGGGTGCAAGTATTTATGTGTGATTTCTTATGGAGGAAGGCAACCCAGTGATGTCCTCCATGCCTCCCTGTTGTTCCCATATGACTGGCTATCATTTTCTTGCTACAGAAGAAACTCTACCTCTTTTCTCCATGCCAACGACGCCTAAGCACACTGTGTGTTTGTAGGAGGACAAGTTGATGCTAGCATGTGGAATAGACTGCAGCATCTGTGAGCTATAGCCCTTGTTCTGCAGTATTTCCAATAGAGGAGCAAAAACACGGAAAGAGATGGAAATGGGTGAGTAGAGAAGAATCTATTGTGACAGAGGGCATTCAGAGACCTTCTCATTCCCAGCCTGATACTCGTATTCCATAGAGCCCCCCTGCAACCCAGTGGCCGATTTCCACCCCGATTTCACATTCCAAGTCCACTCTAGAACCTCTTTTTCCACAAATCCTTCCAATCCAGCACCTTGCATGGGTCAACTCAGCAACTTATGGGGGGTTTTACAGCACAATTTGCTCATTTGCTTCAGACTCGGAGCACATCCAGCTTGCTCATGTGCTTTGGCATCAGAGCAATATGTGCCCTGAGCCGCGCGTGACCCCAAGCTAAGGAAAGCACAACTGTGTTTGTGGTGCTTGTCCTGGGCAAGCCAGCAAGTGTAAGGAGCCCCTCTGGCAGGAGTACACTATGCTGACACACGATAGCCCTCGACAACAACTGGGAAAGCAGGATTGACAGACTTGCCATAATTCACAGTAAAGGGAGCTTGGGCAGGAGAACAACTCCTGTCTCTAGGAACAGTCAAGCAAAGCAGTCTGTCACCCAGCAAGGCAAGCCAGGGAATTCCAGGCACCCTGGTCCTGCTACAGGCAGAAGACCCTAGCACTCAGCAGGATCAAGGTGACAGACAGGAGTGGGATAATAGGCAAGTCACCTATCTTCTAGATTCACTGTTAGACCAGTCCTTATAAAACTCAGCCAATGTGCTTGTCAGAGAAATAGGAGAGATACAGAGGGCTTTACAAGTCATTTTCCCCACCCCTGTGCCTAAACCAACAGCAAAGAGTGTGAACACTTTTTACACATATGACTATTTAATTCCCTTAGCAGCTCTAGCTCTCTACCTTACTGCTTTAATGCCTTTGCAGATTTTATACTGAATCCCAGAAAATAGGTAAGAAAATGCTCCCTCCACCACTTTTTTTTTTCTTTACCATTTACATGTGATTCAGTATCTTAAAATACTCTTATTTCATAGAAGCTACAAATACTAGCGTGTTTTAAGCAGGAGATGAGTACCCTTTAAAGAACAAAGGAAACCGAAAAACGTAGCCTGGAGCCTGCTGCATATAATTCTTGTGCATAACAATTTCTGCTAGCTGTTCAGGGGAGTGCAGTTCTTGGTTTCAGAGCTTAAATGACTTAACCAGATTTTTTACGAGGGCAGAGTATCTAGCAACTCCAACTGCAAAACAATGCAAGTTTCTAGAGGCAAAGCTTTGGCTGCTGGTCGTTGTTGATCAGCAGCTATTCAGGAGCNCCCATATCCACACACAAACAAAACAGATCAAAAAATATGAAGAAAAGTTTGATCTTTTAAACAAGAAAAGTAGACCAGACAGCTGAGGTTTCTGGCTGTTAAAATCTTGCAGACATCTCATGTTAAGAAAGTACTTAATGTCCTCTTTACCTGAACAAAACTTGTCAGCAATCTTTCAATGTAAAGAGGTCACCCTTTTACTCATTTTATCTCAAATTGCTGAGTGTCCTGGGAACAGGAGAAAATGTGAGGCCTTTAAATATAGCCTCCTTTTAAATATAACCTCCCCAGTTCTTCGAGGATAAAAGATGGGAATAAGAAGGAGTTGCTGACTGAGAAGGACTGGCCTTGCCATCTTCTAGTTTTCATGTTCTGACATAGGCGTACCTGCATTAGCAGGGGAGTTGGACTGAATGATCTCCAACCCCTACCATTCTATGATTTGTGGGTTGCCTTTTTTTTTTTTGTTGTTGCTTTTTGTTTGTTTGTTTGTTTGTTTTTTGTTTCCCCTTTTGTAAGCTGTTGCTTTGGACAAGGGAAGATGTTAAAAATAGTATTTTCCTGGATCCTGTAAATTTGGATGTATTCACACACTGTAGATTAGATTAGTAAGATTTTAGAGGTGGGTGACCTGTAGTGCCTAAACCCCAGCTTTTAAAAAGAAGGAAAATAGGAATTGCTTTTATAACACATGTATTTCTCTAGTAGATAAAAAGTGCATTTTGCTACACATTTTCTGCACCAGCCATGCTGTACTCCATGTATGCTAAAATGCACACTATGCGTGTGTTTTTAGTTAAAATTNCAGAGTATCTAGCAACTCCAACTGCAAAACAATGCAAGTTTCTAGAGGCAAAGCTTTGGCTGCTGGTCGTTGTTGATCAGCAGCTATTCAGGAGCTTTTATAAAATGCAGATGTGATCTGAGTTCTTTCTCTAGGAAACAAAAACAATGAGGTTTCAGCCTGGCCTTACTAGCAAGTAATGAGAGCTGCCATCCTATTGACACAAGTTTGCAGTCTCTATCAAAGCTTGTGAAGCACACAAAAACAGCTTCAAAGGCTACTAAGGTACATTTGCAATTCTTGGATTGATGGCACAGTCATTTCAGACAAGTAAATAGCAGGGATGTGAAAGGTAGCAACTNGTTTGTTTGTTTGTTTTTTGTTTCCCCTTTTGTAAGCTGTTGCTTTGGACAAGGGAAGATGTTAAAAATAGTATTTTCCTGGATCCTGTAAATTTGGATGTATTCACACACTGTAGATTAGATTAGTAAGATTTTAGAGGTGGGTGACCTGTAGTGCCTAAACCCCAGCTTTTAAAAAGAAGGAAAATAGGAATTGCTTTTATAACACATGTATTTCTCTAGTAGATAAAAAGTGCATATTGCTACACATTTTCTGCACCAGCCATGCTGTACTCCATGTATGCTAAAATGCACACTATGCGTGTGTTTTTAGTTAAAATTTCTTAAAGCATGGCCTTAAAGTCTGCATATTTTTAACTTAGTCCTTTAATAGCTCACATAAACTAGCATGTGTCTGTTGTGCACGTGGAACATCTATTTACAGTATATACTTTCAGCTATTTAGCTTAGAGATTTTGGCAGCATATGTCATGACTAACATTTCCTTTTATTATTATTAGATGAATTTATTATTAGATGAATTAGATGAATTATTAGATAAAATGAATACATATTAAAAAATACCTCCTAGTTTTATTTTTTAACTCTAAGAAATAAGATCTGCAGAATGTTTTGTAGGGAGGCTATGAATGAAGTGGTTTAAAATTTTTTTCTTGATATGCTTTTCTGTGTGGAAACAAATGATATGAACTGGAGAACACTTTGCTGGAAAACAATGTTGTAGCATCTTCTCATTCTCTATTTGCAGGCTCTGTCATCACATATGTCACAATGTAGTTTTCATGAACACCCAGTGAGGTGAGTGATACCTTGTAATGCGGGTGTGATTCTCTCCTTTAGTGGCCAATGGGTTTCTAGTATGGGAACGTTTGTGGTCTTTCCCCTTTCAGCATGTTTGTTGCACAATGATGCTGATCACATCCAAACTTTGCTGGAAAGTGAGATGCAAGAGGCCTGGTTAGCATTTTCTACACAAACACTGTTTTCTCTGGTGCATGTAAACTACTTGTCAAACAATGAAACACTGAAGTGACACACTCTTGTTTATTTAAATAATTTTTATGCCTGCTAAGGATCTTTTCCTGCTGAGTCCTCCTTTGAAGGCCCAGAGATTGCTTTCAAAGTGTATCTGACTTAGAGCTTAGTAGTAATGGGAGTACAATATATGTGCACTTACAGTGGAACTCTTCACTGCAAGACTCACAAAGCACTACCTGACTTCCAAAGACCTCATCTGTCTCCACTTTTCCATCACTGGTATGAGACTTCTGCTGGATCTTTAAGGAGAGCATGAAGACAGGGAGAAAATGTGCCTACCACTTGTGCCTTGTGGAATTAGGAAAATACTCAACAGCTGGGTCACTTATCCTTTCTGCTCTGTAGAAAAGTTCTGTGGCTACAGCTGCAATAAAAGGGAAATTCCTAGGTATCCTTGACGCTGTTCCATTGCTCCTAGTAACACTGGAAAAGTCAGGCCACTGCTGGGCTTTGATTGCTCCTGGGCTACAGGAGGAACGCCAGCAGCTGCTCCAAATTATCCTCTCGGCATTTCCAGCGGCCATGGAGCTGCATTCGCACCGCGGTGAGGCACAGAGGCATCCCTGCAGGCCATTCAGGTGAAGGCCATCCCTGTCTGTCCTTGCCCCTGTGCTGACTGAGAGCGGGCACAGAGCCTGGGGTGGTGGCATTACCTTGAACATGCACACTGCTGCAGCCCTTGCATCAGGTGTTGTGGCGTGCCATAGGGTGCTCTGCCAAGGTGGACGTTTGTACAAATAGTGAGAGCCTGTTCAGCCTCCCTCTTGTTTGGACTGTAGTAGCCAAATGTATCTGTGGTGGATGCTGTACTGGAGACAGTGGCCACGCAAGAAAATCTGCCCTCTCCACACATGAGGGAGAGGAGAGGAAACAAAATCTCATGACATGAAAGCCAAAATTACCTGGGCTGTTTATACACTGCTGTATAAACACCACTATCTTTCCTATGGCACAATGGGAAGGTGTCTGGCACTAGCAGTGCAGCCCCTAAAATGTGCCCTTTCTCCCTTTGAGGTACACTGAAGGTGCTGAGTTGTTCTGCTAGCCTCCAGGGAGGGCTACAGGCAGGCTGAAGAGTCCTGTGGTGGATCAGGAACATTTTGAAGGACCAGGAGCTGTTGGCAGAGGGGAAAAGGTGCTCTTCTTGGAAAAGTAATCAAGTAATCCTAATTCTTTGGAAAGATAATCCTCTAGTCCTTTAGCAGTGCCATTTACATATGCACTCTCACGAGGCTGCTGTCTTCTGGACGCTGTCTTCATGCTGGAGCTTGATGTTAGCAGGGCTTGCAACAAATCAAGCCAGAAGCCCTCTTATTTTCCCTCCCCCAGTCTGTTCACTGATGTTATCACTTTATTCTAGAAAAAAATATCTCAGTTTCTGGTTTAGATTGTCTCTGCTACAGCACATGCACAACCCCGGAGCTGGTGAGAACAGTCTCTCAGATGCCTAGACAAAAGATAAGTAGCTGCATGGTGGCCTCCAGATTCCTCAGATACCAACCCTTGTCATGTGGGGAGGCATTAACCTTTGGCCTTGAGTAAGTGTCCTCATATCTCACCTCAGTTAGTCTGACTTGCTATTTGATCATCCGATATAAAGCACTCTCTTTTGGCCTTCTGCAAATCTAAGCCCCTGCTTGATGATTTCCAATATGCCATCCACCTGAGGCTGTTGGAAAATATGCTGTGGATTGTGCCCAGCTCTGAACAAGCAGTGGCAGAAGGGGCAGCTCAAGAAGAAGAGGTTGTGCATTCACAGACCTTCTTTCACAGAGGCAACAGGCCCAGAGGAGTAGTGGTGACTCTCTCTATGTCACCTCTCTTTCTTGCACAAAAGAGGAATGAACATGTTGGGAAGATGTTGATACTGCCTGTGTTGTAGAACTAAGGTGTTTTGTGAGTTTGGGGTTTGTGGGGGTTTTTAACTCCTGATTCAGTGGGAGTGACTCACTGAGAGATTCATGACCCTGTGTGTGTCCCTTACTTCAAATAAAACTCTTGGAACAGAGTGAGACACATCACCAGATCTCAGTATGTTCCAAAAATGTGAGATTTCTCATCTGCTTTTACATGCTTAGTCAGGAGTTTACCTTGGTCTGTCAGTGCTCTTCCCACCATCTCCTGTGTTTCTCTGACATGTAACTTCCCACAGCCCTCTTGAGTCCACCTCAGGGCTATACAAGAGGTCTCCTTATTTCAGCTCTGATGAACGATCATTTTGCTTGCTGGTGCTGGATAATTAGCTGTTTTCTGTGTTACCTGTTTTAAGAGTCTTGCTGACACATTTCCTTCCTGGCCTCCAGCAACAAGCAGACACATCTGACGTTGCAATAGAGCTTTGTGAGCAGCTTCCTACAGTTGGGATAGCATGCGAAATGCATGTTTTTTTCCACAGCACACCACCTGGCAAACAGTCTCAAGACAAAATAATCTGCTAGGAGGCACTTGCAGTTTTTCTCCATGTCTTTTACTCTTCAAACGAGTGAAAGTAGTACAGGCTTGGAGACGAGGGTCTCAAAGTGGCCAGTTCCTGCTGATCGCGGTGCTTCCAGCTTCAAGTCCTCACCACGGAGGAGCTTCCTTTGAAATACACTTGGGCCAGAGACATCAGGAGGAGAAAACTACTATTTTGTAAAGACCTCTCTGCAGGTAAAGTCTGGCAGCATGGTGGTTTCTTTCAGGTATTTTTTGTGGATGCTTTAAATCCAGAAGTTACTGTGGGTTTTGCTGGTGCTGCCTGCGAGAGGGCAATGCTCTCTGTTTGTAGGAGCGAGGAATTTACAAGGGTAGGCTTTAAAGTGTCCCATTGATTCATTTTAGCCTGTCTGCATGTCTTTAAAGGGGCTCTAAAAGGGCAGATAAACCCTTTTTAGTGAGTTAGTCCTTTCCATGGAGCTGGCATGCTGTGTAGCCATCCAGTGAGACTTGGACAGCCTGAGAGCTGGACACAGAGGAATGAACGAGGTTCAGCAAGGACAAGTGCAGAGTCCTGCACCTGGGGAGAAATAATAAACTGCACCAGTACAGGCTGGGAGGTGATCTGCTGGAGAGCAGTTCTATGGAGAGGGACCTGGGAGTGCTGGTGGATAAGAAGTTATCCATGGGACAGCAATGTGCCCTTGTGGCCAAGAGGGCCAATGGGATCCTGGGGTGTATTAAGAAGAGTGTATCCAGCAGATCAAGGGAGGTTCTTCTCCCCCTCTACTCTGCCCTGGTGAGACCTCATCTTGAGTACTGTGTTGAATTTTGGGCTCCCCAGTTTAAGAGGGACAGCGATCTGCTGGGGAGGGTCCAGCAGAGAGCTAGGAGGATGATTAGGGGACTGGAGCACTGCCTGATGAGGAGAGGCTGAGGAACCTGTGGCTGCTTAGTCTGGAGAAGAGAAGACTGAGAGGAGATTTAAGAAATGTCTATAAATATCTGAGGGCTGGGGGTCAGGGCCAGGGCTGGGGGGAGACAGGCTCCTGGGCACTTGCTCCTGGGATAGGACAAGGAGCAATGGATGTAAGCTGCAGCACAGGAGGTTCCGCCTCAACACAAGGAGGAAATTCTTTACTGTAAGGGTCACAGAGCACTGGCACAGGCTCCCCAGAGAGGTTGTGGAGTCTCCTTCTCTGGAGACTTTCAAGACCTGTCTAGGTGCATTCCTCTGTGATCTGAGCTAGATTGTATGGTCCTGCTCTGGCAGGGGGGTTGGACTCAAAGATCTCTTTGGGTCCCTTCCAACCCCTGACATCCTGTGATTCTGTGATCCTGTGACCATCTCAGCAGCTGAGGAGGAGGGCAGTGTTAGGGCAGGCAGAGCCAGGCTGTCAAAGGACACTAAATTCCACTTGGGTGTCTGCTTTATGAGCAGGGATGGTATCAGAGCTGGTGGGACTTGCAGGTGCATTCAACTCATCACTCCATGTTTAGTAGAGAGGTATTGTACATGAACCACAAAATGTTTTTTTCCTCTCAGTAACCTCTTGATTTGCTATGGCCATTCTTTTGGTGTGCTTTGCAGTAGGGCTGAATTTTAATTTTTTTTTCCATATTTTTTCTTTTTTTCCCCCACATTGTCACCAAATTTGTGACATTCACATGTGTGTTGGCAGATTGGGAAATCTCCTGATGTATTGTGAAACATGCTTAGCATATTCTGCCAAGCTCTACCAGCCTATCATTTGTCTTCCATCCCACTTTGACCAATTGAACTTGTCAGATTTATTCAAGCTTATTTCCAAATACCTGCCTTCTATGAAAGGCCTGTCCTTCTACCTCACCACTTTACTGTGCCTCCTGCCATCTTGTGCAATGAGGCAGTTTGATGTTAAACCTCCTCTCTTTGAGGTATTCCATTGCACCTCTGCAAATCAAATGGTAACTATCCAAATCTGGATTAGGAAATGGAGACAGATGAACAATTCCTTATTTGGATAAGACTGGAAAAATAGTTGAGGCAGAGGTGGGGCTAGAATCCAGGATAAGCCATGGGGCTGCCTGTCATAACAAGAAAGGGGAGCTTGCAGGAACTTTTCTGAGATTATTTATCCAATCTCCTGTAATTAATTTTGTAAACAGTAATAAGTGGAAAACAAGAGGCAAAATAGTACTTTCCAGCTTCCACAGGTTACTTAATAGCTCTCATAGGCATAAAGGATTAATGGTAGCCCTAGGGTAGGATTGTAGTATAAAAACTTCTATTAAATGTTTCAAAACGAATTAAGGAGACATTGTCAATCTGAGCTTTCTGAAATCTTACAATGTAAACTTTTCCATTGTTGTCAAAGCACCTTTGAAGTTCTAGATCCTGAAATTTTTAATAATTAAAGAGAAAAAGCTACATGCACTCTGCTGCTGCTGACCACATACTGTGACAGTAAACCAACTAATTACACACAGTGCTGTTGTAGGCAGACAACAAATAAAATGATCCAAAGAAGAAAATTATTTTCCCTAGAATATACACAGTCTCAAGTTGTGCCAGGGGAGGTATAGGCTGGATGTTAGGAGAAAGTTCTTCATAGAGAGAGTGGTTTGCCATTGGAATGGGCTGCCCAGGGAGGTGGTGGAGTCGCTGTCCCTGGAGGTGTTCAAGATAAGACTGGATGAGGTACTTAGTGCCATGGTCTAGTTGGTTGGCTAGGGCTGGGTGCTAGGTTGGACTGGATGATCTTGGAGGTCTCCTCCAACCTGGTTGATTCTATGATTCTATGATTTACAACCTACTTGTAGCTTGAGTAAATGACATTTTAGACTTTAGTGACTTTAGACGATTAGGGTTAGGGTTCTCTTACCAATTTGATGATGTTTCTTTCAGATAGGACTTCCTGAAAAATATCAAGTCTCCAAAACAAGAAAATCCTTTTGTGAATGTGATAATAATCACTAGATAAAATGACGGAATCACAGAATGTCAGGTGCTGGAAGGAACCTTGAAAGGTCACCTAGTCCAACCCCCCCCGCCAGAGCAGAATCACTAGGTAGGCCATACATACCTGATTTTCATGAAAACTCAGCTCACATTTCAGGTATATAGTCTTGCTTATTGTGAACACATAGGAAATGCCTTCCCCTCCCCCCTCCCCCTCGCCATGGAGAGCATTCAGTCAGGATTTTCAAGGAACAAGCAGCCCTGTGAAAGGAAAAGGTTCTGCAGAGCTTAGTGTTTAGGGTAGAAAGGAGACAAGTGGATGAAGATGCAGTCACAGATGGCTTTTGTAGGTAATGATTAACATGAGAAATATGCAGAGGAACTACAGGGAATCATTGATGTCAGACATAGGATTTGTCTTGAGTTTCTTGCAGCATGGGCTGTGAGACAGAGTGGGAATGAAAGGTTGGAGGCTGCCAGAGATCTATGCTCTTCTTATCTTTGTGAGGTGCAAATCTATCCCTTGGGACATAAACTTGGAAATAAAAGAAATACTCTCAAGGTTATGGCATCCTCTCAGTGTGGAGTAAGAAGGTAAGAAACAGCTTTTTTTTGACTGGGTAACTTTGTCATGGTATTATCTTTCTCATGTTGATTTTGAAACACAAATTGGGATCAATTAAAATGAAAAAAGTGCATGCTCTTTCAATTGACTCCTCTCTCTCCAGGAGGCAGTTCATTTAGCGCACACTCTGCTCCCTACTTAATGCTTGTTTCTTAACAGATCCACACATATCTCTTTGCTGCTAAATTCAATTTCACTTGTTACTGTAAAACTCCAGGATCCTTGCTTCCTTGAAAGGAGCCTGTCAGATCACCTTTGTTTTCTCATTTTTCTTCTCACTTTCTAAATCTTCAAACATTGGTCAAGAGAGGACCGGCCCCAGCCAGCAAACTCACAGAGACAGGGGCTTCAGATTATATCTAGGTCATACAGGATGCCGTAGCATCCTCTGAAGGACAAAGGCATCTCCTTGGTACCTAGACTCCCTTGGATGTGGTCTAGCTTCCTCCAGGAAAGAACAGCAAAGCCTAGGGCAGCAATACCTTGTCCCTGCTGCGCAGTCATTTTTAGGAACCTATGCTGCATAAGGTGGGTATGTCCTTGCAACATGCCAGGTGATCTCTTGCATGCTTGCAGGGCTGATGTGTGCCTCAAGGAACCCAGCAAGGCTGTGGGTGAGCGAGCCTTGGCACACCATCACCTCCTGGTCTCACAGCTCATTGCTTGCCCACAGCTGGTACCCAACAGACCTTTTTTCTGTTTCTGTTTTGTATAAACTTTCATCACTGTAGCACTTCATCTGATGTGACTAACATGCATGGTTTTTCTCTGCTCTTTCCTCTGAGGAAGGTGGGGGAGATTAGTGTGGGCAGTGCAGTATTTCAGCTTCAGTCTGATTATTTTAGAAACAAACTCAAAAACATATGTTCATTTCAGTTCGTTTATGTCACAGAGACAAGGTCGAAGAGATAGGCTTGGAAAGTGGAGCTGAAACCTCCCTCAGAGCTGGGCTGTATTCTGGGATCCTGTTACATGGAGTTTATTGCAGGCTGGTATTTAAACTGTAGCCTCCTCCATCATTGCATTTTCAAAGGTCTCTTTCTTTTAGATATCCTTTCATTTTGTCCCCTTCTTTGTTCCTGTTCTTCACTTGTTCCTTCAGGACAGTCCCATTTTGGAAGCACCCTCTATTCTGCAGAAATCACCATACATACTACAGAAACACATTTGTACCAACATTGATAGTCCTACTTTTCTCCATATCTGGATCCATGCTGTGTTGTGTGTTGTGTCTTTGCTCCACAATTCCTGTATGAATTTCCACTGCTGTCGAGGCAGTTTGTGCCACTGAAAATACATACGTGCTAATAGGGCAGCAGTTGGGGTTGGCAGGAAATGGTGATGAAAACATCAGGATTGGCACATCTGGTTTTCATTCTTGATCAAAGCAAATGGAGAGTTTTATAAATGATGGTGGGGAAAAAAAACTGAGGGGGGAAGATTTTGGGAGATAAATCCCTGTCTGATGGGGAGGGATGTGAAGGAGTAACTGGCTTCACATCACAGCTTGAGTGGACCTAGATGTAATCTGAAGCTCCTGTCTCCGTGAGTTTGCTGGCTGGGGCTAGCCCTCTCTTGACCAATGTTTAAAGATTTAGAAAGTGAGAAGAAAAATGAGAAAATAAATGGCAGTTAACATAATCATGACAGGAGAGCACCTGGGTGTGATGTAGGAGACAGAATTTCAATCTGTTGCTGAAATCTGTCGTGAGAAGGAATGAAAGTTTTTTTTCTTCATGTTCTTTTCCAGCACTGTAAATAGTGTAGCTGCCACAGTTCATCCTGTGTCTCACCACCCAGACCTTCCCTGGGGCTGGGAACATGGAACAACTCTAGCGTTTCTCCTGGGAAAAAGTTGCTATAGAGTGCTTCCCATCACTTCTACAAATGCAAACGGGATTCAAGTCTGCTGACATTTGGTTATCCCTCTGCACAACCTCTTACGGTCTTCTGTGCAAATATATTTAGAGTTATATCGAATTTTTTTTGGTAAAAAAGTAAATTGACATTTTCCTGAGGTGTTTTGGTAAGCTCACACTGTCTTAACTGTGGCTGTGTTATGGAAATGTGATCAGCGGGGTCAGGGAGAGTCTCAGCTGGTGATGTTTGTAAATTTTTAATTAGGACACATCCCTTTGAGCAATCCTTTTTGTTTTCCCTCCTAGTGATATTGGTGGGGATTTAGATGTTAATTTTAATGGGAACAGGATCTAGTGCATAAATATGGTCAGCCCTCCAGGAACTGAAAACTGGAAAGCGTCTCCTCAAGCACTTCTGAAATGTCTGAGTGTAAGTGAAAAGTGATCAGAGGCCTGGTTGTTGTTCTGAGAATATATTTGCCACAGTGGACTAATAAACTTCCCCAGATTTTCTTCCTAAAAATATTTAATTATATAAGAGGTCAGTCCCATTTGTAAACAAAGCTGTCTGAATTTCATGTTAATGGAAAGCACCAGGGGCTTTGACCAATTTTTTTCTCCATGGCTGAGTGCCAGTACAGTTGCTTTTATAGAAAACTTTGATCATATGATTCTTTTTTATTAGAAAAAAACCCAGAAAACAGATGTCACTCAGCAGCTTCAAAAGGTCTTTGCTGCAGTATCAGTGCTAGAGATGTGCAAAAGCCCCCTAATGATTGGGAAAACAGACAAGTTGTTTTCAGGCACTTTGATAGAAAGCTGAAGCTCTGGCCAGCTTAGGCAAAGGTTTACAAACCTTCTGGCAACTCTCTGCTACACATAATGAACCTACACTGATTTTCTTCTGCTTCTTTGCAGGTGAAAGTCAATGGTTTAAGAATTAAAACCAAACAGAAAAGATGAGAAGGGGACACTCCCAGGGTCGGAAATCTTGTATAGATGCTTGCAAAAACCAAAGCAGCTGCTCTTTTTTGTTTGTTTTTGTTGCTCTGGCAGGACTACTCTGTGGAGGGCAGAAAAACTGGTCACTTCCAAGATTTTTGGGTAGCAACATCCTGTTCACTCTACCCACACCCAGTGGCTGATGTTGGCAGTGCTGTGCAGTGCTGTTCACATCTGCCCCAACTATCACGCCTGTGCAGAGCTGGTCCCTCCTGCTGTGTTGCTGGGGGGGTTACCTCTTTCAGTCATCCCTAATCATTCCGCCATGGCAGTGCCAAGTTTAGCACAGTGTTTTTGGAAAGGACTTGTAGCCAGGGTATCATCATTTAACACTAGCATGGATACCTCTGTGTCTGGAACACTTCTTATCCTGCGCCCCGTGCCTCCTTCACGTTTTATATAGTGTGGCTTGTACGTGGTGTCACTTTACGAGAACAACGCTGCTGGGATGCTGCTGTAACCAGAGATACACTTACTGTCATATGCTGGCTGCTTCTCATGCCAAAACAGAAAAGTAAGAAAACAGAAACTAAAAGGATAGAGCAGTCACTGGGTATGTATTTGCATTTCTTTTTCCTGACCCTGTAAATAATCTAGTTCATGGAAATGTTTGTTTGGGGTTTCTACTTTTTTTTTTTTTTTTTTTTTTCCTGCTCAGTTGAAGAGGCTTGAGGATTTTATTTGCTTTCTTAGGGCAGAGAGAAGAAAGAGAAAAAGAGGTCAGTTGGGGCTGTCATGAGTCTGGTGAAGCTGCAGCACACACAGGCCGTGCTGGGAGCATGGCTTGCTCTTCGTGTGTGCTTAGGGAGGCAGCCAGGTTCCCACACATGATGGCCATCTAGTAGGTAAGAAAAAGAAAGAACAAAAAATACTCTGCAGTCACACGGCCAGGTTTTCCTTGTGTTGGCCTTCAACCTCCATCCCATCACATTTCCCAGTCAAGGCTGTCTCTCCTGACCCGGGTAAAACAGAACTACACCCGTGTCATTAAAGCTGTGTGTTTAAGTAGGTTTCCGGTAAATGAGTGCAAGTGCCTGGACTCTTATTTCAGCATGAAGGTAGATTTTATTTTTTTTTTCTTAAATAATTGACTTTCGAGTTTGTGCTGGTTTGAGGCTAATTGGAATATGTTAATGAAAAATAAATTAGATTATAGGCTGTGAGAAGCAAACAATGGTGATGTCTACTTCACTCATAGGCTTGCTGAGATGTTTAAAAACAAGGACACAAACATAGGTAAGAGAGAGTCTCTCTCTCTGGGAGCTGTTGTGTCTTCTCCTCTCTGCTGTGTAACCCAACTAATCACTCTGCTTCTAATCCCCTTCGTCAATCCTCTGAACTCACCTTGCACATAAGGCAGATCCTGGGGTAAGGTAGAAGGGTGGAAAGAAGGAAGGGTGGTTGGGAGCCCCTCCTGGGGACTCTGATTTCTGGGAGGGTATTGTGTTTCTGTATTACATTTAACTTGTATTTTCTGTAACCATGTCTATTGTGTATATATCTGCTTGTATATTGTGCTAAGCTGTAAATAGAGCTTCAGTCCTTAACTTCCAGCCAGCTGAGTCTCGTCTGGGTGATTTTCATAGTGTGGGGGCAGGGGGTAGGTAACTCCCAAACCGTCACATAGTTCCTTTAGCTTAGGTAAAAAAATTTAACTGGAATTTTTATACCTCTTTGAAAAAGTGTGCAATTTGGTGTTCAGATTTGTAGAAAACCATGCTGGAAAAATATTGATAAACTCGTGTTCCTTTCCAGAAAAATGGGTCTTCTGGACACGGTTTTGCAGTGTGAACTCCATGTGGACTCTGATGTGTCTTACTGTAGGGAGGATCCTTCTTTTATATCAGTTTGTGGTTCCTTATAACAGCTCCAAAAACTCTAGCTTGTGACTTCTTTGAGAGCAAATAGATGCTTCTCTGCAGAAAAAAACATGAGGGGAGTGTGAAAATGTCCAACATTTTAAATTTCATTTCAGTCTTCAAATTGTGGAAATGTATTTCTATTAAGTAGCTGACTATTAAGTAGCTGATTATTAAGTAACTGACTACTAAGTAGCTGGTTATTAAGTAACTGACTATTAAGCACCTGTCTATTAAGTAGCTGTCTATTAAGGGACCGTCAAGGCCAAAGAACATAATGGGGATGCTAGCTTGTACAGGAGGTGGCTTCTTGTGTGGCCCACTTAGGTAAGAAGACCTCTTGATAGCCCAAATGCTCTTCTGGAATCCCTTGCTGAGGGCACAACTTGTGTAACAGCCACCTCTTGTCTAGAAGAGACCTTATTTCTCTGAGAAGCAGAGCCCTTTTCTTGTCCACTCTTTGTCTGAACCAAAAAGCATGAAACTTAAACGATGCCATATGACTTCTCGAGTTTTGTGATGCACATGGACGACCCTGCCAGCATTATTCACACGAAGCCATCTGATAAGTGAAGGGACTTTGCATGCGACGCATCCCCTCTGGAGTGTCCCACGGTGGCCCATCCCACCAGACCACCTCGAAGAGTGAATAAACAGCAGCAGTTCATTAATGCGGAACAGAGATCCAGCGCTGGCCATAGGAAGCAAAAGCCCTAGAGCACACTGCAGTAGCCTTGTTCTCCCTTCACAAAGCTGCTCTCTGTTAAACTATGGTATCAACCCACACTGGCGTACAAATGCCCTTCATTAGGGTTTGCGTGCTCTGCTCTAGGAGGCTGCAGTTTAAAAGCGAACAAGAGGTGCCTGTGGTGATGTGCTGTTCGATGCTATTGGAAGTGGGTTTAATCAGGGAAAGAAACCATTGGGGTGATTGTGCCTAACTGCAGTGCTGGAAGGAGCAGGATGCTTGGGCACTCGGGTGGTGGTGGCTTCACCAGTGACTCTGGAGGAGATGGATGGTTTACAAAATCTTGGCCTGACCTGGCTGTTAAAGAATGTAGCCCACTCCTAAGACACAGATCCTTATATGTTTAATAAGGTGTTAAAGCAGAACCTGAAAGGCTCTTTCACATTTCCCTGTTCTGGATCATTTAATTGACCATCTGGTGACTTTTTTTTTTTAAAAAAGATACTCTTGCATCCTGCATATTACTTTCTGCTTACCCTTTGGGCCCCAATTTGGCAGAGTGCCTGGGAATGTGCTTGGTGTCCTGTCTTTTCCTAAGTCAGCAAAACACTGAAGACTGTGCATAATGATAAGCTGTCATGTTTCCGCTCCCATCTCACCAGGAGAGCTTCATCCCACCAGCTGCTAAAGCAACCTTTGGTTGGAAGGTAGGAGAAGAATGCAAGAGTTTATACAAACAGTGCTTTTATTCCCAGGGAGGGTTTTGACACTTGTTTTGGTGGCTTGCTCAGAGTAGGTACTTGAGTAGTGATAGCAGCCTGGCATCAAAATGTTACTGGAAAGAACTACTTAAAGGAAAAATAATTCATTTCATGGGTCCAAGAAGAGTTACTCTCTGACACCAAGAGCTGAAAGACTTTCTGGTTGGGCCTCTATTTTCCCTGTGTCTTGGTGCTACAATTATAGATACAGCTGGATTTTGTGGTGTGAAATTTTAGATTCTTTGCTTAGGTGGAGAAAAAGCAAAACTCTGCTCTTTCTGAACTGACCAGACTGAAAGGGCATTTTTTTTTTTTTAA
>WBNM01035912.1:0-93806 GCA_013399055.1 Ramphastos sulfuratus | reverse complement strand
TAGCCTGAAGAAAAAGAGGCTCAGGCAAGACCTTCTCACTGTCCTCAACTCCCTGCAAGGAGGTTGGAGCAAGGTGTGGAGAGTAAATAGTCTCAAGTTGCACCAGGGAAAGTTTAGTTTGAACATTGGGAACAATTTATTCCCCTTAAGGGTTGTCAAGGTCTGGAACAGGCTGCCCAGGACAGTAGTGGAGTGATCATCCCTTAAAGGGATCTTGTAGATGGTGGTGCTGAGCGACATGGTTTAGTGGTGACCTGGCAGTGCTGGCTTAATGGTCGGACTGGGTGATCTTAAAGGTCTTTTCCAACCAAAACAATGTGATGATTTTATGATTCTTAGTGCAAGTTTTGCTGGCTGAGAGAAAACAATGTGATGATTTTATGATTCTTAGTGCAAGTTTTGCTGGCTGAGAGGAATGTCTTCTGAATTTCAGGCTGGTAAAAGGTTATTATCATACTATCCAGTACAATGAATAGAAACCTCCAAGTGGTTGGATTTTAATTCTGGTGTTTGTTTGGGTTTTTTTAAATTATTTTAAATTAAATTCTCTTCACATGTTAGAGATCTTTTAACAGTATTAGTAAGCATCTTTGACGTGTGTTGTTATTGAGCTCCTTTGTTATGTCATCAAGTGGGATATTGTCAATATATATTAAATGATCGCCTGACTCATACTCGTGTTCACAGCCTTGGTTCTGGGAGTAATGCTGTTATTCTGGTATTCAATATGGACCATTAGTTAGAAGTCCTGTTATATTTGAAAGAGGATTTCTTTTAATCCCTAAGCTAAGCAGATGTCAGATAAGAACCTGCCTTTTATGATCCAGATAGGAGTGGAATCAAGAAGCAAGGGAAGTGTTGTGACTTTTGCTCTTGGATGCTTTACACTGAATCACAGAGTGATAGGGGTTGGAAAAGACCTCTGAAGATCATCTAAGTCCAACACCCCTGCTAGAGCAAGTTCATTTAGAGGCTGCACAAAGGCAAAGTAGAGGGGGAAGAAGAACCTCCTTCAACCTCCTTGCTACACTCTTCTTGATACACCCCAGTATGCCATTGATGCTTTAGATGTCAGGATGCTTTAGATCCAGACTTGCTGAAATTAGACTTTAGACAAAACAAAATAACTTGTCTCAGTGCTGGAGTCAGTGGGTGAAATGTGATTTTTTTTTTCCCATTAAAAAAAATATATATACAGGAGAGCAGATTATCTAGTGAAATGATCTCTATTATATTTGCATTTTATCAATCATATATTAAGTTTTCTTTGAGTTCAAAACATACAGCAGTTTGCATTTCCCTTTGTATATTGGCTAGATCTGTGCTTCTGTTCTAGTCAGTATTTTTATTTCTCTCTGCCACCCTTTCCCTTCTTCCTTCCTTCGTTTTCAGTGCCCATAGGTCCCTGGTGTGGTGCAAAGAACATTATGTCTGTCTGTATGTTCGTGGCTCTTCTCTTCTCTGTGCCATTCTTTCAGGGCAGTGGCAGATCAGTTACTGATGCTGCTTGTGTTAAACTCTCAGGTTTCCTGATGTTCATAGACTCATAGAATGGTTTGGGTTGAAAGTGACCTCTAAAGGTCCTCTAAAGGTGTTGGTGAAGCTGGGATCCTGGTGAAATGGGAAGAAGCCTGATCCACTGAGGACTTCAAAATCACAAATGTATATGTGACAAATAATTAGGCATCAGAATTTCACAGAGGCTGTGCTGTGCTCTCTGTAACCTACCGTTACAAATTATGCAAAATTAATAATATTAATTTTGATATCCAGGTGAAGATTGTTAATAACTATGAAAATTGTTTATTAACATTAAATATCACCAGAAAAGTTATTTACAGTATTCCGAATGCACAATTTGGATACTTATATGCACAGGGAACAGGCAAAACTAGAACATTTTAAGAAATAACTAGCAAATGCAAACATTAACCTTAAAACTGGAAAGAGGTTCTTAGTTTCAATTATACTTCTTGCCCACCAGGGGACTTGAGAGGCTCCTTTCTGCTGCTAAGGCAAAAAGGCACAGTAGAATCTAGTTACAGCATTTCTTAGAGAGAGACTCTGGATATTTACTCACAAAAGTTAGCCCCTGACTCGCAGGGCTAGCTACAGCTTCAGACAGTACCCAAACACTTGCATGGGGTGCCTTGTCAGCCACTGAGACTTGTAATTCTTCCCAAGCTTTACAGGCTGCTGGGGAAAGAGGCAGGCGATCTCTGACCTTATCCTGGTTCCTCTGGACAATCTGTGTCCCCCCCAGGACTTCCTGTCTTAGCAGGAGACCTTCAGGTGTAGGCAGGATGTCTTGCAGCTGTGCAGTCTTGGCACGGAGTCACACTGCCTATGCAGACCTATCGTGTGGAGGCATTTGGAGCCTGTTCCTGGTAAACTCCAAGCAGGCAGTTTCCAGGCAGACAAACCCAGATTATTGGGGTTGTTACTTTGTGGTAGAGCTTGCTTATGGTTTAGCATAGCATGGCAGGATGCATGGAGGCAGTAGCACAGAGGGAGAGCATGATATGCAGAGACTATGGCAGTAGCAGCAAGCAAGCATGCACATTCTCTCCACCTGCTCATGTCTTTTTATCAATACAGCCTGAGACTAATGGGGCTTTGGACACAGAATAGCAAATCAGAATGGCAGTTAGCCAAGCTTGACCATATTAGGTGAAGCTATAGGCTTGCTTTACCCAAATTTGGGAAAAACGTAGGCCATGTACATGCCAAGTGTGTGTACCTTGTTTACCACAGGATGTAAACAGGAGTAAAACAAGTCTGGGCAAGCCAGAGTCCTTAGACTCAGTGGCTCCAGGTTCTTTGTCCTCCTTTCTGCAGTTGCTTCTCCCATTAGCAGAAGGAAGGAGGGCAGAAACACATGTCTGGGCAAGCCAGGACATGTTCTGGCCGATTTAGGCCTACCATGACACCCATGTGGGATTTGGCAGGGCTGACTGTGAGCAGCCTCGTTAGAGAGCCATGACCATGTTCTTCCCCAAAAAGCCAGTGTTTTGATCTCAGCCTGGTGATTCCTTCATTAGGGTGATGTTTCTCATGATGAATATGGGATCTAGAGTGTTGACTGCTATTCCATTTACATGCTGGAGATAACAGCCAACTAAAGACGCTCTTCACTGTTTTTCTTAAAAGATGTTGTCTAGAAATAAATTGAGAAGAAAGGCAGCGAAGCCTTCTTTGTGAAACCTCTCTGAAAGAACACAGTGCATAGATCTGGCAGTGTACACACACTGAATTGCAAACTGCTGTATGCTGTGAACTGAAAAATTGATATAGGATTCATAAAGTTTAAGTGTAATGGAGATCGTTCCACCAGGTAATCTGCCTTCCTGCATAGGAAATTAATAAATAAACAAAAATCACATTTCACCCACTGACTCCAGCACTGAGACAAGTTATTTTGGTTCATCTAAAGCCTAATTTCATCAAGTTTGGATCTAAAGTAGGTTGAGAGAGGTTCTCCTCTCGCTCTACTCGGCCCTGGTGAGGCAACATCTGGAATATTGTGTTCAATTCTGGGGCTGTCAGGTCAAGAAGGACCTCAGGCAACTTCTTGAAAGAGTCCAGCATAGACTCTCAAAGATACTGGAGGGAGTGGAATATTTCCCTTGTGAGGAAAGGCTGAGGGGGGTGGATCTCTTTAGCTTAGAGGAGACTGAGGAATGACCTCATTCATGTTATAAATATGTGAAGGGAGAACAGAGAATGGAGCCAGGCTCTGCTCAGTGATATCCAATGATAGAATAAGGAGCAATGGGTGCAAGCTGGAGCATAGGAGGTTCCACGTGAACATAAAGAAAAAAAAATTCACTATGAGGTGCCAGAGCCCTGGAACAGGCTGTTCAGAGAGATTGTGGAGTCTCTTTCTCTGGAGACATTCAAGACCCACCTGGATGCACTTCTGTGTGACCTACTCTAGGTGGTCCTGCTCTGGCAGGGAGGTTGGACTGGATGATCTTTCAAGATCCCTTCCAACCTTTAACATTCTATGTTTCTGTGAAATCATCAAAGAGAAAGTCATGACACCTTCCCTTGGTTGGTTGTTCTATTCCTGTCTTGATCATAAAAGGCAGGTTCTTGACTGACATTTGATTGGCTTCAGCATCAACAGCTTAAGGATTAAAGGATTCCTTTTTCAGGTATAAAAGTAATTAAAACTAATGTTGAGTATTCCATCCTGGAATAATATTATTTCTAGAAGCATGGCTGTGAATGGTGATGTGCTAAGAGGTTAAGTGGTTATATGACACCAAGCCGTGTGGCACAGTCGACTTGCTAGAGGGCAGGGATGCCATCCAGAGGGACCTGGACAGGCTGGAGAGATGGGCCCAAGCCAACCTCATGAGATTCAACAAGGCCAAGTGTAAGGTCCTGCCTTCCAGTATCTGAAGGGGGCCTACAGGAAGGCTGGGGAGGGACTATTTATAAGATCTTGCAATGACAGGACAAGGGGCAATGGGTTTAAACTGGCAGAGGGAAGATTTAGACTGGATGTTAGGAGGAAGTTCTTTACAGTGGGAGTGGTGAGGCACTGGAGCACGTTGCCCAGGGAGGTTGTGGCTGCTCCCTCCCTGGAGGGGTTCAAGGCCAGGTTGGACGAGGCCTTGAGTGAGCTGTGCTAGTGGGAGGTGTCCCTGCCTATGGCAGGGAGTTGGAACTAGATGATCCTTGAGGTCTCCTTCCAACCTTACCATTCTATGATTCTATGATTCTATTAATAAATATTAATTTATTCGAGGTGGAGAATGTAGTGAAACATATTTATAAGCTAAATACATATCTATAAAGTACTGCTTGTTTGTTAAAGAACTTTCCATACATGGCAGCGTGCGGTGTGTCTGCCTGACAGGGCGATGGATGCCTTTATGTCCTTCACCCCCAGATAGGTCAGAAGGGGTTAGATTACCAGAAAAAAGCCCACAACTTAAAAAAACACCCGTCCATAGTCCATTTGTAGCTGGACAATCCATTCTGGACTGCCTTACCCAACCCAAACCTGTGTTGTGGGATAACATCCCCTGTGCCCGGGAGATGCTGCGTCACGTGGCGGCTCCGTTTCCTTAGAGACGGCGCCGTGCAGTGCATCCATCGGGATGCCGCCTGTCGTCGGGATGCCAGCTCGTTGGAGGACGGGAGAGCTGCTCGCCACGGACACAAAGGTTTGAGGATTTGCATTCCTGAGCAGGAAAACCTTAGTCGGGGCTTTGGGAGCTGTCGGGATGCGGGAACGTCGTTAATGCAGAGCGAACTCTGGATTCGAGTTATAACGTCGCCCTGGCTTTTTGTGGTGGTTCACAGGGAGCTGTTACGGACTTGGGAGAGGGATGACAGCGAGGAGCAGCAGAATGACCATGCTGGCAGGTTTTGTTTTCTTTCTGGCTGTTGTAAACAGCTCAGAGGAGCAACTCAGAGAGGGGCGCGGATGGGGTTTCTTACTGAGCCGCCGGGAACGGGTTACTCTCTGAATGCTTCCTTTTCATCGCTCCTGTTAGTCATTTGTGAAGAGGGCAAGAGCAAAGTCATTATGAAGTAATACCTCACTTGGTGCCTTGTTTACAATCGAAACTATTATTAACAGATCATTCCTGCCCTTGTGACGTTTTAGTGGAAACCAAGGGAATTTACTGTGGCGCTTTGTCACGGTAAGTAAGGTGCACGTTGCAAATCACTGACAATAAACAGGCTTAATAACAAGCTCGTCTTCCTGTCAGTGTGACTGAACAGCTCCTGCTATTTCAGCTACATGATGGAGATAGCAGCGAGCTGAAGATGCTCTGTAGTGTTTTTGTTAGAGATGTTGCATACAGATAAATTGGCTATTACATAAAAAGCAGTAAGGATCTTATTCTAAGATTGCTCAGAAACAATCCAGTGCACGTTGTTAGAGTGCTCAGGGATTTATTTTCCTCAGTACCCATCTTTTGTAAAATACAGAGGAATTTGAGAGATGAAATTGTGACTGGTATTTAACTTCTCAGTATGTCTCTGTCTTGTTTGTTTCTGATCAGTCATATACACCTTAAACTATTCTTTGAATGACTACAAATCCTATTAAATTGAAATGTTGATCATTCCTGCTGCTAAATAACCTAAATCTGCAGTTTTCTGGAGGACAGAGCAAAGAGATGAGGTCTTTTGAGTCCCCTCACCTGGGCACGTGGCAATGCAAAGCCAGGGCAAGTCGCAGGACATTGTTATCCTGCCTTTGGGAATGAGTCAGGTCGTGGAACATCATCATATCTAAACATGTATAAAACGTTTCCCCTTGGCAAATATTTAGGCTGCTGGATTGGGGTTATGCATTTTTAACTGGAATTGCTGAATTATACATTGTTCATTTTATTCCTGTCTTCCTTTGCATCAAGAGGGCTTTGAGCTGGTCGACTACGAGGTGGCATTAGGAAAATTAGTCATGGTTAAACAGATGCAAAAGCTCCATAAAGTCATGTGTAAAACTAGCTCGAAATGTTACAGAGAAGCAGAGCTCACATTGCTCATTCCTACTCCACAAACAGCAGAAGAACAGAAATTGACTATTTTCTTCTCTTTAAAGTAACAAAGAAAACAAAGGAGTAATGAATCTGTAATATAGACATGCAAATGTTCTAGAAAGTGGCTCACATAATTTGCACCAGAGTGGGGTGATGAGATCCAATTTGATACTACAGTTACTATGTTCCCTTTTTATAGGGAAAAAAATGTTGGCTCAGCATAGCCAAGGATGTATTTGCCCTTGGTGTTCTCATTGGGGAAGTGTTAGCAAATATTTTTAAACAATGCCCTTTTTTTTTTTCTGACAGATACACTGTCTGACAGTAGTGTTCCAAGGAGGAATTATCAGCAGTCATCTTGAGCTTGGAATTTTTCACAAGTTTGTTTGCTTTATGCCTCCCTGAAAGAACAGTTAAGGAGGTTACTTAATTACAGTGAACTTATTCGTTAGGACTATTTAAACAGTTCTAGAATCTGGATAGCATAGGGATCAGGTAAAGAGCTACAGGGCATTTTATGTCTGGTTCTGTCATCCAGGGACAGCCAGAGTCACAGAATCCCAGCACTGCAAGAGCAGGAAGGAAGCTCTAGGGATCATCTAGTCCAACCCCCCTTATGAAGACTCAACCAGAGCAAGTTGCCCAGGATCACTATTTTCAGGCAGAGAATCTTCTCCTTCTCCAGAGAAGGAGAATCCACAGCCTCTCTGAGCAGCCTGTTCCAGGGATCCAGCACCCTCACAGGAAAGAAGTTTCAACTCGTGTTTAGGTGGTACCCCCTGTGTTCTAATTTGTGCCCATTACCCATTGTCCTGCCGAAGTGCACCACTGAAGAGTTTGGCCTCATCCTCTTGCCCCTTGCCCTTTAGATCTCAATCATCATTGAGAAGTCTACAACTACCTGAAGGGTGGTTGTGGCCAGCAGGAGGTTGCTTTCTTCTCTTGGGCAACCAGCACCAGAACAAGAGGATACAGTCTCAAGCTGTGCCAGGAGAAGTTTAGGCTCGAGGTGAGGAGAAAGTTCTTCACCGAGAGAGTCATTCGCTACTGGAATGGGCTGCCCAGGGAGGTGGTGGAGTCACCGTCCCTGGAGGGGTTCAAGGCACGTTTGGATGTGGCACTTGGTGCCATGGTCTAGTCTCGAGGTCTGTGGTAATGGGTTGGACTTGACGATCTTTGAGGTCTCTTCCAACCTTGCTTATACTGTGATACTGTGAAGATCCCCTCTCAGTCTGCTCTTCCCCAGGTCTCTTGGCCTTTCTGCTCAGAGAGACGCTCCAGTCAGTCCCTTTAACATTGTATCCTCCAGTGGAATCTTTGCAGTAATTCCCTGTCTCACTTGAAGTGGAGAGCCCAGATCACTTGGAGAGCCCAGATATTGACTCAGCACTGCAGACACAGCCTCAGTGGAGACACAAATGCAGTTCCATTCTCCAGATTGTTTCATCTGCACATTTAATTGATTTACATGTCCTGGAAATTGACGTTATCCCTGTAAGTTTTGGTTTTGTTTTTTTACCCTGCTCAGAAAATAAACTGAAAGAGAACCACTAGCTTCAATCTCTCTTCTTTACTGAAAGTCCACTTCAACTTCAAACGGACTTTCATTTTTAGTTAACAGTGGAAATAACAAGTAACAGTGTCCCACTTTTTGCTGGAGCGTTTTAGTATTTTGTTGTGGGATCATAGAATCATAGAATGATCTCCAGGTGACTTCAAAGCTCACAGCTGAACTTGACTAGCTGCTCTTCTAGGTTTCCTGATGAGGTAAAATAAGCACTTGAATAGAATAGAGATGAGGTAGGAAGTGATAGGAAATTTTGATTGCCCTGTGGCCATGTGTGCACCTGTCTGGACTCTGGTGCAGGACTCTGGTGCAGTTTTATGTTGAACACAGGTGCACAAAGTTGTAGAGTCATGGAACAGTTGTGTTCGAAAGAGACCTCTGAGATCCTCATATCTACCTTAGCCCAGCACTGCCTGGTCATCACCAAAACATGTCCATCAGCACCACATCTATATGGCTTTTCAGCCCTTCCAGGGCTGGTTATTCCACCACTTCCCTGGGCAGCCTATTCCAGGGCTTGACAACCCCTTTGGGAAAGAAAGTTTTCCCTGTGTTCAGCCTAAACGTCTCCTGCCACAGCCTGAAGCTGTTTCTTCTTGTCCTAACACTTGTTGCTTTGATCTTTTCCTCCTTCATAAAGGAGGAGGAGGTAGTTTTGTGATTCTTAATCCAAATTCCTACACAAGAGTAACAAAGCCACGAAAGCCACTAAGGAAAGATCTAATATACTTCTGGCTTTTGCACATTACTTCTAACCAAAATATTTTTACTATTACAAATCACATCAGGCTGGATGGAGCTCTGAGCAACCTGATCTAGTCAGTGTTCCTGCTCACTGCAGGGTGGTTGGGCTAAATGACCTTTAGAGGTTCCTTCCCACCCAAACTGTTCTGTGATTCAGTGATTCTGTGGTTTTGTGGTTGGTTGTCAGCTGTTAGAGAGCATGGGCCTTAGCTGCCACCAAAGTGTCATTTTGAATTTGCTTATTTCGCCTCTTGAATGTGGCTGGTAATTCTTCTGGTTTTGTCTGATGGGGTTTTGTCTTTATTCATTGTAAGAAATCACATCATGGCAAACAAAAGTTTCCAAAACTACTTCTGCTGTGAGGCTTTTCCATCATGTTTTGGGGCAAGAGAGCTGAGCGCATTTCCACAGGTGCTTCTACAATTATTTCCTAATTGAATGTTCCTAGAGTCCAAGTGAATCGTCACAGGCCTTTAGCTTCAACTACAATTTGAACAGAAATCAAAAGGAGAAAATACCAACAAATAGGAGATATTGTATGAAAAGCTTTAAAGTTTCCAACATGAAGAGAGTGCCTCGGCCCTGGGAGTGTCACAGAGTCACAGAATGTTGGGGATCGAAAGAGAATTGGAAAGATCATCCAGCCCAACCCCCCTGCCAAAGCAGGATCCCTTTGAGTAGGTCACACAGGAACACATCTAGGAAGGTTTTGAATGTCTCCAGAGAAGGAGACTCCACAGCCTCTCTGGGCAGCCTGTTCCGGTGTTCTGTCACTCTCACATTGAAAAAGTTTTTCCTTGTGTTCATGTGGAGCCTCCTATGCTCCAGCTTGCGCCCATTGCCTCTTGTCCTGTCATTGACATCACTGAGCAGAGCCTGGCTCTGTCCTGGCACTCACCTTTCATGTATTTATAAACAGTAATGAGGTCACCCCTCAGGCTCCTCCAAGCTAAAGAGATCCATCTCTCTCAGCCTTTCCTCACAAGGGAGATGTTCCACTCCTTTAATCATCGTAATTTGTGGCTCTGCATTGGACTCTTTCAAGCAGTTCCCTGAGGTCCTTCTTGAACTGAGTGGCCCAGAACTGGATAGATGTGGCCTCATCACAGAGAGGACAACCTTTCTCTACCTACTAACCACAGCCCTTCTGATACACCCAAGGATGCCATTGGATTGGCTTGCTTGGCCGCAAGGGGACATTGCTGGCTCATAGTCAGCCTTCTGTCCACTGGGACTCCCAGGTTGCTTTCTTCCAGGCTGCTCTCCAGTACTAGAGTCAGTAAATTAGTAGCCCATGTTGCTTTACTGCACTTTGTTCATTGCAGTTTGTGCCCTTTGGATTTTGTTGTCTTTGCTTGTGTTACTGTGGTTTGGTTTTATTAGAAGTAAATCAAGTTTAGATCTAAGTTGCCATCACATCACCACATAATTGTTTGCTAAATAGGAGGTTTGGAATTAGGCTTCTCTGTGGAAAGAATGTTCTCCAGCTTGGAGTTGTTCCTGTTTTTCTTTGCCTGAACCACTGCTGCTTTTCAGCCTCTCTCTTGTAGTTCCTCAAATTGGATGTAATTCCATTAGCATTCTTAAAGAGCCAAACGCAACAGAAACCCTCAGTTCCCAGAAACTGCTCTCCTACTTCTGCACATGGTTATTGCTGTTGGCTGTTCTGCTCCAGCATCTCACCAGGGATTCTGCTTCAATGGACTGCCACGGACCCTTGTGCCTTTTGCACTCATTTTCCCAAAATTAAATCTATTTGTGTCCTTCAATCTGTTAATTCGGGGTGGGGGGGGAGGGAAAGGGTAATTCTAGCACCCCCTTCCTTCCTGTGGTGAGCTTTTATTTTTCAGTAGCAGCTCTTGCACTTTTAAATAGATTTAACTCTTTTTTTTTTTTTTTTTTACTCCTTCTCTCTGATGTGGAGAGACTGAGAGATCTGTAGCTGTATATCCTGGAGAAGTTCACAAACTGAACAGGAGGAGAAAGTTCCTTGCTCTGGGGGTGCCGAAGCCCTGGCTCAGACTACACAGAGAGGTTGTGGACCTGTACATAATCCAGGGCAACCTGCTGTGGATGACCCTGCTTTAGCAGGGGGGTTGGACTAGATGATCTCAAGAGGTCCCTTCCATCCCCCACCATTGTGGAATTCTGGGATTCTTTTCTTTGTTCTTCTGCTTTTGGTGATGTATCGATCAGATATATTGATCTTATATTCTACTTATTCAGACCTGTTGTCAGTGGGAAAAGGTGTCAGGGGATCATTATTTAGCTTTGAATAGTAAATATTGGGCTTTATTTATGAGTTTGGTTCTATATATTACACCATACAACAGAAGTAATTAGAAGATAAAGAGCACTAGTAACTACCAGTAAACAGTAGGAAAATGTTTTGGGTAGAGAGAGACCACTGGACAGGAAATTTACCCATCTAATGGTCATGATTACCAAGCGCGTGGTGTGACCTACTAACATCAGAGCTGGTGACTTTCAAAGCAAGAAGGTATTTGACCCAATTAACTTCCAGAAGTGTTTGAAGTGATTGTTGAATCTCTTCAGGCACACAACAAGGACAATGTTCAAGTAAGAGGTCTGCTACCATTTTGACTTAATCTTATTTAAAAGTACCTTTGTGAGCTACTGAAGCTTCAATATCTTGCAGCACTGCACAATATCCCTCTCTCCTCATTCCAGCCCTCCTCTTTGGATTTGATGGCTGTCTACATTGCACCAGGTTTCATACATGCTCCACCCCAAAGCCAATGCACACAAAGATCTGAAAGATATTTCAGGGTGTTCACTGAAAATCCTGCCTAGTATGGATGAAAGCTTTAACTTTTGGACATTCTTTAACCTGTTCTGGATAAATAGTAACTAGTGCTTGTGTAAAGTCAGACCTGAAAGGATTTTATGAAGCTCATGGACATTAGATGTTCTGGTCTTCCCATCTGCCTGCTCACCTCCTGCTCCTCAGGTCCAGAATCATAGAATATCTCAAGTTGGAAAGGACCCTTAAGGATCATCAATTCCAGCTTCTTTGATGTTAGTGAGTGCAGATCTCAGTGCAGACTTCTCTGTTTCTGCAAATTATCCCAGAGCTGACTGCTCAAACCCTTTGATGTAAAAAGAAAGGCTGCCTGATTTTAGATGAAGTATGTGACAGTAGTTGAACACTGACATAAGCTGCTCAGTGAAGTGGTGGAGTCTCCATCCTTGTAGATAGTGGTAACCTGACTGAGCAACCTGATTTGGCTGATCAAGTTTGGGCAGAGAGTTTGGACTACATGATCTCAAGAGGTCCCTTCCAACCTCAATGATTCTATCATCTGAAATAACCAATTGCTTCAAGGTGCTGCAGGCAGAGTGATCGAGCAGTGCCGTAAATCGTTGGTTAATTCATGACTGCCAGTTCTCTGAGTGCCACCACTTATGTTTCCCTGAATCATTGCTTCTGATCAAACACCATCCTCTGGCAGATTTCTGATTAAGTGATATGCAGCTTTGAAGGCAGAAAAAACCTGAAGCTGCAAAGCCAGAACAACAAGCGCTTGATCAACTCATAGTGCTGTGCATAGCTGTTCATTTGAATGCGCCTGGGACTGCTCCTTGCCAGTGAAGCAGCTGGCTCTGAACCATCACATCCACACTATTGATTCTTCTCACCTTCCAAAAGAATCTGGCCACATCTGAACTGCTTCTTGGGAGTTGTTCCTTGGCTCCTGCAAACTCCTAAACTACTCGTAGGAATTGTTAGGAGAGAGCTGTTTGACTCAGCCAAGTCTGTGCTAGGCCCTGCTAACAGTTTAAACGTGCGGATCATCCCATTCTAGGGTTTTGGAAGACTCCCTGGCACTGTTTCATTTATTAATCTAAGTGGGGCCAAACTGGCCCTGGATCAGGTCATCAAACTACATTCTTGAAGATTTGTGGGACAGCTTGAAAATGAGGCATGTTGGAGCAGGCTCTAAATCTTTTAAGTCAGTACATGGAATCTCCCATTTTTATTATTATTTTTGGAGATTTACAATGCAGTGGGGGAAGTTGCCCTCCTTGGTGGAGTATGGTTGCCACAGCCATCTGATTTTTTTTTTGCCTCTGCTCCCTCAGTGTCCCTATGTGCACAGCACCAGTCCAATCCTGCAGGGTTGTGTGTGAGCAAGTGAGGCTGAAATGTTCTCCTGTTATGGAGCAGTTCAATTTTAAATGGCCATGCTCCTTAGACTGACAGCAAACTGCTCAAAAAGAATGGCCCAAATTACCTGAGCCACACAGGATCCACCATGCTGCCAACCTAGTTTCATCCACAGCTACACACCAGTGGCCACAAACTGCAGCAGCGTAAGGATAGACTCAGCAGAACCTCTCCTGAGAATCTTGGCAAGACCCAGCATGTGGAAAAGAGTGGGTTTATTTTTTTTCCTTTCACTCCACAAAGTACACTGATGTGCTGGAGCATGTTCAAAAAAGGGCAATGGAGCTGGTGAAAGCTCTAGAGCACAAGACTCCTGAGGAACAGCTAGGAGAATTGGAATGGTTTAGCCTGGAGAAAAGGAGGCTCAGGGCAGATCATCTTGCTGTCTAGAACTCCTGAAAGGAGGTTGGAGCCAGGTGGGGTTAGATCTCTTTTGCCATGAAACAAGCAATAGGACAAGAGGAAATAGCCTCAAGGTGCACCAGGGGAGATTTAGGTGGAACGTGAGGAACAATGTCTTCATGGAAAGTGTTTTCAAGCCCTGAAACAGACTGTCCAGGGCAGTAATGGAGTCCCCATCCCTGAAGGGATTGAAAAGACATAGAGATGTGGTGATAAAGGACAAGGATCTATCAGTGGACTTCACAGTTCGAGGTTAAAAGTTGGGCTTGGTGATCTTAGAGGTCTTTTCCAACCCTTACGATTTTATGGCTTAAGTTGTATTCTCAATATAGAGCATTTTGCATACAGTGACATGGCTTTATCCTCTGACTCCTCCCTTGAACCTTCTCCTCACAACAATCCTTACTTTTGGTCATTTAAATCCAATGATCACTTTGCCAGAGTGACCAGACTTATCTGGCTGTTAGCACTAGACCTTAATGACCTGGATACACTTTATTTTCATGCTTGCATATTGTGCCTTTTTGTCATATTGCAGTGCCTGCATCATGCCAGGTAGAGGAGAGAGTCTGTTCTCCTTAGAGCAACCCAGTGTCCTTGTACTGCACTGAATGTACACCAAGTCTTGTCATATCTGTGACAGATGGGAAGATTCTGAGAAGGGAAAGTTCCATATAAATGATTGCATTCTCGGGCAAAGCGCATTTCAAGCATCTATCTTCCTTTGCCGCTGCCTGGTAGGTTCTTCAGTTCTCTAGCAAAACAAAGATGCAATCTCCTTTATACACTAGCCTGGAAGACTATGTCCTGCTTTGGCTTTTGGATTGTCATAGAGTCAAACCAGCCAGAAAGGATGCTTGAAAAAAAAACCAGCAGCAATAGATCCTGTATCTCATCAACTTAAAGGTACACAAGACTGGCTACAATAATAGGAAGCACCAGCAGCCCACTAATTCTCAGTGTGAATAATGTCCATGTTGGCCTGGTAAAATAAATGATCTATCATCTCAGCATCAGGTATGATAATGCTCTTACTGGTGTTGATGAACCTATCAGTCTCTGCCTGACTACAGCCTTTCTGAATGAAGTCATCAAATCACAGTCTCGTTTGGGTGGGAAGGGACCTTTAAAGGGCATCTACTCCAAGCCCACTGCAATGAGCAGGGACATCTGCAACTAGAGCAGGTTGCTCAGAGCCCCATTCAACCTTACCTGGAATGCTTCCAGGAATGAGGCATCTACCACCTCTCTGGACAACTTGGGTCAGTGTCTCAGCATCCTCAGTGTAAACAATTTCTGTCTTCTGTCTAGTCCAAATCTCAGCTTTTTTAGTTTAAAAAGACCATGTCTTTCTTATTGGCCCCAGTAAGTACTGAAAGGCCATGAGAAGGTCTCCCTGGAGCCTTCTCTTCCGCAGGCTGAATGACCTCAGCTCTCTCAGCCTGTCCTCACAGAAGAGGAGTTCCAGCCTTCAGACCAGCTTTGTGGTCTCCCTTGGACCCATTCCAACAGGTCCATGTCGCTCCTGTGTTGAGGACCCTGGAGCTGGACACAGCACTGTAGGTGGGGTCTCACCAGAGTGAATCAGAGGCCACTGGCCACACTGCTTTGGATGTAGCCCAGGACACAATTTGCTTCTGTGCTGTGAGTGCACATTGCTGGCCCCTGTCCAGCTTAACACTCTCCAGCATCCCCAGGCTCTTCTCCATAGGGCTGCACTCCATCCCTTCAACTTCCAACCTGGACAGATACCAGGGGTTGCCCCAATCCAGGTCCAGGACAAACAGTTCTAGTGAATTCTAATGAATGATACTTCTTGAACTGCTGTAGGAGAAAAAACTCAAGTTCCCAGACAATCTCACTTTATTGCTTTCTCTAGTTGACACTTTCTGTGAGAAAAGTGACAGGATTGTCAGGCCAGCTGGGATGGGTTTATCTGACCTGTTGTGTGCAGTTTTATGCTTCATTAGCAGTTATTTAACATTCATGAAGGAGGATTCAGTGAATAAACTAATCTGGGGTTCCCCATGGATTTGGTTGCTATTCCTTTGTTATAACCCCTATATTTAACTTGAAGCAAATCTTTCTAATGGTATCAAGGTCTTGACTGCAGTGTCTTCTACTTGTGACACCAGCCTGCCTGGCCCCAAGAAATGCTTCATACTAACCCTACAAACATACACAAAGCTACCTTTAAATATCTCCTTAAAATTCCATTGACATACCTGCAAAATAATCACCATTGCCAATCACTCTGTAGCATAAGGTGATGTAGCATCAGTGCAATTTTTCAGTTTCATGTATCTAATATAAACAATATTATCACATGTGAAGGCTACAAAGATGCTGAGAGGAGTGCAGCATCTGAGGAGGCAAGGCTGGGAGACCTGGGGTTGTTTAGCCTAAAGAAGAGCAGACTGGCAGGGGATCTTCTCAATGCTGATCAATAGCTAAAGGGCAGGGGCAAGTGGCAAACTCTTTTCATGGGTGCCCAGTACCAGGACAAGGGGTAGTGGGCACAAACTGGAACCCAGGAGGTTCCATCTGAACTTGAGGAGAAACTTCATTCCTATGAGAGTGCTGGAGCCCTGAAGTAGGCTGCCCAGAGAGATTGTGAAGTCTCTTTCTCTGGAAAGATTCTCAACCTGCCTGTACGTGATTCTGAGCAGCCTGCTGTTGGACTAGATGATCTGAAATGCTTTCCAACACCCACCAGGCTGGGATTCTAGGATTCAAATAATTGCCCTAATTTGAATGATTCCTGTATTTGCTTGAAATATTAGAAAATGCCAAATGTCACTTAATGACAAATGTTAGTTTTATCTCATTTAACGTAACACATCAGTTGTGAAAAATTATTAGACAAGAGTGGACCAAGCTCTTCAGGTCTCTTTCTGCAAAGCAGTTTTTGCTGCTGCTGCTTGACCTGATGCTGTCACAGAGCACACTGATGTCCTTTTCTCCTGGGTTGGGTTTGTTTCCTTTTTTGCTGAAATCACTAACTGGAATAAATATTTCTGTTGTAGTCCTCCTCGGCCTCTGACTAACATGAATGACACCATGGTGACCCACATGTCCTCTGGAGCACCTACCCCAACAAAAAGGTAAGCATGCCTTGGCTGTTCATTTCTCTGAGAGGTAAAAATTACAGATTTTGGGGATTGTATCATTAGGACCCTTCTGTTTCAGACAACGACACTTCCAACCATGTCTGCAGTATTGGTAATATAAGGACTATTTGCAGTGCTTCCTGTTGTTTTCTCTGGAGTGGTTTTCTTTTGTTTTGCATAGTACTGCATGAGAGCAACTGAAGAAATACCTGAAGAGCTCTAAAGAGGTTTCTAGTTTTGTTTTTAGTTAAAGCATTGCTTTCAAAGCTGTTCTGAGGGAGGCTGATCTGGTATCATAGGCTTCTCTGCTCACAAAGGGCTGTTCTGTTCTGCTGGTGACAGTTCACATTTCAGCATACACTGTGCTGCTGTTGTGAGCGTGTGTTCTCCACACCCAACACAGCCAAGCTGCCAGAGGGCTTTTGAGTTGCCCATGTCTACTGAAGGCTTTTAGACTTGAGTTTGGGTTTCCATTTCATTAGCTATACATATGTAAATTAGTATATGGCTGCATGTATTCAAACGTCAAAAAAACCCAGCTGAATCCTGTTGGAATTGCATTTTTTTTCCTTGTCAAGATGTTAGGGGGGATAGTGAGGTGGTTCACTGCAGACTTCACTTCTCCAAAGCTACGAAGGAACATTGCAAACCTGGGCAACCTACTGTGGGTGACTCTGCTTTATCATGGGGGTTGGACTGGATGATCTCCAGAAGTCCTTTCCCACCCCCACCATGATGAAATTGTAGGATTGAAGTAGTTGCCCTGATTTGAATGGTTCCTACATTAGCTTGAAATGCTAGACAATGCCAAATGCCAATTAAGGACAAATGTTAGTTTTGTCTCATTTAATGTAACACATCAGTTGTGAAGAATGATTAGAGGTCCCTTCCAACCCTCACCACTCTGGGATTTTAGGATTCTGTAATACATCCAACAGCAGGGGATTTTTTTAGCCTTGAGCATTTCAAGGTCCACTGACTTGTGCACAACCTCTGCATACAGCCAATCTGGATGGCTGTGGGATCTGTGGATATAGCAGTAGGCTCAAAAGCTGAAATGCTTGGCTTTTGCCTCAGCTTGGCACTCTTAGGTGTGTCTCATCGTATGCCTGTCCACATATGGTGTAATATTTCCAAGTATTCTGAGGCTTTTAGTGTGGTGACTGAACCTCTGAATATGTTGAAGCATTAGTGGTTCATCTGTCATATAGTCTGTCACAGAAGCTCCTGTCTGTGCTTTGTATCTTCCATTTCTCTAAATTTGGAAAATGTAGAGGTGAAAGGAGTGAGGTAGGGAGGAGAAATGGGGTTTTCCCCCTTTGAAAATCCATTCAGTTTCTCTTTCGTCAGTTCACATATGTATCATTACAGTGTTCCCCCCAAGATTTATTACGGTAAGTATTGCTCTGGGTTAATCCGTGATGTAAAAGCCCATCACTGACTAAACTTCAGGCCTCATTTCCCTAGCTGGAGGCACTGTCACGTCCTGTCAGCATGAAATAAAGATAGCAGGGTCACCGAGGCTGCTCAGCATGAACCGAATGGGGTTTGGAACCGCATTTTAATGTGCTGAAGCTGTTCAGACTGAAAACGTTTCAGTGGCTTGGCTTCTTTGTTCCTAAATTAGAGTCACTGAATCGTTTAGGTTGGAAAAGATCTTTCAGATTGAGTCCAACTGTTAACACAGTGCTGCCAGGTCACCTCTAAACCGGGTCCCTCAACACAACACCTACACAGCTTTTAAACCTCTCCATGGATGGTGACTCCACCACTGCCCTGGGAAGCCTGTTCTAGGGCTTGACAACCCTTTTGGGGAAGAAATTGTTTCTCACATCCAACCTAAACTTCTGCTGGCACAACTTGAGGGTGTTTCCTCTCCTCTTGTCCTTCTGCTTGTTCCCTGGGAGAAGATACCAATGTCCACCTCACTCCAACTCCCTTTCAAGCTAAACAACCCCACTTCCCTCAGCTGCTCCTCACACGATTTGTGCTCTAGACCCTTCACCAGCTTTGTTGTCCTTGCTGATTGCAGAGTAGCTGAACTAAATGACCTTTGAAAGTCCTTTCCCACCTAAACTATCCCATGATTTGATCAGGACAAGGCCAGCTGCACTGCAGCATTTCTCACTCTCCTCAGTGAACGCTGACCATTCAGTGGTAGGGAAGGACAGAATCCTCTTTTTGTGATTTCCTGGTCTGAAAAACACAAAAATAACCTCCTTTTGACAACTGTTTTATTGGGAATGAGGCTGAGCTGAAAGAACGGGGTTTTTATGCCTGAGCTCACTTGTTTTGTCTACTAAAAAGTGAAAAACAAACAACCCAAAGGAGCCCTCTCTGACACTGCTTTTCATTCCACACACATCTCTCCGAGGAACCTCAAGTGTTTCCAGCCTCCTCATCCACTACATTCAGTGGGAAAATATCCAGAGGGGCAATGAACTCTTCAAATCCCACAATTGCAGTGACTCTTTTGCACAAGGAAGCAAGCTCTCTAAACTGCTGTAGACAGAATGAGGTCAGAGAAAGATTTTTGTGGGTATGGGGGTATTTTGAGAGCTATGGCCACACTCAGGTGTGGATTTTGTTTGCATTTCCATACATAATGTTTTGGTGTTCTTCATCTTGCAAAATCTAAGCTATCAAATGAAAAATGTCAATTGATTTACTGGCATATTTACATGTAATGGTTTTGGTTCAGAGATAGAATCCAGATATTCCATCTATTTATGGAGACATTTATAAAGGGGAATCCTGGAATCTCAGTATAGTGCAGGTTGGAAGGGGCCTCTGGAGATCATCTAGTCCAACCCTCTTGATAAAGCAGGGTCACTCGCAGCAGGATGCCCATGATCACAATATCCAGTCAGGATATTGTCCGGTCAGAGTTTGGAATCTCTCCAGAGAAGGAGACTTCACAACCTCTCTGGTCAGCCTGCTTCAGAACTCCAGCACCTTCTCAGGAATGAAGTTTCTCCATAAGTTCAGATGGAACCTACTGAGTTCCAGTTTGCATCCACTGCACTTTGTCCTGTCACTGCGCACCAATGAAAAGAGTCTGGCCCCATCCTCTTGCTCCCTGCCCTTTGGCTATTGATCAGCATTGAGAAGATTCCCTCTCAGTCTGCTCTTGTCCATGCTGAACAGCACCAAGTCTCCCAACTTTTCCTTGTAAGAGAAGTACTCCAGTCCCCTCAGCATCTTCATAGCATTTTCTGGACTCTCTCCCTGTCTCTCTTGCATTGGGCAACTAAGAACTGGCACCAGTCCTCCAGATGTGGCCTCCCTAGGTCCAGGGTAGAGAGGGAGGAGAACCTGCCTCAGGCTGCTGGTGACACTCTTCTGAATGCATCCCAGGAAACCATCAGCTTTCTTGGCCATGAGGGCACATTGCTGGCTGATGGTGAACTTATCATTGTCCACCATCACTCCTGGATCCTTCTCTGCAGAGCTGCTTTTAATTCAGCTTTAAAGCTTTTTAATGCAGCTTTTGATTTTAATGCAGCCTTGCCTGTGTTTGTTAATCCAACAAAACTCAGCATTTCTCTCATCTTTACAGTCAAGGAACCTTTCTGGCTAAACAACGATTATGTTTCTTCTTTTGTATTTGGCTCAGCCATTAAATCTTATTTGGTTTAGCTAATTTATTTAAAGTTAATTCAGAAATAGTTCTTTGGGTTTTTTTTTGCTTTCCCTTGTGGTCAATCTGCACTATTGTTCTTTCAGTAATTCTCTTCCCAAAAGCAACATGTCCTCGATTAGGTTAATTGCATGATTTTCCCACTTCAAATACCCTTCTAGTTCAAATACACTTCTACCCTTCTACCCTGCTGAGGAATCTCCTGTTCCTCAGCAGCCATGGTGAGTCCACAGGTTATGCAACATCTTTTACATTGCAGACCCATGTTAGACATTAAATTAATTGTATTTCCATCTTATTAATGTATATACTATGTGCAGTGAGCTTCATATGAGCTTTATGTGTACAGAAAACATCTGCTGCAGAGTGATAGAGCAGACCTGATCTAGATACCACCTTAAGCTGAGAACAGGCCTGATGAGATGCATCCCAGAATCATGAGAGAACTGGATGTAGTCACCAGGCCACTCTCCATAATATTTTAATATTACATAATATTATAATATAATATTCACCTGGCAGTCAGGTGAAGTCCCTGGAGACTGGAAGAAGGGATACATTACACCCATTTTTAAAAGGGTAGAAAGGTGCAACCTGGGAACTACTGACCTGTCAGCCTCTCCTAGAAGCTCTGGCCAGGCACGTGGAAGGCAGGCAGGTGATCAAAGACAGCCAACATGGCTTCGCTAAGGGCAAGTCCTGCCTGACGAACCTAGAGGCTTTCTATTCTGGAGTGACTACATCGGTGGACAAGGGACAACCTATGGATGTTATCTTCAAGGCCTTTGACACCGTTGCCTACAACATCCTACTTGCCAAGATGGAGAAATACGGATTTAACAGATGAATTCTTCAGTGGATAAGGAATTGGCTGGATGGTGGCATCTAGAGGGTAGCGCTCAATGGCTTGAAGTCCATATGGAGATTGGTGACAAGTGGTGTCCCTCAGAGCATTCAGGAATTTCCTGGCTTCCTCATGACTTCAGATCTTTAAGCCAGATTACATCATGCCCTGAACAGACAGCTGCAGGTCAGGCAGAGGCATGGCTTTGATTAGAAATTACTGTGCTACATTTCAACCTCTGTGTTATGCAGAGAATGGTGGTAATTATCCTTTTTGACCTTCACATCTATTTAAATCAGTCACAGGGGAAAGTAATGCAACAGAAAACAAGAGACCCCTCTAGATTACATCCTGGCAGCTATGTCAAAAGCTCCTTCCCTTCTCAACAGCCAGAGCAGCAGCATGCAATTTAGTGAAGATTTACAAAGTTGTGAGCCAGGAGAATAGAAATTTGCAGGGAATTCTGTTGTAATTTCAACAAGGGCAAATGTAGGGCCCTGCACCTGGGGAGGAATAACCTCCTGCACCAGGACAGAATCAGAATCATGAAATGGTTTGGGTGGGAAGGGACCTCTGAAGGTCATCTAGTCCAACCCCCTCTGTCCTAAGCAGGGACATCATCAACTAGATCAGGTTAGGGGTAGATCCACTGAGGAGCAGCTCTGTGTAGAAAGAACTGGGAATGCTGGTGGGTAAGTTCCAGAGGTCCCTACCAGTCCCCACCACACTGGGATTAGGTGATACAAGGAAGATTGTTTTTCTGAAGTGCATCTCTGAAAGTCAAAGGGATACCTTCGGATTGCCAAACACATGATAAAGCGATTGGTCAGTGCCCACGTAGAGGGGTAGAGAGTAAAAATAGCTGACATATCTATGTGGGGAACACATCGTGTCCAGGAATGGAAATTGGGTGGTTCTGCCTGGGTGGGTGGCCTCATGAAGGAGGGGGAGGCAGCAATTTAAAATATAGTGATTCATAAAGCTCTTGACACTATCCCATATGCTGTGTTCATAGATAAACTAGCTGGATGCGGACTGTTCTGGGAGTGCAACACCACTGGAAAAAATGCAGTCAGAGAGGAAAAATATCAATATTTTCCTATCAAAGAGGAAACACAGGTTGGGTGAGACTCTGGGGAGTCTGTTGCAGACATTGCTGCGTTTATGTCTTGGCGGCTTGCGGAATGCAGTAAGGAGCAGGAATAGGTAAATGCAAGAGAGTGCTGAGGATTCTCCAGCCTCTGATTCAGGATGCAGGACCAAGAAGACAAATAGCAACCTGACTTGCATCAGCAATAGTGTGGCCTGCAGGACCAAGGCATCAAGGTGGTCCAGCAGAAGTTTAGATTGGACATTGGGAAAAAAATGTTCACTGAAAGAGTGGGTAAGCTCTGGGGCAGAGTGCTCAGGGAATTGGTGTTGCACTTAAGGACATGGTTTAGTGGTGGACTTGGCAGTGTTAGATTAATGGATGGTCTTGGAGGTCTTCTCCAACCTTTACGACTCTATGATCCTGTGATCAAAATGATGAAATTATTAAAGACAGCTTTGAGTGACAGAAAATAAAATCAAGTGCATGAATAAGTAGTAGAGAAAACCAACCAGAGAGAATTCCTGCTGAGAGGTGTCTGTGAAGTCACAGAGGGTCAGGGCTGAACACAAGTCAAACAAGTTCCCACAGAAAAGGAGATGATGATGTCATTGGGGTTTGTAGTAACAACAGCATGGCATCTAGGACCTTGGCTGTTTAACTTGGAGAAGAGCAGACTGAGAGAGGATCTTCTCAATGCTTATCAGTATCTAAAGGGCAGGGGACAAGAGGATGAGGCCAGACTCTTTTCAGTGCTGCCCAGCAACAGGACAGGGGACATCAGGCACAAACTGGAACCCAGAGGGTTCCATTTGAACAGGAGCATAAGCTTGTGAGGGTGCTGGAGTCCTGGAGCAGATTGCCTAGAGAGGTTGTGGAGTCTCCTTCTCTGGAAAGATTCCATACCTGCCTGGACATTGCAGTCCTGGGCAACGTGCTGTGGGTGACCCTGCTTTCATGGGAGGGCTGGAGTAGATGATCTGCAGAGGTCACTTCCAACCCCCACCATTCTGGGATTCTAGGAAAAGCATTCAGACTCAATTGAATCTAACTTATTTCTCTTCCAAACCCAGGAATGCTGTTTGTTGTCAAAGCTTTTTCCATTTTGAGTCACAAACATTGTCATGTCCACTGGCATTTTTCCCTTTCAGAAGAACGTTGGAATGAGTTATGATGAAAAAGGTTGTGGAATCTTACATGTTGTATTTGCAGCCACGTGCCTGGTCTAAAGCCCACCTAAAACAAACTTTTCAGCACTTGCTAGCAGTCAGACTTCATGAATTGAGGATTGCTTAAAAATTCCCCCATGCAGTGGTTAACGTTAAGTCACCTGATTACAAACCCATTATTACAGAGCTTGCTCCTTGCCCTGAGGGCCTGGTGTGGATAATTCCATTTTACCTCTTTTTTTTTTTTTTTTTTTTCCTTTTTTTATAAGATCTTATTCTGCTTCTGGCAGACTTCTCTGGCATGTTGCTGCACGTAACATAGAAGAAAAGAGTTTGTGTGTCTGAAAAATGTGAATTCTGCTTTCATAGTGTGTTAATGCTGAAAGCAATAAAAGCCATGTCTTTAAAGGTTTCTGAAACAAGTACTTCCTGGCCATGTGTGAAGAAGGAATTAACTGCAGGTTATGAGCTGAAAGAGCAGCTTGAACACCTGATAGAGAAATGACAAATGGGATTCCTTGAACACTGGTGTTTTAGGAAGAAATGCATATTAGGCTAAGATAACAGTGATTTATGCTCAGTAATATTTTTTTATGTAAAAATCTGATCTCATACCTGCACAGGACTTTAATCTCCCCGTAGAGAGTGATGCTTTCTCTAGACATGCACCATTTCATGTGGTGGAACAGCAGGCAGGAGAGAGTGTGACCAGCATGTCAAAGGAGGTTTCCCCTCCCCCTCTATTATGCCTTAGTGAGGGCACATCTGGAGTCCTGGGTCCAGTTCTGGACTTCCCAGTTCAAGAGAGACAGGGAACTACTGAAGAGAGTCCAGCAAAGGCTGCAAAGATTCTAAGGGGACTAAGCATCTGAGGAGGAAAGGCTGAGAGACCTGGAGCTGTTTAGCGTGGAGAAGGGAAGTGGATCTTCTCAGTACTGAGCAGTATCTAAAGGGCAGAGGTCAGGAGGATGGGGCCAGACTCTTTTCAGTTGTGCCCAGCAACAAGGGGCAACAGGCACACACTGGAACCCAGGAGGTTCCATCTGAAGATGAGGAGAAACTTCTTTCTTGTGAAAGTGCAGGATCCTGGAAGAGGCTGCCCAGAGAGGTTGTGGAGCTCCTTCTCTGGAAAGATTCAAGCTCACCAGGACATTGTGATCCTGGGCAACCTGCTATGAGTGACCCTGCTTTATCAGGGAGGTTGGACTGGATGATCTCCAGACTTCCCTTTCAGCCTGCACCATGCTGGAATTCTGAGGCTCTGTGATATAGACAAATAGTTCTTTATGTGAGAATACTTCTGACAAATATTTTATGTGTTCAACCTCTATGCATAGAAATAGTCAGAACCACAGTAGCCTTATTTTTATGAGTCCTCAAAACAAACAAACAAAAATGTCAATTAATCCCTATCACAGGGTAGTTTGATTGGTTGGTATCAGCTACTCTTGGTAGTTGATACCAACTCATGTCTTAGGTTTCGATCATTTCTCTCGTATTTTCATTTATTATTATGAAAGAAAGAAACTGGCCAGTTACAGGTCTGATTTTTAGACAAGGCAATAAAACTACCGCCCAGTTTGGTTTGAGGTATTTTGGGTGCCCTTTGCCAGCACAAGACGCCAGGTTGGGGCTTCAGTCTGCCCAGCTGTGCTGGCTCTGGTTGTTCTCAGCTGTTCCCAGGAGCTCCCTGAAGACCACAGATTCTGGTGGGAATGTCCCTGCTGCCATCACAGCTTTGATGGCATCGTTTGAGACTGTCTCCCCATGTGACAGCAGGCTCAGGGACACTCCCCAGCTGTACCCATTCCTCATTTACCTACCCAAATGTTGCTCTAACCTGTGTTTTCATACCTCACAGGTTGTTTTCATGGGGCTTACAGAAACATCTTTCCATTTTTAATCGCTCATATTTGGTTTGCTTTTTGACTGTTTGTTTTGTTAACATTCATTAATTATTTGCTTTGTATTTATGTCCTGTTTTGTTTGCTCTCTTTTGCCTCCACTAACACCAGGTCACCCCACACCCTGGATGCTGCCAGCCCAGTTACTGACGAGCACACATTGATAGCCACCTACGTGAGCCGGCTGCAGAGCGGGGCACGGTTAGTGTTAGGGAAGCGCTCCCGGAGCAGGGACAGGTACAACAACTGCTGCTTCTTCTGGGAATGATGGTCCCATTGAAGCTATTTGCCCTCCGTTGGCAAATAGAGGGAAATGTCTGTAGTATTCTCCAAAACCTTCTGAAAACACAGAAACACATGTTTGTGCACACACCAATAGCACAGGGAGAGACATCCGACAGGAAGGGATCTCTTTGTGTCCGTTCCCACTCTGCTGCACTCAGTGTGTGACAGAATCCCTGACAGGAATGGGTTAATATAATTCCAAACAGGTTGGATAGTTTTTTCTTTCTGTGACCATTCTGAAATCTTGTTTTTCACCAGTAGGAACCTGTCTAATTTCGTAGAGACACACAATGGTCTGAGTGGGAAGGTCATCTAGTCCAACCTCTCTGCAGGCAGCAGGGACATCTTCTCAGCAGGTTGCTGAGAGGCCCATTCAACCTGACCTGTAAAGTTTCCAGGGTTGGGGCATCTACCACCTCTCTGGACATCACAGGCCAGTGTCTCCTCACCCTCACAGTGATGAAATTTTTCCTTATATCTAATTGCAACCTCCCTCCTTTTAGTTTAAAAACATCACCCCTTGTCCTGTCACAACAGACCTGGCAAAAAAAATTTGTCCCAGTCATTCTGATAGGCCACTTCAAGTATTGAAAGGCCACAAAAAGGTTTCCCTGGAGCATTCTCTTCTCCAGGCTGAATGACCCCAACTCTTTCAGCCTGTCCTCACAGCAGAGGAGCTCCAGATCTTGGATCATTGTCACAGGCAGATGTCCCTGCCTGTTAAGAGTTAATGCTTTGAAGAATTAATTTCTTTAATCTCAGCTTTACTATTTGTTCACATTTACGTTTCATTTCTGTGTCTATACAGAAATTTTACCCTAAAGCCCCAAAACTAAGCTCTCTCATTGCATCATAGGACATAGCTGGGAGGTGTCCCATATTCCACTTTTGGACCTAATTAAATTCTGCCTTTACAGAGCCAGAGCTGAGCTGGAAAGGAAAAGGAGGCTTGGTAATCTGGAGGCTGTATGTAAAGACCTTGCTCTATTCATGTTGTCATCCTCTGGATGATATTTTTAGAGATCTATTTCATCACTCTGTCATGTAGTAATTGTGTACTCCACAGCTTTGTTGATGAGGTCCATTCTGGCTGACTAGATCTGTGGGGAAAGTCAGGGTTCTTTTTCTTAATAGTGAATCACTGTTGTCTGTCATCACCTGCTATGAACTGAAAGCCTAGAATATTGCCCACAAGACAATAAAAACCAAGGAATGTCAGACTCTTACCTTCACTCAATTACTGTAATTATAGGACTTGGAGATACAAAGGAATGCATCTTGAAGTGTGCATGACAGCTGAAAATCCTGTGTGTAGCTCCTAGCTGCGATGTCACAACCAGCTAGAGTAGAGATGCTCAGACTTTGTGAGGCCACTTGATACTGTACTCTAAGAAGGAGTTAAACACAACAAAACCAGTTTAAATCCTGTTTTCATTGTGCAAGGAAATGTCTCCCACTTCAGCAGGAGGGACTGAGTAAAGTGTGCTTCACTGTCACTTCAGTTCTCAATGCTGATCAATATGTGAAGGGTGGGAGGCACGCAGATGAGACCAGACTATTTTCAGTGATGCCCAGCAATGGGACAAGGGGCAACAGGCACAAGGTGGAACCCAGAAGGTTCCTTCTGAACAGAAGGAGAAAATTCTTTCCTATGAGGGTGCTGGAGCCCTTGAACAGGCTGCCCAGAGAGGTCGTGGAGTCTCCTTCTCTGGAGAGGTTCCAAACCCGGATGGATGCGATCCCAGGCAACCTGCTCGGAGTGATCCTGCTTTAGTAGGGAGGTTGGACTAAATGATCTGCAGAGGTCGCTTCAGGCCTCCACTATGCTAGAATTTGGTCATTCTTTTGGTCTTCACTTCTCACCCCTTCCAAAATCTCATGTAACAGTGTAGCTTTCTCCTCCCGGCAGTCTTTGTGGATACTCTTCTTGTAGTCCAGCCAGTCCTTGCAGAGCATCTCTATTTCTGAGTGAGACAACAGTAAAATCTCACTTAAGGAAGCTTTTCCTGAGATAGCCATCACTTACTTTCTCTTTCCTATTCTACTCTTTGCATCTGCTCTGGACTGCTGTGGGAGGCATAGTACAGGACTGCTGTTCTGATCCTCCTCATGGCCCCTCTCCTGTCAGAACAATACCAGAAGAGACCATTAGAGAATCTGGTTTTGACATATGAGAGGCATTTGGACAATATCCTTAATAATGTGCTTCAACTTGTTCAGCACTGAAGTGAACAGTCAGTGATTGGTATAGGTCCCTTCCACCTGAAATATCTGTCCTGTCCTGTCCTATCCTAACCTATCCTATCCTATCCTATGCACAGAATCATAAGATAGTCCCCACAGACATTCTTAAGGGACCACCCTATTTAGAATCATAGAATGGTTTGGGTGGGAAGGGAACTTTAAAGGTCATCAAGTCCACCTTCCCCACAGTACCAAGGGCATCTGAAACTAGGGCAGGTTGCTCAGAGCTTTGTCCAATCTGACCTGGAATGATTTCAGAGATGGGGCATCTACCACCTCTCTGGGCAACCTGGGCCAGGGTCTCACCACCCTCAGCATAAAGAATTTCTTTCTTCTTTCTAGTCTGAATCTCCTCTCTTGTGATTTATCATCACCATCCCCATTCATCCCTGAGCTGAACCTAATACTTTGTTCCTCTGAAGATGTAGCTTTCAGAGAACACTGTGATGAAGAAGCCACTCATATCATCAGCAGTCTGTCTCAGTGATTAATTGTGCTGGCTCTTTTGAAAAAGAGCCCTGCTTCACATCTGAATTTATCTTTCTTCCATCCCCAGCCACTGAGTTTGTGTATAATTACTTCTGCTCTTTATCACCTAGCATCTTTTCATGCCTTTCAGCCAGACTTTGAGAGCCTTTCAGCTGTGACTAGATGGATCCCTGAGATTTTTCATCATATTAAAAATTCTTTAATTTGCTGATTCCAGCCAAAATTCACTGCTTCCAGCCAAAATTCACCGATTCCAGCCAAAAAGTCCATCCAAACTACATAAGGAACAGAGCACAAATTGCTCCATGAACTTCATTTTTGTTCATTTGGTGGGAGGTGTCCACGCCTGTGGCGGGGGGTTGGAACTAGATGATCTTTGAGGTCCCTTCCAACCTAAACCATTCTATGATTCTATTCTATGATAATAACATCTCTTTCTGGGCTTTTCTACTTCCTCTGTAATTGTGCTAGCAAGCCAAATTGTGCTTCTTAAAGAAGTAATAGAAAATCCCCACCCTAAAGGATCTACTGGAGGCAAAGCAGCTGCAGAGCACAGCAAGTTAGACTGTACACAGAAAGCTTACAGAGCTGCTGAGTTGTGCTTTGTTACTTGGACAGATGTTTGTGACATATTTCTTAAGCTCAGCATTCATAACTTACGTTCCACATCATTCAACAAGCCTGTTTTTCCTTGTCCCCATGAAGCTTCTATTTCAGCTCCACTTTTCACCAGAAGAAGCTTAAGCAGCCCTGCCCAGAGCATCATTATTTTAATGTATGATGTATTTCGTGCTTCCTGAAGAAGACAACTGGCTGAAGTGTTGATGTAGTTTGCTTTTGGTGGGCCAGTCTAGGTGGATGGATGAGTGGTTAGATGCTTTGGTGGTTTGATTTGGTTTAGTTTAAATTCCTGACCCTCTGAAACTGCAGCTCTCTGGATTTAGAGGAGAATTAAAGGGAAAAGTCACTTTTAAAGGCATTCTGTCTCCAAGGTCTTTATTCTTGGCTCGTCATCAGTTGACACTTGGAATGTGTGGCCCTTCAGGTCAGTGCTAGACTAAGCCATGCCTTCTTTACTACTTTGCAGCATCATGAATTCCTAAACAGTTTTGGAAGGAGTCCAAGGTCTCAAACCTCCTCCTGTGGTATCATCTTCTCTTACATCCCCTGGGGCCTGTTCCACTGCTCTGGCACCCTTACAGGAAAGCAGGTTTTTCTCCTATTCATGCAGAGCCTCCTGGGTTCCAGTTTGTGCGCTCTGGCTCTTGTCCTGTTGCTGGGCTCCACTGAAAAGAGTCTGGCCCCATCCTCCTGCCCTTTAGATATTGATGATTATTGAGAAGATACTCTCTCAATTTTTTCGTCTCCAGGCTAAACAGTCCCAGGTCTCTCACTTTCCTCCTCAGAGAGGTGCTCCAGTCCCCTCAGAATCTTTGCAGCCTCTCAGTGGATGCTCTCTCCAGTAGTTCCCTGTCTTGAACTGGGGAGTCCAGAACTGGACCCAGGACTCCAGATGTGACTTTACTATGACAGAGTACAGAGGGTGGAGAACCTCTTTTAGCCTGCTGGCCACACTTCTGAATGCACACAAGAAGACCACTGGTATTTTGATCCACAAGAGCCCATTGTTGCCTCATGAGTTTGTTGTTCACCACCACTTCCTTCTCTGCAGAGCTGTTTTCCAGCTTGTCCCTCTCTAACCTGTCCTGGTGCAAGGGATTATTCCTCCCCAGAGCAGGTACCCTAAGCCTGCCCTTGTTGAACTTCATGAGGTTCCAACCCCCACCATGCTGGTATCCTGTGTGCTTTAAGTATCAAAATGAAGTCTTTTTAAGATGAAGAAATTTATAATACTACCTTTCCAAAGCTCTGTGGCTGTGAAAACCTCTAAACTGTTGTTCACATATGAAGATATGGGCTTAAGCCAGGCTTAATCTTCCCCTTTGCTGCCTTTCCTGTTCTTCTCGAGCCCTTGAGTTAGCTGTTGGCTGTCACCCCAGGACAGGCAGCACTGAATACTGGTGGGACTGCCATAGGCAAGGGGAGGGTCACAGTTTGCAGGGACAGGGAGCTCCACATGGTTACTATCCAAGAGGAGTTTTCAGGGTGGGAATCCTTTGCAATGGCTCCAAAGAAATTAAAGCTATAGAGAAGTGAATTTTCTTTTGTGAAACAATGTGAAGAATTCGGTGGTGTTTTGCAGATGGTGTTTAATGCTCCCTCTGTTAATCCAAGAGCTATAGGCTGTGGTCAAGTTTCCTTGTTCAAGCTGGTTTATATTAAAGAGTAATGCATCAGGGCCAGGAAATGGACTTGAGCTCCACTTAAATAGTTCTAAAAGCAAATGCAGAAGGATTTATTTTTATTTACAGATTTTCTTCAAGAAAGTAGGAAATTGTCACTAAGTATTAAGAAAATAAATCAGAAATTCACTTGGAGAAGAAGAGGTTAAAAGTTACAGAGGCTGGGAGAAGTGTTGGGAGAAAACAGATTATCAAATGGAGTTGGACAGACAGAGGCAAGCTAAACAAAACTGACAAATTCAGAAAGTAAGATGGAAAAAAATGTTCTTCAACAAAAATAAGTTGGGAAATTAATTGACATGAAGGCATGGGAAAGTTCAGCAAACCTCCTGTAAAGATTCTGATTTTTCTTCTGTTAAGTCTGTTTTCCCACAGGTTTAACTCACCTTTTGCCAGCTTCTTCCATTGCACTGTTTATTTAAACACCTTCAGGCCCTTTCCACATGAATCCTGGTGGTTTTCAGTTAATAGTGGTGTGGTTTATATAAATAATTTAATGGCTTCCCTTTTAGAGGAGGTCCTGGTTTTGCTGGGACAGAATCACAGGCCAGCTATGTGCTGTAAGCTATTAGCAGCTCTGAGTCAGCCAGGGCAGATGGCTGAAATTGGCTCACAGGTGTATCCCAGACTCAGTGTAAAGGGGGAAGTTTAAGGGTAACCTCCAGCTTGAATCTCCTGCTTGGTCTCCTCCTCACCCTGCTCCTTTTCCTTCCCCTGCAATTTAGCTTTGTAGCTAAGAAGGCCAGTGACATCCTGGGGTGTATTAGAAGGGATGCAGTTGGTAGGTAGAGAGAGGTTCTCCTGGTTTCTTCTGGAATATTTGTCCCTTTCTTCTGTCATCTCGTGGAGGTGGGGGCTGGCCTCTTCTCCCAGCTAACAAGCAATAGGGTGAGAGGAAATGGACTCAAGTTGCACCAGGGGAGGTTCATATTGCACATGAGGAAAAATCTCTTCACTAGAAGTGTCATCAGGTGCTGGAACAGACTGGCCAGGGAAGTGGTGGAGTCATCACCCCTGGAGGTGTTCAAAAGACATTTGGATGAGGAGCTTAGGGAGGTGGCCTAACAGTTGTGTACAGGAAAATGTTAGGTTATGATTGGGCTAAGTGATTTTAAGGTCTTTTCCATCCAGGCTATTCTATAACTCCATGGTGCTGTCACTGCAGCTGATGATTATTGGCAATATTTTTATAATACCTCATTCAGCAACATCTCCAAGACAGCCACAGCCTTGTCTGTGTGAGGTCATACAAGGAAGCTGGAACTGTTTCACCCTCTGCTAGCTGCAGAGTGAAAGGCCAGGTCTCAAGTTACCACCTTTTGTATGTTTGGTTGTGTGTAAGGTGGTAGTAAGTCAGGTGTAAGTCAGACTGACTTACAAAGTACTATTTGCATTCAAGTTGATGCCATTCAGGGACAGAGTCCATTCCTGGGTCAGCATGGTTCCCCCCTGGTTCTTCCTGGAAGCCATTCTGACTCAACCACAGAATAATTTGGGTGGTAAGTGGCCTTTGAAGGTCATCTAGTCTAAGCACCCTGCAATGAGCAGAGGCATCTGCAACTAGAGCAGGTTGCAGAGAGCTCCATCCAACTTGGTCTGGAAGATTTCCAGGGATAAGGCATCTACCACATCTCTGGGCAGCCTGGGCCAGTGCCTCACCACCCTCAGCACAAACAATTTATTCCTTCTGTCTAATCTGAATCTCCCCTCTTTTGGTGTAAAACCATCACCTCTTCTTCTGTCACAACAGACCCTGCTAAAAAGTCTGTCCCCAGGTTTCTTATGAGCCCCAGTAAGTAAAGAGTGGCTGTGAGGAGATCTCCCTGGAGTGTTTTATTCTCCAGGCTGACTCCAGCTCTCTCACCCTGTCCTCACTGCAGAGGTGCCCAGACTTTGACACTTGTCATCCTGCATCTCCTGAGGACAAAGCTTTTATCTGTTGTCCTTCAGCTATTTTCCCCTTTTTCCCTTGGGTAAACCCAAATGCTTTGCAGGAAAGCTCCTCAGAAGCAAATGAAATTTATTCCTAGCAATATCTCTTTATGAATTGTTGAAAACAAATTATTTTAATCATTAAAAATGTGAAAATGTGAGTCCTGGATGAAATGCTGCTATGGAGAGCAGTCCCCATTTCAGAAGCGGAATGGAAAAGGAACTGATCTCAGTTGTTTCCCATGTGACTTTTCACTTCCCCATCACTGTCCCGTTGCAGTAACACAGCTTTCCTCTGTTATGCCCCAGCTTGAGGAACATCTAAGAGGCAGCAGGTACTGACAAGGTGTTTTGGCTTTCCTCAGCAGCGTCCTGGACAGCCCCGGCCGGCTGGATGAGGAGCACCGGCTGATTGCCAGATACGCCGCCCGTCTGGCTGCCGAAGCTGGAAATGCAGTAAGTCAATATTCCGTCCCTCTCTTACTGACCAGGGAGCATGGAAGGAGGGGTTTTTCAGAGCCTAATGAGTAGTTTGATGCTAATAACTGCATGAAACCCTCTGGTTTTGTTTATCCAGCTGAAAGAGCAGCTCGCTTTCCTCCTCTTCAGCAGAAATGCTGTGTCCTCTGGCAACAGGGGAAACGACAACACAAATTTATTAGAAATGAGGTCAGAAGAGACAAGAGAATAAGCAGATTAGAGCTACTTAGTTGAGAGAAGAGATAAATACATAGATACCTGAGGGAAACAAATTATGCAACAAACGGTGTGGAGTATATTTATAGCAGAGGGAAGGAGCCTGAGAAAGGAAGATATGTGTTGTGTTTGCAGTCTCTCACAATGGACAAAACCAAATGAAGCACCCAAGCAATTTTAGATCGGTAAAAATAAATGCTGCTTGAACAGAAAATTGCTAGAAGACACCATGACAATTAAGAACTTACTAAAATTCTACAGAATTCATTCCACAGCTGTATGAGATGCTCATCCCTGCCTTTTTATCCAGCAGAGCAGCATTTGCTAGGAGCACTCTTCCCTGGAACTGAGCAGCAGTGGATCTCTCTCAATTCACAGCTGCCATTTTACAGTATTTCCTCCAAAATTAAGCATGTTGACTTAGCACATCTTTAAAAACCTGGCCATTTCTGTGTGTTGAAGGTGCACACACACCATTAGGCCTGCTCTAACAGCTTTGGACAGGCTGCACCATCACTTCCTCATTGCTGCTCTGCACTTCCTATTGCAAACTAGATGCACACTCATGCACCCATGTTTCAGGTACAGCCTTTGTCTTCTGCAGTCTCCAGCAGCTGCAGTTACCTATCTTAGGCACAAAATCACATAATCATTTTGGTTGGAGGAAACCTTTAGGACCATTAACCCAGCACTACCAGGTCACCACTAATCCATGTTGTTTCCATATCTACATAGCTTTTAAACCCCTCCAGGGATGGGGACTCCAGTGCTGCCCTGGGCAGCCTGTTTCAGGCTTTGCCAACCCTATCAGTGAAGAAATTGTTCCTAATGTCCAACCTAAGCCTCCCTGGCACAACTTGAAGCCATTTCCTCTTGTCCTATTGCTTGTTCCTTGAGAGAAGAGACTGACCCCCACTTCACTCCAGCCTCCTTTCTGGGAGTTGTAGAGAGTAAGAAGTTCTCCCTTCAGCCTTCTCTTCTTCAGGCTAAACAACCCCAGTTCTCTTATCTGTTTTTCACAAGACTTGTGCTCTAGACCCTTTGCCAGCTTTGTTGCCCCTCCATGGATATGCTTCAGCGCTTCAGTGTCCTTGGCATGAGGACCCCAAAACTGAACCAAATTTTCAAGATGTGGCCTCACACCCTGTACCCAGTATGGGGGAACAATCTGTCCCTGGTCCTGCTGGCCGCACTATTGCTGATCCAAGCCAGGATGCTGTTGACCTTCTTGGCCACCTAAGCACAAGCTGGTTCATCTTCAGCCACTGACAATCAATGCCCTCAGGTTCTTTTCTGCCAGACAGTTTCCAGCCATTCTTCCCTAAGCCTGGAGCATTCATGAGGTTGTTGTGGCTGAAGTGCAGGACCCAGCATTTGGCCTTGTTGAACCTCATCGCTTTGGCTTCAACCCACTTCCTTCACCTCCATCTTTCCCCATTTTCAGCTGTAGCACGCCCCCAGATCCTCCTGAGGTTCTGCTGATATGCCTGGGGAGTTTGTACAAGCAGAGGTTGGTATCTGGTCTGTGAGCCAGATGTGCCTGCTGCTTCCCCGTGACGTCTGATGGAGCGTGACCCACCGAGGCAGGCAGCAGCCTGTGGCACTCAGCAGGAGCAGAGGTCCACAGGGACTGTGCACTCTTGGCAGGACTCTGCTGACCTTTGCAGCCTTGCAGCTAGGAAAAGTACAAGCACCTAATAAATATGAGATAATAATCATGGGTGAGTGGATAATTAGGTTGAGTTATGTGGATGAGTTACGATAATTAGGTTCTTGCCCACATTGCTCTTTTTTGACAGCGGTGTGTGGTTGCTGCTCTTCCCTCAACATTCTGCACTGCTAAAAGCATCATCTCATCTCATTAAAGCTACCTACAGCCTAATAATATTTATCATTTTCACTTCATGTAACTTTTCTTTTAGGCTTATAGGCATTATTTAATAAGTATTTTTCATACAGGAAGAACAAGTAAATTGGATTTCCTGCTGTACTTCTTTGCAGGATGTATCTGCAGTTTGGTCCTTGGGTCATTTCTTCTCCTGGATGCACCAGTTATATGAACCATTTTCTCTTGTTTCCTCCTCTTCTTTGTCATAAAGAACTGTGATACCACAGTGAAGGGCAAGGGAAATACTGTTTCAGATTTTCCGTTGACACCATGATGTCCTTGCACCAAGAAACCTCAAATCTGATGCTTGTGAGACACAAGATTCACTGTTGTTCTTTGACAGTTTCTTCCAAATCAGAGTGAGGGAGAAGTGCAGTGGTTTGCCAAATTGGCTTCTGGGGGCTTGATTAAACACTGTCATTAAATCCCCTTCTGTCACCCAAGAAAAGAACACTGTAGGTGAGTTCTGAATGTTCCTTATTTGAAATACCAGTCCAACCAGAGCTGGACTCGCAGAGTCCCAACATGATAGGGTTAGAAGGGACCTCTGGAGGTCATCTAATCCAACTACCCTGCTAAAGCAGGGTCACCCACAGCAGGTTGCCCAGCATGGCTTCCAGGTGGGTTTTGCATCTCTTCAGAGAAGGAGACTCCACAACCTCTCTGGGCAGCTTGGTCCAGGGCTCCAACACCTTCACAAGTTTATTCTCCTGTTCACATGGAACCTTCTGGGTTCCAGTTTGTGCCTGCTGCTAGGCACCACTGAAAAGAATTGGTCTCTGTCCTCCTGTCCCCCGCCCTGCAGATATTGATAAGCATTGAGAAGATCCCCTCTCAGTCTGCTCTTCTCCAGGCTAAACAACCCCAGGTGTCTCAGCCCTTCCTCTTCAGAGAGATGTTCCAGTATCCTCAGCTTATTTGTAGCCACTGCTGGACTCACTCCGTTAGTTCCCTGTCCCTCTTGAACTGGGGAGCCCAGAACTGGATGCAGGACTCCAGATGTGACAAGAGATGAGATGCAGGGGATGAAGCAGCATTCATTAAACTACCTACTCTACAGAACAACCTGCAGTCCTCTAGACTTCAGAAAGGCAGAGACAAAGTTTTTTAAATCTAGGTGTCCTTTGTAAGCAGTTTCATGATGACATTGTATTTTCATTCAAGCTACAGCAAGGTACTTGCCTGTCACAGAGAAAATGGTTACATCTCATGACTGTGTCGAGAAGGAACTCTGGAGATTATTGATCATTGAGCAATCACGAAAAGATTAAAGCTACTGATCCTGTGAGCAAAGTAACTGATAAGAAATGTTATCATCCATGATACTCATCAAAATATTGAATGGTACTAACTGTAGAACACCTCAAAAGGATGCCAAAAGCATCTACTGTGTTCAGTTTCCTATACACAGGATTTGATTTTTTTACTGTGAAGGAAAATGCTTTGCTTTGGTGTGATTTGTTCTTAAAAACCCCATTTAGATGACTCTTTAACCCGTTCTGAGCAATGGCAAGTGGGTTTACTCTGTGTTTTTTTCTCCAAGAACTGGGTTTAAGCTGACTAGTCTGTAGCTGTTCATTCCTTCTTGCATTGTTTTGAGGTGCAACATTTAGGGATAGCCTCTTGCCACATCTGGAGTGTCACTTGTGAAACCCAGTGCTTTCAGAGATGAACAAAAAAGCTTTGAGGTCGCCTCAGGTTTATTTAAGATGAAAGTACTCTGATGAATTTCCTTATGCCCTGGCTACTTGAAGCATCTGTTTGTGCTTTCTTCAGGCTGGTTTCTCTTTTCTAATCAAGATTCTACCTCAAGGCTGTAAAGTCTGTGTCCTGGGTAGTTGTCATTTTTAAATATTAAACCTACTGTTGGGTTTTTTAAAATAAAACCTAACCCAGAACTGCCTCTGCTCACCACTGCATCTTGCACTGCTGCCTGCAGCTGAGCAGTGGTAGGGAGGATGTAGCCAAATGCTTCCCAGGATGCCTGTCTGCTGGGGAATGAGGGACAGGAGCTGTGTCTTCTTATCCATGCAAGGGCAAGTATATCTAGAACAGGTGTCAGATATTCTCTGGACAAGTGCAGAAGCAGTTAGACATGTACCTCTGTTGTGTTTTCATTAGGCTCAGCATTCTCTCAAGTGACTCCAATAGACTTTTGAATATGCAAGAGTTTAGACACATCTCCTCCTGAACCCACATCATAGGTGACTGATGATTGCTACTTCTCAATAGCTGACTATATCATAGAATCACTGAGTCACAAAATGCTTTGGATGAGAAGGGACCTTTAAAGTTCCTGTAGTCCAAACCCCTGCAGTCAGCAGGGAGATCTTTAATCAAAGCAGGTTACTCAGAGTCCTGTCCAACCTGACCTGGAACGGTTCGAGGGATGGGGCACATTGCTGGCTTATCTACCACCTCTCTGGGCAGCCTGGGCTGGTGTATCATCACTCTCATAGCAAAAAATTTTCTCCCTCTATCTATTCTCAATCCCTTTTTAATTTTAAACTATCACCCCTTATCCTGTCACAACAGGCCCTGCTAAAAAGTCTGCCCACAGCTTTCCTCTAAGCCCCTTTAAGTAATGAAAGGCCACAAGAAGGTCTCCCTGTAGTCTTCTCTTCTACAGGCTGAACAACCTCAACTCTCTCAGCCTGTCCTCACAACAGAGGAGTTTCAGCCCTTGGATCATTGTTATGGCCTCCTCTGGTCCATTTCTCTCATGACTTGGACACAGCTCTGCAAGTGCAGTCTGACTAGAGTGGAGCAGAGAGGCAGCATCCCCTGCCTCAACCTGCTGGCCCACATTGCTTTGGGTTTGCTTTTGTGCTGTGAGTGCACATTGCCAGCTCCTGTCCAGCTTTTCACCAACCAGCACCCCCAAGTCCTTCTCCACAGGGCTGCTTTCCATCCCTTTATCCACCAGCCTGGACTGATACTGGTGGTTGCTCCAACCCAGGTGCAGGACATTACACTTGGCCATTTTGAACCTCAGGAGATTCACATGGTCCCACTTCTCCAGCTTGTCCAGATCCCTCTTGATGGATCCCATTCCTCAGATGTCAGCTGCACTACTCAGCTTGGTGTCATCTGCAAACTTGCCAAGGGTGAACTTGATCCCACAGTCTGTGTCACTGATGAGGATATTAAACTGCACTGATAGACTCTTAGGCTTTGTGTGTAGCAGTCATTAAATCCTTCTGGTGCCCACATCTGTCATCCTGAGCATTCTCCCCTTCTAGACCAGTGCAACTGTGCCAACCCAACCACCTGCTGCAGATAGTTCTCAGCTTAGAGTAGATCCTAAACCATGCTGAGAATTGTTGGAGAGAGATGGTTAGTCCAGGCTAAAAACAGAGCAGGGGCAATGCTAAACCTCTGACAGTAGGGGTGGTCAGATTCCAGTGCCTCTGCCTGGTGCTTTTAGGCACTTCCTTTGCAAACCTTCAGGCTGAGCATCTTCTAAGTTCAAGAACCTGGAAGGTTTAGATATTGGTAGAGAATTGGCAGCCTGAGTTTTGGGGTTTTTTTCCCCTGCGTATCTGTAGCCTTGAGAACACTTGAACCTTGAGAATACTTTAGCCTTGAGAACACTTGTGGGGGTCTTTGAGGCAGTGGAGCCAGCTCAGTGGTGCCATGACAGAACAAGAGGTAATGGGCACCAGCTCACTCGCATTTAAGCAAAAGGGAAAACTTTCTTATGGTCTTAAGTGCTCAACCACTGGAGCAGATTGTGGAGTCTTCATCCTTGGAGGTACTCAAAACTCAGCTGGACAATGTCCTGAGCAGCTTGCTGTAGTTGGCATTGCTTTGAGTAGGGGTTTTGGGTTAAGCTGTTTCAAAAGGTCCTTTCCAACCCCTGTGACTCTGACTTAAAATGAAAAATTAAATGTACTCTTGGAAGCAATAGAACAAATAAGAGAACATTGTCCTGTCCTACAAAATAGCCACTGTAGTTTCCAAAAGACCTCCTGACTAGTGATGTTTGAAAGTGAGCAGCATGAAGGATGTCTCTCCTCTGCAGTGTTGTCTTTGCTCCTGAGGACTCAAGTACTTTAGGTCATGAGGGTGATTTCAGGCTTTGGGCAGGATTTCTGAAGAAAGGGATTAAGGAGCAGATTGTTTTTTTATAGGCACCCCCCCTCTTTTCAGCAGGACAAAGGTTCTTGTGCTTTTGGTGAAGCCCCAAGAGCCCCAGAACCTCAGGAGCTTCCTGAGGCTGTAGATAAAACACATCACCTCCACTTGTCCTTGTAGCTGATTGTATCAGGACACAGGAAGATACCATGGGACCTCAGCTTCCTGACACACTCTTTGGGGACACCAGTAGGTCATCAAGTGCAACCATTAACCCAGCACTAACAAGGCCCCACTAAGCCATGTCCCTCAGCACCACATCTACACAGCTTTTTAACCCCTCCAGGGATGGGGACTCCACCACTGCCCTGGGCAGCCTGTTCCAGGCCTCAACAACCCTTTTGGGGAAGGAGTTCCATTCAAACTATGTCATAGGTGGTAATGGGTAATGAATGCTGTGTCTAATTTTCCTCTGTTCCTCATCCCCAGCCTCGCCCACCTACAGACCTGGGTTTCAGCTTTGATGCCAACAAACAACAAAGACAGCTGATTGCAGAGCTGGAAAACAAAAACAGGTAAAGCAAGCTTTGATCAGCACTGTTTGGGGAACAATGTTTGAGGAGAGAAAAGCCTTTAGTCCTTGTGCTTTGTTGTTTCTAACCTTTTGTACTGCATTAACCAGATTGTTCTTCTAGATCTTTTGTTGAAGCTGCCTCATTAACCAATTAGCTCAGTGTGGATAGAGCTGCAGGGCTCTTAGTTTCCAGGGAGCAGGTTAATCTTCTTCACTGATCTTCTTAATATCATCTTAAATGGTGATGAGTGTCAGGAGTTGCTTTGCAGTCTTCTATTGATGTCTGCAAACTTTTCACCACAAGGTCAACCATTCAGATGGCAAAAAAATAGGTGGGCTGAGACAATGTAGTGGAGTGAGCAGGTTGGACAGCTGGGATGGGTAAACTCATCTTGAAAAGAATGAGTGTTTTTTTTTCCTTTTGTTGGGACACAAAACAGTCTGAAGAAACTGGGTGGCCTGGAAGAAAGAGGAGATGGGCTGTAGGAGATAGTTTCCTCCTTCTGAACAGGAGCTGGCAATGTGTGCTTGCAGGCCTGAAGTCAACCATACCATGGGCTGCTTCCCCAGCAGCATGGCCAGAAGGTTAAGGGAGGAAATTCTGTCCCTCTGCTGTGCTCTGGTCAGACTCCTCCTGCAATGCTGGATCCAATTCTGGGGTTCTCAGCATGGGAAAGACATGAGACTGTTGGAGCAGGGCCAGTGAAGGCCACAAAAATGCTCTGAGGGCTGGAACCCCTCTGCTGTGAGGACAGGCTGAGAGAGTTGGGTTTGTTCAGTCTGGAGAATAGAAGGCTCTGAAGAGAGCTTCTTGTGGCCTTTTGGTACTTAAGGTGGTAGAGAAGAAAGCGGGGAACAGACTTTTTTACAAGACCAGTTTTGACAGGACAAGGAGTGATGGTTATAAACTAAAAAATGGAAAGATTAAGGCTAGAAAGAAGGAAAAAATACTTTTTTTTCTGCTGACAGTGGTGACACACTGGCCCAGGTTGCCCAGAGAGGTGGTAAATAACCATCTCTTGCAATATTCTGGATGAGTTTGGATGGGTCTCTGAGTAACCTGCTGTTGTTGCAGATTTCCCTGCTTATTGCAGGGGGATTGGACTAGGTGACCTTTAAAAGTCTTTTCCAAACCAAATCATTCTGTGATTCTATGACTTTTCAGTCCCAAAGGACTACTAAGAAGCAATCCACCCTGGTGTTATCATAACACTGCATTTGCACTCACCTGCTTCTTCAGCAGCTGCATTTTGAGTTCATGTTTCTCTGGCTGAGAGAAACTCTAAAGAGCAAGCTGCTGAGCAGCTCACACCTCAAGTGTTGTATGCAACAGCAGCCCCTGTGTTATCTTCAGAGCCTCTCTTGGATGTCGTTGCTGTGCTGTCCTCAATGGTATACTTGTAGCTGTGATCTGCTCTCTCCATGCTGCAGCTGAGTCTCGCTGGCATGCATGAGCTTGCTGCCTGCATAGCCCTTTGCCAAGGCTCTCACAGTGCCAGGTAAAAATACTGAAGGTTAGTTTGGAGGAGAACCAGTTCCTGGAGAGCACAGGAACAGCTCAATCCTTTCACTGTCATAGCTTCCATACACTACCAAGAGACCTTGCAGGTATTTGAAGTTCTTTGTGGAGATGACAGATAAGGGAGATCTCAATCAGTGCTGCTATGAAAGCCTGGGAGGAGAGCAGAGTGGCTCAGCAGCTTTAAAAAGGGCAGGAAGAGAGAACAAGAGATTATGATCTTCACTCTCAGAAGGATTTCATTTCCATTTCAATCAGTGAGCCCTTGTCTGTCACTGCCACATTCCCTCACCTCTGGCTAGGTAGAACCCAGTGACCTTAACGGTGCTGATCACCTTTACTTTGGGAGACCTCTGAGTTGGTCTCTATTACTATGAGGTCTTATTTTCCTTAGCTCTGCTGACCTGCCAGAAGGTCTTGATAAAGTGGGTGGGAAGCTGAGGATGCCAAGTGGGAGGAGTGGCTGACAGCCTGTCAGGCTGTGCTGCCATTCAGCAAGCCCTGAAAAGGCTGGAAGTTGAGCAGAGGAGAATCTCATGAAATTCAGTAAGAACAAGTGTAGGGTCCTGGCCCTGGGAAGGAATAACCCCCTGCACCAGGACAGCTTAGGGGTTGACTTGCTGGAAAACAGCCCTGTGGAGAGGGACCTGGGAGTGCTGATAAATGGTAAGTTTACCATGAGGCAGCAGCGTGCACTTGTGGCCTAGAAGACCGATGGTCTCCTTTGGTCCATTCAGAAGTGTGGGCAACAGGTCAACAGATGTTCTCCCCCCTCTCTATGCTGCCTGAGTGAGAACACCTCTGGAGTACTACATTTAGTTCTGGGCTTTCTAGTTCAAGAAAGACAAGGAATTACTGGAGAGAGTCGAGCAGATGTTACAAAGATGCTTGGAGCATCTCTCTGAGCAGGAGAGGCTGAGAGGATCTTCTCAGTACTCAGGAATAGCTGAAGGGTTGGGGGGGGAAGAGGATGGAGCTGGACTCTTTTCATTGGTGCCCAGCAAAAGAGAAGTGGCAACTGGCACAAACTGGAACCAAGCTACCTAGATAGGCTGTGGAGTCTCCTTCTCTGGAGTGATTCCAAACCCACCTGTAAGCAATCCTGGGCAACCTGCTGTGGGTGACTCTGCTTTAGAAGGTGATCTCCAGAGGTCCCTTCCAACTCACATCATGCTAGGACTCTGGGATTACAGCAATTCAAAGCAATACACTAACATCTGTCTTGGGTTTGAGTCCATGCCATCCACATACAAACCCATTTGCTGTGCCTAGGCTGGAGACTGACATAAAATGCTCTGGAAAAGCTCTGACAATATTTAAGAGCCACACAGACACTGACTGACCTTTCTCCTCTTTAATCTTCCCTCTCTTCTTTAGGGAGATACTCCAGGAAATTCAGCGTCTCAGGCTGGAACATGAACAAGCCTCTCAACCCACTCCTGAGAAAGCCCAGCAGAACCCAACTTTATTGGCTGAGCTCAGGCTTCTACGGTAAAAGCAATCCCAGCTCTGGTCTGTGGCTGTTACTGGGGAAAGAATATCTGCAGTGTATTCCAGTTTGTCCACTTGAACTGTATTTAGAAGTAAATCAAAACGTCTTTTGAAATTAATTGTGTTTGGGTAGCTCAGAAAAGTGTTTGTAAAGAAGAAACCTATAGGAAAAAGGAGCAGAAAAGGCATGAACTGCTTCTCATTTATTGTTTAAAGCAGCACAGCTGAAGATAAATGTCAGTGAAACTCTGAAAGTTCCTACCTAGGAATAGTCAGATGTACATCCAAAGCTGGAGAACAAGCTTCAAAGCCTCTTTGATTAAGTTTGTGAAGTGACAGGGGGGAAATTGTCAGTGGGGCTGTTCCTTTAGCTGGAAGATAAAAGAGACTCAAGAAACTGAGAGGCCTGGAAAAAATCGGAGATGGGCTGAATGAGATGGTTTCCTTCTGAGTGTGAGCTGGCAACACGTGTTCACAGAAGCAAACCATCTCCTGGGCTGTCCAAAGCAGGATGGCCAGCAGATCAAAAGGGGGAATTCTGTCCCTCTGCTCTGGTGAGACTCCACTTGCAGTGCGGTGGTCCACAGCACAGGGGAGACATGAACCTTTTGGATTGGGTCCTGAGGAGGCCACAACAGTGATCCAAAAGCTGGAACCCCTCTGTTCTGAGGACAGGCTGAGAGAATTAGGCATGTTCAGCCTAGAGAAGGGAAGGTTCCAGGGAGACCTTCTTGCAGCTGTTCCTTATATAAAAGGGGCCAATAAGCAAGACAGAGAGGGACTTGACCAAGGCCTGTAGGACAAAAAGGGCAGCAGTTTTAAACTAGAAGAGGATTGGTTTAGATGCAACCTAAGGAAGAACTTGCTCATGCTGAGGGTGGTGAGACACTGGCCCTGTTTGCCCAGAGAGGTGATAGATGTCCCATCCCTGGAGCCATTCCAGGTAAGGTTGGACAGGGCTCTGAGCAACCTGTTTTCATTGCAGATGTCTCTGCTGATTGCAGGGGGGTTGGACTAGACAACCTTTAAAGGTCCCTTGCCCACCCAAAGCATTCTGTGATTCCATGATTCTGTTCATTAGACGGCTTGTATTTTGCCAATGAAAAAGAAGCTGCATGATCATTGTAGCCATTTCTGACCTTCAAATATGTAAACACCACTGGCAAATACTGAAAAAAAAGGGTTGAATTCAGCATGTCAAGCTGCTCAAGTCATCAGTTTTCCTGTCTGACCTTTTGTGTGACACAAGCTGGGAAATTTCCCCCTGCAGCACTCCTGCAGAACCCTTTTGGGCTGGGCTACAGCATGTATGTACAACAGATGTTCAGGCTTTCAGTTCAGAGATGCAGAGAATCTCACGTCCCCTGATATCCTTAATGTGATCATCAGTTAATTTCTGTGCCTTGGCTGTGCTCAGTGGACTAGGAGCATCCAGGTTATTGCTCACTTTCAGGAGCTTGGTGCTGTTTTCCAAACCTCATCTTTCCCCAAGCTTTTGTCTACTAAAAGTCTTTCTCAAAATTCTTCTGGAATTTTGATTCCCTCCTCTCTTAACATTATCTTGCCTAAATAGCTTGAACTGATTCTGTTTTGCCTTAAAGCTCTTTTGCCACATCTCCAGCTCTGCCTTCAGCTTGCTGTCAGGTTCTAAGTCCTCTGCATCTCTTCCATGTATGGAAGTCCATATATAGACTGGGATATACTAGCTGCAGTAATTTATATGGAGTCTTACTGGTGCTATAGATAGAACTAGTTCTAACTTCCCTACCACTAAACAGCACCCTCATTAATCAGTTCAAAATGCACACTGATTGTCTTGACTGCATCGCATCATGCTGGAGGGTCACAATTAGCAGGTTATCCCTGATGAGAAAGGACTTCTCAAGTCACAGCTAAAGAGGAGACATTCCCCAAGGCTGTGAGCAGTGGGTGATGACCTTGCCTTTAGATGTATGTAAGCACTAGAGGTGGCTCAAATTGAAGGTTCTCCTCCCCCTCTGCTCTGCCCTGGTGAGACATCATCTTGAGTATTGCATTCAGTTTTGGGCTCCCCAGTTTAAGAGGGACAGGGATCTGCTGGAGAGGGTCCAGCGGAGGGCTACAAAGATGATGAGGGGACTGGAGCACTGCCTGATGAGGAGAGGCTGAGGGACCTGGGGCTTTTTACTCTGGAGAAGAGAAGACTGAGAGGGGATTTAATAAATGTCTATATATATCTGAGGGGTGAGTGTCAGGAGGGAGGAGACAGGCTCTGCTCACTGGCTCCCTGGAATAGGACAAGGAGCAATGGATGTCAGTTTCAGCACAAGAAGTTCCACCTCAACACAAGGGGGAACAACTTTACTGTAAGGATCACAGAACACTGGAACAGGCTCCCCAGAGAGGCTTTGGAGTCTCCCTTCTCTGGAGACTTGCACGGCCTGTCTGTATGCATTCCTCTGTGACCTGAGCTAGGTTGTATGGTCCTGCTCTGGCAGGGGGGTTAGACTTCATGATCTCTTCGGGTCCATTCCAGCCCTTGACATCCTGTGATCCTGTGACATGAGGAACAATTTCTTTCCCAAAAGGGTTGTCAAGGCCTGCAACAGGCGTCCCAGGGCAGTGGGAGAGTCCCCATCCCTGGAGGAGTTTAAAAACTGTGTAGATGTGTTGCTCAGGAACATGGTTTAGTTGTGATCTGGCAGTGTTGGGTTAACAGTTGGACTTGACGACCTTAAAGGTCTCTTCCAACCAAAATAATTCAATGATTCTATGATTTTAAGCATGTTCTTAAATGGTCTCAGTTGCTGTGTAGAGTTTAGACTGTGAAAGCCTGAGGAAGATAATCCCTGAAAAATCAGCTTGTCCTAGGTTTCAGAACCTGCCTGCAGCAGCGCCCGCAGAGCTGAGTCAGCTCCACCGTGCTGCTGGCAGATGTAACCTTGGATCCCTCGCCCTTCCAGATCCTGCTTTTGATGCAGTCGTGCTTGGCTGCATCTGAGAGTCCACAGGATGCTCATCCCTACCCCGATGCCAACGACTTGTTTGCCCCAGGCATGTGCCTCAAACAGCATCACTTCATTTGCCCTTAGAGCTTTTCCTGACCTTAGTTATGAACATTTAAACTCTTTGTCTCGGTCATTGTCAAGCAGCACCTCCTCTTTCTTCACTGGAGGGCATTAGAGAAGAGATGGAGTAGCATCAACCAAAATCAGGGAAACTGATACTGGTTCTTCATTAACAATGGCACTGGAGGGGCTCAATTTGTTAAATAGGTTGATTTTTACATGATTTGTAGTTGTTAACTAGAACAAAATATTGAATAGAATAAAAAATAACTATACAAGGCATGCTACAAGCTTTGAACTCACCTAGAGAGAGAAAAAAGGACCATATAGATGGATAAGGCTCTGTCTCTGTCCATTTGAGTGACTAGGCATATGTTATCTTCTCTTTTTCTTCACATTTTTGTGATGTTTCAGCATTTAATAACCACATTATTCAAAATACAAAAATACGTTAAAATAAATACCCAGACTAGTAAATACTTCACAGTCCTCTCTCCTTTTGAGAACCAATATAGACAGAATTTAGTTTTGGCACATAGTCTGAGCAGTTTTCTCGTTGGGGTATATGCTAAAGATCTGCCATTTTCATGGTTACCATGATGAAAACCAACCACACTTAACAGTATTATCCAGTCTGAGTAAGTGGCCTCTTTCTTTTCCACATCCTGATGTCCAGCTGGTATTTCTAGAATTAAAATTCCCACACAATGGTTTCCCCATAGTATATTAGGTGAGAACATAAATGCCATCTAAGACGTCTCTATGAGTCTATAAGATGTGGTCCCTTGAACTTTGGATTAAGACATCATGATGGCCACAGAAAGAACTCCAGATGAACTTACTGGAGTGGGTCCAGAGAAGGCTACAATGATCCGAGGGCTGGAGCCTCTCTGCTGTGAGGACAGGCTGAGAGGTTGGAGTTGNGTTGAGCTTTTCATCAACCCAGACCCCAAGGTCCTTTTCCTCAGGGCTGCTCTCCAGCCAGCAGAAGAGAAGGCTCCAGGGAGACCTTCTTGTAATCTTTTACTACTTAATGAGGCCACTAAAGATGCGGACAGACTTTTTATCAGGACATCCTGTGACAGGACAAGGGGTTATGGTTTTAAATTAAAATAGGGAAAATTCAGGCTAGACATAAGGAATTGTTTCTGCTGAGGGTGACAACACCCTGGCCCAGGTTGCCCATAGAGATGGTAGAAGTCCCATCCCTGGAAACATTCCATGTCAGGTTGGATGGGGGCTTGGGCAACCTGCTCTAGTTGCAGATGTCCCTGCTGACTGCAGGGCTTTGGACTAGATGACCTTGAAAAGTCCCTTCCCCAAAAAATCAGTCTTTAATTCAATGATTCTGTGAAATAAGACTTCTTAAATTTTTTGTATTTTTTCCTTAGTTATTTGTCATTACTTATAAGTGGGATTTAGGGGGGCCAGCATCTATTAAATCATCTTAAGATACTGAACTCCTGACATGTTGACGTTCATTTTTGAATATCTTTTTATATGAGTCACTTTATTTTATTTAAATATAAAATAAACCCCAAGTGTCATATTTCCTTAAATATCTGATGGATAGGCATCAGTGGTTTCCTGATGCCAAGGAAAGGGAAGGTCACTTTTCATCTCCTCCTCTTGTTCTCTGGTTTCTGGTGCAGCCAATATGTCAAGATTGTACGTCACATTGCTGGACAGAAATAGCTCTGCTGAGTCTCCGTCCAGAGAGTGATGGCGCTTCCTTCCCAAACATCTGCAGCCTTTTCTCCTCTCTTTTTTTCCTCTTCCTCCCATAGTTCATTCCTGCTTGTCTGAGAGCTCTGCAGGGTGCCTGAGTCTGATGTTAAGAGAGTTCTTAATAGGAAGAAAAAAGCAGTTTTGGTTTTTTTTTTCTCAAAATGCAGTGCTCTTGACAAGGGCTTCCCACTGCCAAGGCGCTGAGCGAGGATCTCTTGAGCTGAAGTGAAAAACCTGCTTTTCTGCATGAGTTTCATGGTTCTTGTACTGGGCTTTGCTCTGGGGTTTAAATTGGAAGCAAGGGGAAGTGATGAAAATGAAAGACACTGATATCTGAGTGAATTTCCTGAAGTGGTTCTGAAATAACTCAGTTTGTTTTCTGGCTCTTTCTTTCATGTAACTGACGCAGACAGAGAAAGGATGAATTAGAGCAGAGAATGTCTGCACTTCAAGAAAGCAGAAGAGAACTGATGGTGCAGCTCGAAGGGCTGATGAAACTGCTCAAAGTAAGCCATCCCTTATCTGGCATTCACTCATCCCTCTTTTCCTGAGCCCTGGAATTTGTATTGCTGCTCTGAGATTCCTGCCTTGCTGTCATACCATTATAAACACTTCCTGAAGAACAGGAAGAATTGGCAAAAAGTCATTTCCATGCTGGCTCTGCACATTGGTACAGATGATTGAGGGGTTTCAGGTTCATATCTTGCAGTTTTGGGTGAAGTGTCAAGAACCCATAAGATTTGGAGGTTCTTTAGGGAATTATTAGATTTGGTGATCACCTGAGTACTGTTCTGGGTACCTGTTTGGTTCTTCCAACCTGAACTGGAAAATAAACTGGAGGCCCCAGTCCCTGAAGTACAGAACTCACCCATGGCACAGTGCTGTGTCTTACAGGTAATATTGCACTGACCTCACAATGTCTATGTAGATGTTTTTCTTTAGAGTGTGATGACATTGGCTCTTATCTACCATAGAAATTGATGCTGGGATTTGTGAACAGGGTCTGTTAGAATTGTTTATAGAGTCCTACTGGATTTGAGCTCTTAAAACTCTAGAATAATTAAGATTGGAAAAGACTTCCAAAATGATCAAGTCCAACTGTTAACACAGCTCTGCCAGGTCACCACTAAACCATATCCATCAGCACCACATCTACACAGAGTTTTGATTCCTCCAAGGATGGGGACTCCACTACTGCCTTGGGCAACCTGTTCCAGGGCTTGACAGCCCTTTTGGGGAAGAAATTGTTCCTCCTCTGCCACAACCTGAGGCAGTTTCCTCTTGTTCCATCACCTGTTCTTTGGGACGTGAGACTGACCCCCACCTTGCTCCAAACTCCTTTTGTGGGAGTTGTAGAGAGTGAGAAGGTCTCCCCTGAACCTCCTTTTCAACCCCAGTTCCCTCAGCTGGTCCTCACGAGACTTGTGCTCCAGACCCTTCACCAGCTTCTTTCCCCTTTTCTGGACACTCCATCACCTCAGTGCCCTTCTTGGAGTGAGATGGCCAAAACCGAGCCAAATATTTGAGTTGATGTCTACAGTCTGAATATGTGTTTATTCTTTCTGGCTCTTAACTCAGTCAAGAGCCTCTCTATAAAGTGAATGGCAGAACATTGGCTTTACTCAAAGAGGTCTTGGTCTGAGACCAGATGCAACAAAGATTCTATAGACAGCGTAAGAAGTGGGAGAGAGATTGTGGCAGTGACACTGACGAGAGCAGCACAGGGGCTTATACATTAGGTATAGGCACATCCAGACAAATGTAGAGCTTGTCTGCACTTGGAAGTGATAATGAATTCACATCATCTGTAAATCCACAGTGCAGCTGCTCCTCAGATTAGGCTGGAGTTCTGGAAAAGGAGTGTGTATCCAAGAGGCAGGCCATCTACCATTCTGTGATTCATTCAACTGATGAGTTTAGGACCCATTCATTAACTTGAATTGTGCAGTTCAGTTATGAGTTTGACAGAAACTTTCATGACATATAGGCTGTTTCATAGAAAAGGTTAGTTTAGAAGCTGACTCTTACTAGACTTTTCATTTCTAAATCTAGTATCTTTTAATTAAGTCCCCCTGTTCCCAAGGTTATTTCAGAACTCTGAGGGCAAATAGGGCTGGATATAAGGAGAAGCTCCTTCCCCAAGAGGTTGCTCAAGCAGTGGAGCAAGAACCCAGAGAAATTGTTCTATCTCCACCATTGGAGATTTTCAAGACTCAGCTGGATAGGGCTGTAAAATGAACTTGTCCCTGTTCTGACTAAGAGGCTGAATGTGAGCCCACCTGAAGTCCTCTCTAACCTGACCTATTCTGTGAGCCCATGACTAGTGCAATTATTTGGTCCTCCGCACTGCGTAACAGGGTTCTTTGCATTTCCCCTCCTTAGCTCTCTATGGAGCCTGGCAGCTCCTCTTTGATGAAAGCATCCTCCACAAAGACATCTGGTTTTGAACTGAAGGAATCAGAAATTCTCAATTCTCTGCCAATGCAAATTTGCTCACACAGTTAAAAATTTATTCCTCATTTTCAGTTTTAATGTCTTTTGCTGCATTTTACACCCGTTGCCTTCGGTACGTGCAGTTCTCCCTCCATTAAATTAAGGAGTATTTTAGCACCTCTGGTTTTTCCTACGCAGATACTTACTCATGTCAGTGAAGGCACTTCTCAATCTTCTTCTTTAAATCAGTTAAGCAGGTAGAGGTTTTCTGGGCTTCCAACAGTCCTGCATTGCAGAGTAGTTTTTTTTATGGCTGCTTTCTTTTTACTATCTACTTGAAAGAGTCCAGCAGAAGACTACAAAGGTGATGAAGGGGCTGGACCACTACCCTGTGGGGAGAGACTGAGGGACCTGGGGCTTTTTGGTTTGGTGAAGAGAAGACTTAGAGGGGATCTAATAAATGTTTATGAATATGTGCAGGCTGGGGGTCAAGAGGGAGGGCACAGGCTCTTCTCAGTTGCACTCTATGATAAGACAAGGGGCAATGGATATAAACTACAGCACAGGAATTTCCACCTCAACGTGAGGAGGAACTTCTTTACTGTAAGGGTCACGGATCACTGGAACAGGCTGCCAAGAGAGGTTGCAGAGTCTCCTTCTCTGGAGACTTTCAAGACCTGTCTGGATGCTTTCCTGTGTGATCTGCACTAGATTATGGTCCTGCTCTGGCAGGGGGGTTGAACTCAAGGAAGTCCTTTTCCAACTCCAACATCCTGTGATCCTGTGATCTCCAGATTTTTAACCTAATTCTTTTAAGTTGGGAAAGAAAACTAACTGTAAGTTCAGTACTTCTCTGGAGCATAAGCATAGCAACACTACACAAAGAGCTACAGGAGGAGTTTCATTGCTCTTCATCACCATTTCCCTTCTTTCCTTTCTGCACCAGTGAGTGCTTATTGAAAGCTGTCACTTCTCCAGATCTTACCCTGTTAAAAAGTGATTTATTTAATTCATATGATGCTAAGTGATTAGTGACAAGGCACTACACCTTTGGCTTCTGAAGGAACTCTAGCTATGAAAATACCTCACATCTGTGCAGTCCTTCTAGAAGCCAAACTTGTAAGGCATTCAGACAACAAAACCAGATTTACTTGGCAAAACCTTTTTCCTGTGAATCCCGGAATCCGAGGTTGGAAGTGATCTCTGGAGATCATCTAATCCAAACCCCTGCTAAAGTAGTGTCACCCAGAGCAGATTGCCCATGATCGTGTCCATGCAGGTTTGGAATCTCCAGAGAAGGAGACTCCAAAACCTCTCTGGGCAGCCTCATTCAGGGCTCCAGCAAAGAATTTTTTCCTCATGTTCAGATGGAACCTCCTGGGTTCCAATTTGTACCCTTTGCACCTTGTCCTAATATAAGTGCAGTATCAGTGCAACTCAGCACGTTCCAGTCCTGGCTGTTCCAAGACCTATTAAAAATTACCTTCACTGGGCTGGAGAACTCCTCATCTTATTATTTTCAGAATCCAAGCTGCAAGCCACCCAGACCTCCTGATCTAAAGATACTATTTCTAGTAGGTATTTTCTAATACGTTTTCTCATGATTAGTGGCAAGTACTTCCACTGTTTGCTGATGGAAACTACAAGGGGGAAATACGGTAATACTGTGAGTCAAACACAGTGCAGAAATGTGGACTCCTTTATTCATATTAAGAATTTTACTTGGGCAGGCTGGAAAACTGGCCAGAGGTGAACCTCATAAAATTCAACCAGGGCAAGTATAGAATCCTGCACCTGGGGAGGAATAACCTCCTGCACCAGGACAGGTTAGGGGTTGACCTTCTGGAAAACAGCTCTGTGGAGAAGCACCTGAGAGTGCAGGTGAACAGGTTCACCATGAGGCAGCAGTGTTCACTTGTGGCCAAGAAGGCAAATGGTCTCCTAGAGTGAATTAAGAAGAGTGTGGCCAACAGGTCAAGGGAGGTTCTCCTCCCCCTCTACTCTGCCCCAGTGAGGTCACATCAAGAATACTGTGTGCAATTCTGGGCTCCCCAGTTCAAAACTGTGTCCAGTTCTGGGCCCCTCAATTTAAGAGGGACATTGAGGTGCTTGAGCGTGTCCAGAGAAGGGCAATGAGGCTGGTGAGAGGCCTCGAGCACAAGCCCTATGAGGAGAGGCTGAGGGAGCTGGGATTGTTTAGCCTGATGAAGAGGAGGCTCAGGGGAGACCTTATTGCTGTCTACAACTCCCTGAAGGGTGGTTGTGGCCAGCAGGAGGTTGCTTTCTTCTCTCAGGCAACCAGCACCAGAACAAGAGGACACAGTCTCAAGCTGTGCCAGGGCAAGTTTAGGCTCGAGGTGAGGAGAAAGTTCTTCACTGAGAGAGTCATTCACCCAGGGAGGTGGTGGAGTCACTGTCCCTGGAGGTGTTCAAGGCACGTTTGGACGTGGCACTTGGTGCCATGGTCTAGTCTCGAGGTCTGTGGTAATGGGTTGGACTTGATGATCTTTGAGGTCTCTTCCAACCTTGGCGATACTGTGATAAAATAGACAGAACTACTGGAGAGACTCCAGCAGAGATTAAGAAAATGTTGAGGGCTCTGCATCATCTCTGATAAGGAGAGGCTGAGAGACCTGGGGCTGTTTAGCCTAGAGAAGAGCTGACTGAGAGGAAATCTTCTCAATGCTGATCGATAGCTAAAGGATAGGGGAAAAGAGGATGTGGCCAGACTCTTTTCAGTGCTGCCCAGCAACAAGACAAAGGGCAATAGGCCCAAACTGGAGCTCAGGAGGTAACTGTCTGAAGATGGGGAAGAACTTTTCTGTGAAGATGCTGGAACACTATACCTGGCTGCCCAGTGAGGTTGTGGAGTCCCCTTCTCTGGAGAGATTCCAAGCCTGCCTGGACATTTGATCCTGGGCAGCACGCTGTGAGTGACCCTACATTATCATGAGGCTTGGCCTTAGTTGATATCCAGAGGTTCCTTCCAGATTTTTTCTGATATTTGTGTTCCTTTCAAAATATCCTTTTTGGTAGTTTTAGCTCTTCCTGACATGAACATTTCCAACACAGTTTTAGTCTCTCTCATCATTGAGAAATATTAATCTATAATTTACAGCAGCTGTTAAGCTTTTATGTTTTTTTCCATTTTCTTACACAGTATTTGGTACATTTTTAATGCTGCATTCATTCCATTATTTAGAGCTGGGTTCAGCTTATCTAATGGTAGTTATCTGAAACTTGGGTGCCTCAGTCCCTCTGTAAAAAAATCCCAACAAAACAGAACAAGAGGAAAGCTTGTGTTTGAAGGAGGTAGTTGGTCTCTGGAGGTTCATCCATTCTCACATGGTGAACCATGCTGTGATATTTGAGCTCAGAGCAGAGAAAGGCCCTCAACTATTTTAGTTGTTAGTGTAGAGGTAATCAACCCCTCAATTAATGTCACAGAATCTTCAAATCACAGGGTGTTTTGTATTGGAAGGAGCTTTTAAAGGTCATCTAGTCCAACCCCCCTGCAGTCAGCAGGGATATTTTCAACTTGAGCAGGTTGCTCAGAGCTCCATCCAACCTGACCTGGAATGACTCCAGGAATGAGGCATCTACCACCTCTTTGGACAACCTCTTCCCGCTTGTTTATTTAGCCCACACAGCAACCTACCCATACCACTGCAATTTAGAGTTAAGGTTGGGTTTTACGTCAAGTGTCCTCCCACATCTTCTTGTTGACACTCTTGTTGGGAGGTTCCTGTTATGGGAATTTGATGGAGAAGTTTTGGCTGTTGATCCCCACAAAGTGCTTTCATTGGTATCTTGTGCTGTGTTGTCCCATACACTCGTGAGGCCCTGACTGTATCTATCTGGTGAACTCATTAGTGCTAGACCATGTTCCTTGGATAGGCACTCACCTGCCTGCTCTGTTGGTGATATGGTTGCTAACATGCCTTTGGATCAGAGCTACCAGTGCTTCCTTAACCCATCTCCAGCCACCACGCAGAGGTTATACGTGCAGATCAGAGCTATACCAGCTCTTCCCCAACCCATCTCCAGCCACCACACAGAGGTTATATGTGCAGATTAGAGCTACCAGCTCTTCCCCAAATCAACTCCAACCACTACCCAGAGGTCTTCAGTGGCCTAAACCCATTCCTGAGGGACAGTGTGGATAAGGCCACCCCAAGAGGGTGATAAGGGACTTTAGCAGCATGGATATTTGCAGATGATGCCAGAGAACAGTTGCACCATTCATTTACTACTGTAACCTCTGAGTCTGCAGAGCTGCTGAAGTGGCCAGGGTAGGGCTCCTGTTGGCTGCTAGCCTTGTCCTCCCAGCCACTTCAGTCCTAAGCAGTGGCCAGCGACCTGGCGGTACTCTCATCAGAGATTTCTTTCCCTGTTTTTGTCTTGTTTTCCTCATCGTGGCCAATGGCTTAGCACTCCTCTTTTTCCTGAGGACTCTGATCACCTGGTGCCATCGGCTGGCACTCCTCTAGTCCACAGTAGTTGGCCTCCTGCCTCGGCGCAGGGCTTTAGCTTTCGCCCACTCAGACGTTCAGCAGACAGATCCCATTTCACTTTTTCCATTTCCTAGATGGTGATTTCCTCACTGGCTGATCTGATGATTTATCTCATCACCGCTCGGTCCTTGTAGCCAAGGTCCATGCCTCATGAGATTGTTGTTTCACATCTGTAGTTAATGCTAAAGCCTCATTTTTCAAACTAACAGTTTCTTTGTAGAGCAGAGATCATTTAAGATCTTTTCCCTGAGCCCGCTCACCATCTGGTCCTGCAAATCCCACTGCTGGTAGGAGGAGCAACTGGAAACGTGTGGGAATGTGGTAGGGGATGGCACTGGCCTCTGCTGCTGATGTGACTCTGTGGCTCACAGGATCCCAGCATGGCAGGGGTTGGAAGGGACTTCTGGAGACCATCTAGTCCAAACCCCTGCTAAAGCAGCATCACCCACAGCATGTTGCCCAGGATCTCAATGTCCAGGAGGGTTTGGAATCTATGCAGAGAAGGAGACTCCACAACCTCTCTCATCAGCCTGGTCCAGGGCTCCAGCACCCTCACAGGAAAGAACCGTGGCCGATACTGAAGGCCAGTTTAGACAAGAGTCACCTTTTGAGAGTGGAGCAATTGACCCCTTTGTACTCCCACCATCCTGTGGTGTCCAACATCCTTGTTTGCTTTGGTGTCTGCAAATGTTCCTACACTTTGCCATGTTCTGTTCTTCCATGAGGTCTGCGGTGGATTTTGTGTGTGTGTGTGTTCATTTTCTATTCATACCATAATTAATTATCTTGTTTCTCTCTTCACCTTTTTCTTTTGCCAACGTTTATAGGAAGAAGAGCAAAAGCAGGCAGTAAGTTGACTTCCCTTTGTAGGTGATCTGACTCTCTTATTTCTGCATGACAACAATTTTCTGCTCATTGGCTTGTATGCAAATAATCCACAGGCATGCGAGGCCTGTCGCACTTGTGAGTTTGAAAGCAGCCTTCATCCCTTTTCAGCAGAGCATGTTCTTGTGTGTGTGTGTCCTTCAAGTTACTCCCCTCTCCCTTCCAAATTAAGTTGATTGTCATGGGTACAGCCAGTGGCTGCGTTCATTAGGTTTTGATGGAGTCTTGCACGACCATGCAGGGTCGAAAATGTGGGCTTTGAGCTGGCTCTGTAGTTTGTGTTGTTGGAGATTCTTTGGTGTATGCAAAGAAAGCTTTCTTGTCTCTTCAGGATCCTTTCATTTCTCTCCTTGCCACATACAAGTCCAGGCATGAAAACTAATTAATGAGTTAATATTCTAGGCATGGATCCATATCATTCAGTCATGATGTAGTCTCCTTGAATCGATCCCAGTATGCTCGTTGTAAACAGGAGGAGTGAGCCGAGAGACAAGAACGCATTTGCTGTGTTACTGATTTTCATTTTCTCTGCCCACCGATTAAAATCTGCATCCTGTGTTAATTTTGGAATCCACTCCAGAGGGAGCCCTTCTGCTTTCCTCAGCCATAGCCAGATGTTCCATCTCTTCCTTCCAGAAGAACAGATTTTCAGCCTTTTTGAACGTGGTTTCCATTATACACAAAGCTTTAATGAAGTTTAATCCTGCGTTTCCCATTGTTGGGGTTTCTTTACACGTTGCTTATTAGCTATTTGGATATTGGATATGTGAATTGAAAATTGTGGTGGCTTATTTTTTGTAAGGAAATATGTATTTATGGCTGGCTTCTATTGCTGAAAACACTTCAGTTCCACATGTGCTGAAATTGGCTTTTGGTGCCTCCTGGATGGCCATTCATTAAAGTTCTGTCATCGGTTTAAAATGAAGATGGTGGTAAGTGTGTGCCTGCTGATGGAGCCCAGTTCATAGAATCATATCACAGCATCTTAGCTGATGCTGCCAGTGAAGATTTCGCAGAATCTCAGCATAGTAGGGGACCTCTAGAGATCATCTAGTCAGATCTCTAGCTAAAGCAGGCACACCCAGAGCAGGTTACCTGTGATTGCATCCAGGCAGGTTTGGAATCTCTCCAGAGACAGAGAGTCCACAGCCTCTCTGGGCAGCCTGGTCCAGGGCTATGGCAGCTTCACAGCAAAATTTTTGCTCATCTTCAGATGGAGCCTTCTGTGTTCCGGTTTGTGCCCCTTGTTCTAATACTAACACATTGACATCCCGTCCAGTCCTCTTCTCTTGGAATCAATGATGACTGAGCTAGGAGGGTTTGAAACCCAAGAAGACAGATTTTCATCAACCAAAGGACACATTGCTGAGCTATAGGAATTGTAAATTTACATCCTTATAATTGCTTGGACTGAAACAGCTTGAAATGCTCTCCTCTTAACTACAAAGCTGCAGATGGTGCCCAGCAGTCCTGGTCACACTGTTGAGGAACAGTGCATCGTGTAGAGATATTATTCCACTAATGGAGTATTAAGCCACATGGTCTTCCTAGTCCATCACACTGTTCTCTACTACTGCTAAGATTGTTGTGTGTCAGCTTTCTAAAGATCTTTGCCAGCATAAATCCTAATTCACAACAGGATCATTTTCATGTCACAGCTGGTGAGAGGCTTGAGTAGTCTGCTAAATATTAAACCCTCTTTGTTTTATAGTCCAACGAACAGCCATTGGAGCTGTACTCTTCAACATTCAGAAGAACGTTAAAGGAATTCACAAAGACGTACATCACATCTATGATGTCTTTGACATGTAGTACAATTCATACTACACATCCAGAAGAGCATCAAGGGCTCATACTCCAACACATGAGAACTCCTCTAATGCCAAACAGGCACAGAAGTGGCTTCACAGCAGAGGAGCTCACATGGGAGTATTTAAACAGTGCCATGGAAATCTTTTCGTTTCAGAAGACGGTGGGAACTGTACAACATAGCTGAGCAGACTAAGCTCATGAACTTTGAGGTTATGTTACCAATGAAACAAAGCAGACATACGCTCAGCCAACAATCCTTGTGAAGTCATGGAGGTTGTGGGAGGGTTCCTCTGTAACCCCATGGAGATTGAGTTAGGAGTTCCTGTTTTCTCTTGTCATTCAGAGTATATAGATCAAAGAATCACAGAATGGTCTGGGTGGGAAGGGGCCTTTAAAGATCGTCTGGTTCCAGCCCCCCTGACACAGGCAGGGACATCTTCAACTGGACCAGGTTACTTAAAGCCCCATCCAATCTGACCTTGAACACTTCATTTTAGTCAGCTTGAGAAGTAAGCAGACAGCAGTGCACATACCCTTAATAAGATGAACCTTCTTAACCAGCAGCTGTAGCAAATTGAGCCCAAACAACAAGCTAGGATGATACTTGTGTCCTTTCTCAAGAGGTGTAGAAACCTGTGAGTGGGAGATTCCCTGCCTTGAAGATCCCTGTGACAGCTGAAGAAGTCTTATCACATTGGTAACCGAATCTGAGACTGTGCTTTAGTTCTGCATCCATTTTTGCATCAGCCAAAGGTCCTATACACCTCTCCAGAGTGGATCACTGATGAAGTGAAACTCCTTCCATGTGAGGGTGCTGGAACACTGGAGCAGACTGCCCAGAGAGGTTGTGAAGTCTCCTTCTCTGGAGAGATTCCAAACTTGCCCGGACATTGTGATCCTGGGCAATCTGCTATGAGTGACCCAGCTTTAGCACTGGAGTTTGACTAGATGATCCTCAAAGGTCCCTTCCAACCCCCACTATGCTGGGACTCTGTGAAATAAATGGAAGACCACCTTCTAGAGGGTAGGATTGTGCTACAACCTAAGGAGCATAGCACAGAATAAGACAAAAGTGCCTATTTGGGATAAACTTAAGGAAAGGACCAAATCTGGTTACCCACCACACTGGCAGCCTTAAATGCCTTCTCTGGTTGAGCTGCCAGGGTTTGTAGCATTCAGACTGCCTGCAAATGCACATGGAAAAAGTCTCTTACACTGAAGGCAAGTGGTGTGAAGATGCCTGCCTCCATGCTCACAGATTTGCTTAGCCTCCAAGGCCCGGTGGCTGCAGGCAGCGTTGCGATTGGTGTACCTGGCAACTGCTGAGAAATGTGCTAGCTGAAATGTGTCACAACCCTGCCAGGGAACGTTCTAACACTTAGATACTCTAAATTATCTTGTTCCACTGCCAGAAACACTCCTGCATATGGTTCAACTCACTAATATAGCTATGGAATAAGCTTTGAGAAGTTGCCTCCACAATAAGAGTCATGTTCACAGGCCTCCTGGAGGATGTCAAACCTAGAAAGGCTCCTGAGGGGAAGCCATGTAGACATTAAAGATTAAATGTCATGTAGGGAACCAGACTTCCATACCTATGGAGTTTTATCTGTCAGTAGAGTTTCTGGAAAGGAGATCTGGGTTTGTGCACACATTAGGTAGTGGAGGTGAGGAAAACCTTACCCTGCTCTGAGTTGGCAGCACTTCCTCCTCAAGTCATCTGCTAGAGGAAGGCTTGGCAGGGAATAGCCATGGATGAAGAATCCCACAAACAGCCACACATCAGGATCACTTTCTTGGAAGTCTGTTTGCTCTGATGGATGGATCACACTGTCCTGTGGTCACTAAGTGTCAGGTAAGAGAAAGGTATCTCAGTAGTCATAAAATCACAGAGTTATTTGGGTGGGAAGGGACCTTTGAAGGTCACACAGTCCAAATGTCCTGCAGTTAGCAGGAACGTTTTCCAGAGTCAGTGCTCATTCAGAACCATGAATTCATGGTTCTGTGGCATTTTTTTATTTCCACCAAAGCAGTTGTTGCCACATTTGGGCACAGATATTCATGAGACATCATGGAAGTATTGTTGATGATTGGAGAGATGTACTACAAGAGTTTGCATTTGTTCTGGCAAGATTTGGTTTTGCCTAATGTTTGTTTAGTCCCCAGAAATGTGATGCTGATGATGAGTTTGGCAAGGCAGAAGGCAGAATTCTGGAGTAATGCATTTTTCTGTGTTTTCTTTGAGCATGAATTGGAACTGGTTAAATGATGATCCTTGTAAAGTACAGGATGTGAAATATTTATGGCTTCCCTGATGAATTCCATGGCCATGCTGACTCTTCTGAAACAATGTTTTCTCCACTTTGTAGTCAAGGACCTGCTGTAGTACGCCAATATGCTTCAGTAGGTGTAGACATCACAGGCATGTTTCTCCTTCAGGGTGTGATCCAGCCTCAGTCTTAGTCCTCTGCAGTTAGTAATTCCAAGGGCTGGAATCCTTCTGCTGAGGATTGGGGCTGTTCAGCCTACAGAAGAGAAGGCTTCAGGGAGACCTCAGTGCAACCTTCCAGTTCGTGAAGGGTCCAAGAAGACAGATTAGGACAGTTTTTTATCAAGGACTAGTGCAACAGGACTAAACTAAAAGAGGAGAAATTCAGACTAGACCTAAGGAAGAAATTGTTTATGCTGAGGATGATGAGACACTGGCCCAGGATGCCCAGACTGGTGGTAGATGCCCCATCCCTGAAACTATTGCAGGTGAGGTTGGATGATGCTCATAGCAACCTGCTCTAGGTGTCCCTGCTGACTGCAGGGGGTTGGACTAGATGATCCCTTTAAAGATCTCTTTCCACCCAAACCAGTCTATGATTTTGTGCTTTCAGAGACAGGGAAAGCTGACACTTTTTCAGACATTCAAGACGATTCAACAAGATGTTGATGAAATTCAGATGAGAGCTGTTGCCTGTGTCTTGGCTGTCACTTGTAGAAAGGATTGCTCCTTGTGCACAATCATGGAAAACACAGCAAGAACTTATAACTAAGGCTGCTGTAGCTCCATCCTGAAAGTCTGGCTGCTCTACACCTTGTGAAGTTCCATCTGCATAGCTGACCTCCAAACATTCAGGAGGGTGGGAAGTGCATGATGCTGTTAGTGCCCCATAATTCAATTGCAGAGAAATTAATATTAAACGTGTTTCTGTGCTTGCATCTGTAATACTTTCCCTCCTATCATTATCCAAGCCTGAAAGGGTAATGAAAGCCATGTGAACAACATCTGAATCCAGTGGTGGTTTATATGGCACCTGGCCCTTATTAATAGTAATAAGGAAATGGCAGTTTGGGATTTCTTGACCTCACATGAAATTCATTTTGCTGGGCATAAGCTGTTAACAGATGGCAGCGATTTGGGGCTCATTTCATCATCTGTTACACAGACTTTCTTAATGCATTTTGGCCCTGTCCTTTGTAAGGAGCTATCCTTTTTTCCACCTCATCTCTTTATAAGAGTTGTCTCTTTCAAAGGAAGTTCTGAAACATCTTGTTAAAGCATGTTACATGCAGCACACGGGTTTAGGTATGGTCTGAAACAACAAAATGATCCCTTTGAGCATAAATCACTCTTTTACTAACTATGCTGTAAAATTTTCTCTTTTTGAAGTCAGTTTTTTTTTTTTCTGGGTTATTGGCCTCTCTCCAATTTGTATTTCCCTGGCCCACAAATACAGTTTTGCACTCCAACTTTGAGCAAATGGAAGAGGTGTACGAGATGACATGATCCCAGAATTATCCACACCATGCACTGTCTCAAATTAGTAATCATGTCCCTGAAGTCCAACCTAATAACCTACTGCAGTGAGCTGGACACCACCAAGCCCTCTTTTGAAGGATTTGTGTTTTGGTGTCTGCCTTGATGTTGTCACATTGGTGTTACAGAATCCCATCATGGTGAGAGTTGGTGGGGACCTCTGGGGACATCTAGTCCAACCTCCCTGCTAAAGCAGAGTCACCCACAGCAGATTGCCCAGGTTTGCAGTGTCCAGGCAACTTCAGAATCTCTCCAGAGAAGGAGACTCCACAGCAGTGTTACAGCACCCTCAAACAAAAAAAGTTTTTCTTCACGTTCAGATGGAACCTCCTGGGCTCCAGTTTCTGCCTCTTGTCCCTTGTCCTGTCACTGGACACTACTGAAAAGATTCTGGCCCCATCCTCTTGACCCTTGCACTTTAGCTATTGATGAGCATTGAGAAAATCCCCTCTTGGTTTGCTATTCTCCAAGCTAAACAGTTCCAGGTCTCAGCCTTTCCTCCTCAGAGAGATGTTTCAGTGCCCTCAGCATCTGTAGCCTCTGCTGCACTCTCTCCAGTAGTTCCCTGTCTCTCTTGAACTGGGAGCCCAGAACTGGACCGAGTACTCCAGAGATGGCCTCTCTAGGGCACAGTGGAGGGGGAGGAGTCAACTGAGTGTTGAACTCAGTTATCCTTAAAAAGCCTCCCTAGGTAGAGCAGCCAAGAGGAGATCTTTGCAGAGTAGCTTGTTCAGAGGTTGATTGTAATGGGCTTGGTATCCGTCTTGCTGCCTGTGGAGCTTATTGCCAAACAGAACCGTTTGTGATGCTCCTCAAAGGTTAAAACCTTTGAGCTGTGTATTTGAGTTTACTTTTTGTTTGTTGGGGTTTTGTTGTTCGGGAATTTCTTTTTTTTGTTATAGCTGATTTGAAGCATGCTAGAGGTAAGATGAAGAAACCTAGAAAATACAGGCACAGTGCTGGCTAGTAGTAAAGAAATATTATGAATTCAAGACCTTGCAGATGATGAAGTTTGATATTTACTTGCTCAGATGTTGCAGTAGCCATTGCAGCGATAACTTCCTCTTGAACAGTGGTGGTAACTGCTCCACAACAACACAGCTGAGTCATCAAAAATGTCAAAATGCTTTACAGTGGTGTAAATGCTACACAGTGCTACAGAAAATGTTAAATATATATATATACCTGGAGTCAATTTATCCCTAATGCCAGATCAAAATAGTCTTACCTAAGAGCCTGACTGTATGAAAGATCTGTTCCAGCTGTAGATGTGGCCTTTCCTGATGCTTTCAGGCTGAAACCTCATGAGAGTTTTATTTATCCAAGTGAAATGAAGGTTGTTCTAATGACTAAAATCCTTGTGTAATCCAAATTGGGTTTAGAGGGAAAGGCTTGTGCTGTATTTGTGATTTAGTCTGACTGCTGTAAATATCCCTCTGGTTTTGCAGGCCTAAAGCAGATGTGCTTAAATCCACAGGGAATTAAGACAGAGAAATAGAAAATCTCAGTATTTTAACTTAGCTAGAATCATTTAAGTTGGAAGAGACCTTTAAGATGTCGAGTCTCAAGCAGTTTAGACAAAACCCCGCTTGTGAATATTAATTTTCTTTTCTCTGAATCTCTACATTCACTCAGATGTTAAGAAACATCTGAGTCCCAGTAGCCTCCTGGGACTGTGAAAACCAAGAGCAATGGTGGAGCCATGGTGTGGTCAAACCCCATGGTCTGAACTCGTTTGCAAGCATCTCGTTTGCCTCTGGCAACTTCAGTTCTCCAGATCACTGCAGTTTAATTATGTCCTTCTAGCAACATCAATGACTTCATCAGACTGAATAAAATAGAGGATTCCAGGAGATCTACATCTTGTAAGCTGTGTAGCATCGTTGCGAGGTCCAGCGTTGACATCCTCTTGGCATTTAGGCATGTCAAGGTTGGGCCCTGCTGAACATTGCTGCAGATCCAGATGTTGGGTACTGCTGCTCTCCATGTGGTCAGGGCAGTCCTGGCAGCCCTGATCAGTACTTCTCTCCTGAGGAGATTAAAGAGCCAAGTTCTTAACTCCAAGGATTTCTCTCAAAAATTCCTGCAGTCTTTCTCATCCACTGATGTACAGCCTCAGTGGTTGGCTTTGACCTGACTGAGCTGTATGCTCACAGTCAGGTTCACCCAGCCCAGCCTGCATCTTCAGATATCTCTTTCCACATCCCTCTTCCTCACTGTAAGAGATTGGAAACCTCTGGTCCTCTAATCTCCCACTGCTGATACCGATATCAAGAACTTCATCATCTTGATGTTAAGGATATCAAGAATCTTCACCATCAGTTTCAGTCTTACCTTAATAGTCAAAAATTATTACAGACAATACATCACTTGTGACATTAGGAGATGCCTTGTGACAGCATAATCTCCTTTGACAGCAGCAGTAGCCTTGGGCAAAGACCATCAGGAGGACACAGGCAGGAGCTCTGAGCTCCATCATGTCCAGCCTCTCTACCAGGAAAGCCACTGCCAAAACTTTTGATAGATTTATAGCATATGTGATGTGGGTTTACGTGGTAAGAGGAGATGAGGCTTGATGTTATAGAATCAGAAATGGGTTTGGGTTGGAAGTGGCCTTTAAAGGTCATCTAGTCCAACCCCTAAAGAAAGTCTAGAAAGTTTCCCAGCTCTGTACTCCTCTAAAATCCATCAGGTGGCTGAAAACTGTTAGAAGAATTAATGAGTTTTAGAGACTGTATTGGTCCTGGTCGACGTCAGTGAAATCTCTTAGAAGATTTGATTGTGTGGATGGAGTTCAGCCATGGTACTGTACTGGCCTGCAAGCCACTGGCTTTCAAATGGTTGGAGATGAGAGCTAAGCCTGTCTGCCAGGGTGTTGTGTATCTTAGCCCATCCCTGTTCTTGCTCCCTGGATACATCAGTACCACAAGAACACCAATATGCTGAAGGGCACCTTTAAGGGCTGGTAACTATAAAGGTTGAAGTTCTTCTGTGTCCTTGCCTGCAAGCTGTCAGACCATAAAAGCCAATCCCAGAGCTGTTCAGTGACTTCATCAATGACATAAACAGTGGGATCAAGTGCAGATGACACCAAGCTGAGTGGTGTGGTTGACATGCCTGAGGGATGGTAATGATGAAGAGGGACCTGGACAAGCTGAAGAAGTGGGACCATATGAACTTCCTGAGGTTTGACAAGGCCAAGTGCAAGGTCTTTCTCCAACAGCTGAAGGAAAAGGGAGTAAAGGAAGGCATGAGGAAGAGTCAAATAATACTGGAGTTGAGGCTTTTCTCATGGTTTTTGAAGCTGTTGACATTCACCATGAAGTAGAACAAGAACAAATGCAAGGTCCTGCAAGGGCAACCCCTGTTATCAGTCCAGGCTGGGAGGTGAAGGGATGAAGAGCAGCCCTGTGGAGAAGGACTTGGGGATAATGGTGAAAAGGTGAAAAATGGGGATAAAGGTGAAAAGCTGGACAGGAGCTGGCAATGTATGTTCACAGCCCAGAAGCCAGATGCATCCTAGGCTGCATCCAAACCAGTGTGGCCAGCAGGTGGAGGGAGGGGATTCTGCCCCTCTGCTGTGATGAGACCCCACCTGCAGTGTTGCACTCAGCTCTGGGGTCATCAAGACATGAGAGACATGGACCTGTTGGAGTGGGACCCGTGGAGGCCACAACAATGATGTGAGGGCTGGAACCCCTCTGCTGTGAGGACAGACTGAGAGACTTGGGATTGTCAGCCTGGAGAAGGCTCTAGGGAGACCTTATTATGGCCTTAAAGAAGTCTATCAGAAAGATGGGGACAGAATTTTTCGCATGATCTGTTGTGACAGGACAAGGGGTGATGGTTTTAAACTAAGAGAGGGAAGACTCAAGACTAGTTTGAAGGAAGAAATTGTTTATGCTGAAACTGGTGAGACACTGGCCCAAGTTGCCCAGAAAGGTGCCAAATTTCTGGAACTACTCCAGGTCAGGTTGGGTAGGGCTCTGAGCAACCTGCTTTAGTTGCAGATGTCCCTGGTGACTGCAGGGGGTGTTGGACTAGATGACTTTTAAAGGTCCCTTCCCACTCAAACCAGTCTGTGATTTGATGATTCTGTGATTTCAACTGGAGCATGGCAATTCTCTTCCTGTTAAAACCTGGTGGTGCTCATGAGGGATGCAGGGGAGCTGAGACAGCTGGGTCAAGCAGCAGGNTCTATGATTCTATGATACCAAGAGAGCAGCATGAAATGGTGATGGTGAACATTGAGGCTCCAAGCACAGCGTTTCCTTGGGAAAGGGAATAAGGGAACAAGTGTAGGTCTTTGAGGAGCTGGTGTTTATGGGATGGGCCATGTGTGCTGCCTGCCATCTCAGCTCCCTGCTGCAGACACAGCCCACAGCTCAGACAAGGCAGCAGTTGCTCTCACGGCATCACAGGAGACTGCTGCTCCACTGATAGGGAGCAACCCAAAATACAGCAGAGATCATCAGTCTGTGTCATTCGTGAAGGCACTTGCTGCTCTACTGGCAGCTCTGTGAATTCCAGCCTAGATTTGGGAATCACCTGAAAAGGAAGGAGCAGAAAATTTCACTGCTCCACCCATGGCACCAGACACGAATGGGCAGAAGCTGTTGCCTGTACCTCTCATATACATTTGTATGCCATCTTCTCTCAAGTGATGTTTCTCTCGTGAACTTGTTGCCAGACAGCATGTGCTTACTGCTGTAGGTAGAAGCTAATGGCAGGCTTTATTCCTACTCTTGTGTTTTTTCTTTCAAAGAGCTTTTTTGTTTCTGTGTTTGACCCAAGAAGACATAACAAAAAGGTGCCTCTATCTCAGGTTCAGGATGTCCTCCAGCCCAGAAGTGGTATGGCCAGAGTATGCCCTATTCATGCCCTATTTAACTCATTACTGTTAAGCTCCTAGAAAATATGAGGAAGATTTTATTATTGTTGTAGGGAACAAAGTCTGCAGGGATTGGTCTGCCCTCAAGCCACGATAAATTTCCATTAAAAGCACAATGCTTATATTTGACCCCAGCCATCACAGAATCCCAGCATGGTGGGGATTGGAAAGGACCTTTGGAAAGCAGAGTCACCCAGAGCAGGTTGTCCAGAACCTGCCTCAACCTGCTGGCCACACTCCAGGACCTGGGACTGCTGGTGAGCCACAAGTTCCACATGAGCCACCAGTGTGCCCTTGTAGCCAAGATCTATGGGCACATCAAGGAGGCTGTGACCAGTGGGTTGAGGTAGGTTCTTGTCTTCCTCTACTCTGCCCTCGTGAGACCACCTCTGGAGTCCTGGGTCTGACTCTTCATCGGTACCCAGTGACAGGACAAGGTGCAACGGGCACAAAGTGGAACCCAGGAGTTTCCATCTGAACTTGAGGAAGAACTTCTCTGTGAGGATGCCAGAACCCTCAACCAGGCTGTTCAGAGAGGTTGTGGAGTCTCCTTTTTCTTGGGAGATTGCAAACCCATCTGGACACAATCCCAGGAAACATGCTGTGGCTGACACTGTTTAGCAGGGTGTTTGGACTAGATGATCCCCAGAGGAGGTGTCTCTACCATTTTCTCATTCCATGATTCTGTTACAGAAATACAATTCCTGAAAACATAGCAGGTCAGACTGGACTGGGCTCTGAGCAACCTACTCTAGTTGAAGATGTCCCTTCTGACTGCAGGGAATGTTAGACTAGATGACCTTTAAAGGTGCTTTCCCACCCACAATTTTCTATGATTCCTCCCATCTTTTGGATGAGAGGTGCCCAAACACCCACCATGAAAGCCAGCCTCCCCAAGTGGCACTCTGGGGAAGTTATTAAACATTACTCTCTTCATCTGAGATGCTGCCCACCCTACATGTGGCTGTGCTCACCCAGCCCGCAAGCATCACTAATACTGCTGGACAGGAGGAGGTGGCAGAGGAAGGTTCATTCTGCAGGCACAGTGTGATGAGACAGCTTCACTGCCTCTTTCCTGTGTCATCTCCATACGCTTTTTGTGTAGGCCCACACTGAGGAGGAGCTCCACATGCAGATCATTTGATGGGTAAGGTAATTCATTTGTAAGGTATTTGCAGCATCCTTACGTGACAAGCCTCGCAGGCGACTCATCTGCATTTGGTTTCACTTCTTCTGAAAGCCAAGTATGTTAAAAAGGGATGACAAATCCTGGAGAATTTTATAGGTAACCCACTTCAGAGAAGCAGTGGAAGTTGCCAAGTAACCAACCAGCTGCTGCTTACCAGTAAAAATATGTAAGACCGTGGCTTCAAAGGGCATGGCAATTACTAGTTAAGGGCACTGGGAGCCTTTCACGTTGAGCCTAATTCCCTCATAGCACAACAAGTTCTCTCAGCCCCAAAACAAATATTTATTTGCCAGCATGGTCTTCCTGAAATGGGTTGAGAAAGTGCACTTTGATCAGTTCCTACAGAAATTCACAGCCTTACGTCAACAGTGAGATATGATTTCCTTAGACTGTGCTCCTCACTGCCTTCTACCCTTCTTATCAAAAACTTCATCTTTCCATCTATTTTAACTGCCTTGTAGCTATTCAGAGAAAATATTTAGGTACAGAAATCAAGCCATCTAAGTTTTTTTTGATCACTCGGTGGTGAGGTTTAAGTTCGTTGACAGTAAAATATGGTTCTGTGCCCTCATTAAGACTGATTTTGCTGTCCTACTCTGTGGTCAGTGACAGATGTTTAGGAAGACACATCTTTTTTTAATCTTTTCCTGTCTTTATAATCACTAACATTTAACAAGTGGTGAAGAAACTCAGGCAGTGTCTGGAGTGGGAGCAATGGTGTTGGCTTCAGTGGCACTGTGCAAGACCCAGAGGCATGGGTTCTTAAGATGGTTCTTGTTTGGTCATGGTCACTATCTTCATGAAATTAATTTTCTGAGAGAATTCATGGGCAGGAAGGTTTCTTTGTGATTTTGTGACGTGTCCAACAGGACAGAGTCTAGTTGGAGGCCTGTAGCTCACAATGTTACCCAGGGGTCAAGACCAGGTGCAGTCTTGCTCAACATCTTCATCAGTACCTGGATAAAGGGACAGAGTGGACCCTCAGCCAGTTTGCTGGTGGTACCAAACTTGGAGGAGTGGCTGACATCCTGTCAGGCTGTGTTGCCACTCAATGAGACCTGGACAGGCTGAAGAGTTGAGTGGAGGGGAATCTGATGAAGTTCAACAAGGGCAAGTGTAGAGTCTAGGGAGGAATAACCTCACACACACCAGTCCATATTAGGGTCTGACCTGCTGGAAGGAGATCTGTAGAGAAGAACCTGAGAGTGCTGGAGGACAGAAAGTTGCCCATAAGCCAGCGGTGTGCCCTTGTGGTCATGAAGGCCAGTGGTCTCTTGGAGTGCATTAAGAATAGTATGGCCAGCAGGTCAGGAGGTTCTCCTTCACCTCTACTCTTCCCTAGTGAGGTCAGCTCTGGAGTATTGTGCCCAGTTCTATGCTCCCCAGTTCAAGAGAAACAGACATCTGCCCAGAGAGGTTGCAGAGTCTCCACTGGAGAGATTTCAAACCCACCTAGACCCTGCAGTCCTGGGCCACATGCTGTGGGTGACCCTGATTTATCAGGCGGGTTGGACTAGATGATCCCCAGAGATCACTTCCAACCCCTGCCATGCTGGGATTCTGAGATTCAGCTGAGGACATCTAGCCAAAGTGGGGTCCTGTTTTGTTATTTCATGGCTTGAACAAGCCCAAGTAGGTGACCTTCGCAGTTCAGCTCCTGGAGAGTCTCTGCAGCTTGTCAGCACTGTTGGTTGCAGGCTGAGTGCTCATCTCATAAATAGTACATTATTTTCTCGCATTCCAGGCAGTTCCTTGTCCCTGCCCTGCAAGCAGCATGTTCCATAGACTTTCTGCTCTGTGCTCATGATGGCCTCAGTGCCTCTGTTCCAAGGCCAGCACTGGGACATGGGTGTGTGGCTCCAGCCTGTGTTTCTCAGTTAATCGCCCATGTTCTGGCCTTTTCCATGGCACACCAACAGAACTGTGCTACAGCAGCACCTGCCTTGGCAGTGTACATCAGCAGTGCAGAACTTCCCAAGCACAGTCTACAGTGTCCTGGAGGACTGCATAAACTATTGGGAGAGTGTTCCAGGAAATGAGGGAAGCCATGAAGAATTTAAATGTTTTCCCGAGTTCTCTGTCCACACCCACATTCTGTCTTCATTGGCTTCCTCTGCTTTTTTCCAACACACTCAAACCTTGAGCCACATTTTTTAAGGTCCTGCAAAACACTTGAGTGCTTTGTTGCTTTTACACATCATAGACTCATTGAATTGCAAAGTGATCTGGATGGGAAGAGACCCCAAAGGTCATGTAGTCCATCGTCTCTGCAGTGAGCAGGGACATGATCTAGACCAGGTTGCTCAGAGCCCTGTCCAACCCGACCTGGACTGATTTCAGGGCTGGGGCATCTACCACCTCTCTGGGTAACCTGGACCAGGGTCTTAGCGCCCTCAGCATAAAAAATTTCCTCCTTCTTTCTAGTCTGAATCTTTCCTCTTTTAGCTTAAAACCATCACCCCTTGTCCTGTCACAACAGAGCCATCTAAAAAGTCTGTGTCTGTCTTAGGCCTCCTTTACACACTTGCTGATGCGATGACCACAGGTTTAAGCAACAGGTGGAGAACCTTGTAAATTCACCTGGTGTTTTCTCCCCAGTCAGCATCTGAAACCATATCATTAATTAATGATTAATTCTCAGACACAGTTAGTAATTGTTTCCACCACCACCCCACATCAGTCTCCTGTGGGACAATGTTATAGCTTTTTACCTCTTCATACATCAGCAAAGTCTTGAGGGCTCAATTTGGAATCAGAATTTCCAATAACTTGTTCTCCTTCTTCACTTGATTGCCACTGAGAGTCCCTTTATGAGTGTCTATGTGTGATGCCTTGCAGCAGTTCCATGGTCCTGCTGGCAAGTGCTAATGGTCCTTCCTCCTCTGAAGTTCTTTGGATGATTATCCTGTAGTGGAATGGCTCTCTGGAGCACGTCCAGAGAAGAGCAATAAAGTTGATTCAGGGTCTAGAGCACAAGTCTTTTGAGGAGCATCTGAGGGAACTGGAGTTGTTTAGCCTGGAGAAAAGGAGGCTGAGGGGGAACCTTCTCGGTCTCTACAACTCCCTGAAAGAAAGTTGGAAACAAGTCTCTTATTATAAGGAAAAAGCAGCAGGACAGGATAAAAGGGCCTCAAATTGCATGAGGGGAGGTTTAGCTTGGACATGAGGAGCAACCCCTTCACGGAAAGGGATTGTCAAGCCCTCTAAGAGGCTGCTTAGAACAGTGGTGGAGTCCCAATTCCTGGGGGTTGAAAAGCTGTGCAGGTGTGGTGCTTAGCGATGTGTTTTAGTGGTGACCTGACCGTGTTGGGTTGAACTTTGGACTTGATCTTAAAGGTCTCTTCTGACCAAAATCATTTCCTGTTTCTGTGATTGAAGAGGAAGATGTCTTCTTGGTGAGATGTATTGCTCTTAAATATGGAGCATCTAATGCTGTTATCAGGACTGGTCAGATAAAGTCTGACCCAAACGATGACACAAATATAGTTGTTTACTGGATGTAAAAGAAGAATTTTGACTTGAGAAGTCTCTTTTTTTGATGGATTCCTTCAACCTCTTTCTTAAATGCAAGAGTTGCAAGCTCAGAGAAATCAGCTTTTTCAGTAATTCCATTGTTCTGCAAGAACCTGCTTTCTCTTTGGAAAGTAAAAATATTCAGTTAATGCATTTTTGTCAGTCCTCTCATCCACAGAGCAGGTGGGTTCTCCTCCAAGCAGCCTATTTTAACTTACTGAAAGGTTTCAGTTCCTCAGAAGACCACTGTTCCTCTGCCATTGTTTGTTTGTATTCATTCCTTCAAGCTTGTGTTGTCTATGTGCAGAAAAGTTTTTGCTTAACAACATCCCCAAGGCCGGGAATGTCACTTTTCAACGAAGACTTTGATGTTCAGAAGATGTTCACATTTGCATAGCAAAGGTTCTCAAATACTCAGAAATCTCAAAATTTTCTTACCCATGCAGATTTCATGGTGCTCTGGGGTTCATCACAACACTGTTACCAGGGATTAGATGATAGGAAACGTGACAGAAAATGCGTGAGATCGAAGTTTGCTGTTGCATTGAGCTCTCCCCTTTCCAAGCTCATGCTCACGAAGGTGAGCAACCACCTGCACTGTACCAGAGCTATCCCTGAGCTATGCAAACCCCAGGAGGGAATGGGCACAGCTTTTTGGTGTAGCTGGTGCTCTGACATCCACTTCCAGAAGATCTTTGGCTCTCTGGCTGTGCTCTGTAACAGTGCTCCTTAGGGAAGGGCTCACAGAATCCCAGCATGACAGGGGTTGGAAGGACCTCTGGAGATCATCTAGTCCAACCTCCCTGCTAATGCAGGCTCACCCACAGCAGGATGCCCAGGATCATCATGTCCAGGCAGGTTTGGAATCTCTCCAGAGAAGGAGACTCCGCAACCTTTCAGCACAGTCTGGTCCAGGGCTCCAGCACTCTCACAGGGCCATCTGGAATTCTCTTGTTTCTTCAAGATTTGTTCAAAACATATCAGTAGGCCAAAAAACTCCTCAAGCAGTCCTTCAAGGACTCTTAGGTAGAAGTTATGCAGCCTACTGCCTTTAGAAGTAAGTATCTTCAGAGAACAGTGTGCTGAGCACTGAAAGACTGCCCTGAGAGCAAGTCACCAAACCTGCTCCCACAGCAAGTGTCTCCAGCATCACTTAGCTCACCTTTGTTCACCATCCTGAAGTCCAGGTGGTATCTTGTGCTGGGTATGGAGCAATTTGCAGAAGAAAACTGTGATTTCTAACTTTTCTGAGCACTCAGTGTTCCAGAGGGAACTCTTGCAAACCCATCTTGAGTCTGAGTCCTCCAAAACTATGCTTCCCTTCTGCACTTTGTGAGGAGATGGTTAAAGGAGAGCTCATCCTGCTCCCTCGTTCAGTGTGATTCTTAATGCCATTAGTGCTCTTCATCCATACCAGTCATCACAGGGATCAGTTGCATTGCAGGTCCTGGAGTTCTGGGTTAGCAATACAGCTAAAGGAAAAACATTTCCAATGTGCCACCACCCACATGTATCTTTTTCATAGAATCGTCACATCACAGACTCATTTTGGTGGGAAGGGACCTTTAAAGGTTGTCTAGTCCAAACCCTCTGCAGTCAGCAGGGACACTTTCAACTAGAGCAAGTTGCTCAGAGCCCCATCCAACCTGACCTGAAATGATTCCAGGACTGGGGCGGGCATCTACCAGCTCTCTGAGCCGGTGTCTCACCACCTTCAGCTCGTCCTTCTGACAGGCTTCCTTCTATCTAGCCTGAATCTGCCCCTTTTAGTTTAAAACCATCACGCCTTGTCCTGTCACAACAGGTCCTGCTAAAAAGGCTGTCCTCGGCTTTCTGCAGGGTCCTTTTTAGTACTGAGGGGCCGCAGTAAGGTCTCCCTGGAGCCTTCTCCAGATGATCAACCCCAATTCTCTCAACCTGTCCTCACAGCAGACAGGTTCCAGCACCTCACATCATTGTTGTGGGGACCCTTTTCAACAGTTCTATGTCTCTCCTGTGCTGAGGTCTCCAGATCTGGACACAAAACTGCAGGTGGGGTCTCAGCAGAGCAGAGCAGAGGGGCAGAATCCCTCCTTTGAATGCAGCCCAGGAGATAGTTGGTGTCTGGGCTGTGAGCACACACTGCTGATTCATGTCCTTCTCCACAAGGCTGCTCTTTCTCTTTACCTTCTTCACCTTTACTAAGCAGGAAGAAGTTGGGTTTTGGAATGCCAGCATACGAAGTCTCTATGTTTACAATATGATATCCACCAGTTTCTCCCATCCTATTAACCACATTTTTTGGGGGGTTTACTTCTTTAGACTAATAATTTTTAGCTCCCAAAGGACTTTTTCTATCTGAATTTTCACCAGAGTTTGTGTCCCCCACATTTTCTCCTTTTCTTTGTCAGCTTTCTCTTCAGGAACAGGACTGACTGGACCATAGTCATTGTCTCTCAGGGTCTTACATTGTGAATGTTTTAAGAGAGCTGAGGACGTATCAATGCCCATACCTTCAGAGTGAGCCCTGAGGCTGCTTACATGACTACACTGTCCTGCTAACCAGTACTTGCCTTGCAGTTAGTGACTAGTGACTCGTACTTGCCTGGTAGCCAGTCACTAGTTCCTCTCCCGTGGGCATCCCTATGCCCAGGTGCCAGAAGGCCTTTGCATGAGCATGCCCCATGCCGTTTCTGTTCTTCTGAGACCCTAGCTGATGTTTAATGTTCTACTTTGCCTCTGTATTAATGATTCATCCCAACCTTTATGTCATCAGGAAGCTTCATTAGAGAGGGGTTATTTTTGTGCACATAATTAAAATATTAAATAGATAAATCCCTGTGGAATTCCTCTTGTATCCTGCAGTCTGCAGGTCGTCTTTCAGCAGAACCCATTTCCTTCTCACTTTGATGGCGATGTGGAGTCACAGATCACAGCCCTGCCTTCATGGTTGACCTCTGTTGACAACTGTTTCAGAGAACAAAACCAAAAACCAGGTTTATCTCCTGGAGCCTGTTAGCATGTGGTACCTGGGGTAGATTCCTTGGTAGTTCATTTTCCAAGCATTGTCTCACTACTTGGTGTTCTGACTTGAAGAGATCACCCTTCTGTCTCATTGTCACAAGTCATCCATCCATCCATCCATCTTTTCAGCTCTTCACACACCAGTTTGCCTTGTCTTTCTCTTTGGCAATGGTTATCACATTGGGCTAACCAGAATGCTTTGAGATGCGTGTCTCTGTCTGCCCCAGATGCCACAAGCTTTGGGAGGTTGCTTTCTGCTCTGCGAAGGCAGCACAGCACACCCAGTATTACAGAGGTACTTCTTTGTTGTCAATATCTGTCAAACTGTAGACAGAGTTATGATTCCTGTCCAACTTCCTTGCAAGCCACATGCCCCTGCCTGCTTAGAAGCACATGTACAAACTTGTTTCTATCCTGTCTTTTCAGCTTCATGCTGTTATTACCAAGGAAGAATTTCATCAGTGACTTCAAAAGCTCCCATCTATTGAGAGACCCACTAGTTCTGTTTCTTATCCCATCAGCTCTTAAACTGAGTGGCTTCCAGCATCATTGTACCTGTGTCCTGCCCAAGAGCTACTTTGCTCTGCTTGTGTGAAAGAAGAATGAACTTGATCTTGGGAAGCAAAATCATAGAATCATCAAATTACAGAATGGGTTGGGTTGGAAGACCTTTTAAAGGTCATCTAGTCAACCCCCCTGCAGGGACATCTGCAACTAGAGCAGGTAGCTCAGAGCTCTGTGCAGCCTGACTTGGAATGGTTCCAAGGACAAGGCATCTACCACCTCTGTGGACAACCTGAGAAAGTGTCTCAGCACCCTCAGCATAAAAATATTCTTCCTTCTATATAGTCTGAATCTCCTTTCTGTATTTTAGAATCATCGCTCCTTGCATCAGGCCCTGCTAAGATGTCAGAGATGAGCATTGTGCTATGACATACTGCTCATTGCTACCTCTAGACTTGTTCCCTCATGCTGCTTGGTGGTCACCCAGTGTATAGGAACAGATGAGCTTGTCTGTAGCCACTCACTCATAGGTAACAACAGGTGACCAGAAACACTTTGATCAGGCTGTTTGTCCATGGAGAAGTTGTTGTGGAGCTGAAGTTGCAAGAGATGTTCTCTCTACAACCTGCTTTGCTAAGCATGTGTTCCCAGTACAAGCTTCTTGATGTTTTGAGGGAGGTGATGTCTTCTCTCCCATGTCTGAACAGCAGTGATGGGTGTGCTCTCATTACACTGCTGCCATGGTAGAATCATGGAATCACAGAATCATTTTGGTTGGAAGAGACCTTTAAAATCATTGCACCCAACCATTAACCTAGCACTGTCAGGTCACGACTAAACCATGTCCCTCAGCACTACAGCTACACAGCTTTTAAATCCTTCCAGGGACAGGGACTCCACCACTGCCCTGGACAGCCTCCTCCAGGCCTTGACGATCCTTTCTATGAAGAATTTGTTCCTCACGTCCAACTTAAACATCCCCTGGTGCAGTTTGAGGCCATTTCCTCTTGTCCCTGGGAGAAGAGGCTGTTCCCCACCTCATTCTGTCTTCCTTTTAGGGAGTTTTAGAGAGCAAGAAGGTCTCCCCCGAGTCTCCTTTTCTCCAGGCTCAACAATCTCAGTTCCCTCAGCCACTCCTCACAAGATGTGCTCTAGACCCTTCACCAGCGTCATTGCCTAGATGAAAGTTTCAGGTGGCCCTTCCACCTCTATTAGTGCAGATTCACCTTCTCAGCCTGGGTGGACTTTTCTAACTGTTGTTTTAATGGCAAAGAAATAAAACCTGAGGCACTTCACATGTCCTCAAGCAGTGTCTGCCAAATGGAGCAACTGCAGACAGTGGCTCTGGTGGTTTGTCTGGATGCTTCCAGAATTAAGACATTTTGCTCCGGTCCCTTACAGACCCCACCAGGCTGGTGCTGCAGGATGGAGTTGGGGCAACTCCTCCACCCCTCCTGCTCGCCTCTGGAGACATGGTGGAGAGCTTTTCAGCCATGTTAGTGTTGCTGATGAGCTAAAAGGATAAAAGTGGCAACTGAGAAGCCTGAAAAGAAAACTGGGATCATTCTGAAAGATTACGCTTGCTTTTAGCCTTTGTAATCCAAGTCAGTCAGGGAATCAGGTGGGAATTGAAACCATCGGAGTCCTGGGAACAGCTGGAAGGGAGGGAGCGATGCTGGATGCAGGGAGGGGAGCGATGTGGGACATATTGAGTGCAGTTTTGGCATCCCCAGATGAGGCCCTGTTGGAAGGAGAGGCAACACATGCCCCTGAACTGTGGAAATGGCGGATGAAAGCAAAAATGTCAGGCTTTGAAAGGAGCGAGGAAAAAGGAGGCATTCTGTGTGGTAACCAAGATTTTATTGTTTCCTGATCCCTGCTCTGTATCCCACAGCTGGGGGGAGAGAGAGGAATGAAAACAAACAGTGTTGCATGAATGGAGTAGTTCAAACAGCTCTCTGGCACTCAGCAGAGCTGGGGATGGAGCAGACCTGGTTCTGGAGGGGTCTTGGGGCAGTGGCCAGGCTCCTCGGCAGCCAGCACCACAAGGCTTTGGTTATTTTATTTATCAAGACCAAACAATAGCAAAGTGCAGGGAGGTGCTTAGGAGGTATGAGTGAGGTGAGTGGATGGTGAGGTGGACTGAGAACTGAGCTAAAGGACAGAGCTCAGAGGGTTGAGACCAGTGCGGCTGAATCTAGTAGGAGGCCTATAGCTTGTGGAGTTCTCCAGGGGTCAGAACTGGGTCAAGTCTTGTCCAGCTTCTTCATTCATGACCTGGATAAAGGGACAGAGTGGACCCTCAGCCAGTTTACTGATGGTACCAAACTGGGAGCAGTAGCTGACACTCTTCTCAGGTTGTGCTGCCTTTTGGTGAGGCCTGGGCAGGCTGCAGAGTTGGTTAGAGAGGAACCATGAAGTTCAGCAAGGACAAGTGTAAGGACCTGTCCTTGGGGAGGAATAACTCCCTGCACCAGGACAGGTTGGGGGTTGACCTGTTGAAAGGAACTCTGCAGAGAAGTACCTGGGAGTGCTGGTGGACAACGAGCTCACCATCAGGCATCAATGTGCCCTTGTGGCCATGAAGGTGAACAGCATCCTGGCTTGTGCCAGCAGTAGCGCCTTGAGGACTATAGCAGCCATCATCCCCTTGTACTGGGCACTGGCAAGGCCACATCTGGAATCCTGGGTTCAGTTTTGGACCCCTCACTACAAGGACACTGAGGTGCTAGAGCAGTTCTAGAGAAGGGCAATGAAGCTGGTCAGCAGTCTAGAGCATAAGTCTTCTGAGGAGCAGCTATGGCAACTGAGGTTGTTGAGCCTGCAGAGAAGGAGACTCGGGGGAAACTCAGGAAATTTCTTGCTCCTTACAACTCCCTGAAAGGTGGGGGTCAGTCTTTTGTCCCAAGGAACAAGTGACAGGACAAGAGAAAACAGCCTCAAGTTGCACCAGTCAAGGTTTTGGTTGGACACGAGGAACAATTTTTTCATGAAAAGGGTCATCAAGGTTTGGAACAGGCTGTGCAGGGAAGTGGTGGATTTCCCATTCCTGGAGGGGTACAAGCCATGTAGATCTGGTGCTGAGGGACATGGTTTAGTGGTGCCCTGTCAGGGCTGAGTTAATGGTTGGACTTGATGTTAAAGGTTGCTTCCAACCGAAATGATTCTGAGATTCTGTGAAAAGAGCATGCAACAGTGTGTCAGGGAAGCTGCATGAAAGAGTTGTCCTGAAGTCCTGGGTTATATGTGCATTAGAATTAGAGCTGAAAAAGCAGATTGCAGAAAGAGCTGAGCAATACACAGTGGTTGCCAGAACAGCAGTGCTGAGGCTCAATGTCTCCCAGCTTGGCAGGAGGATGCACTGCGGCCTGACCAACTACCTCAGGATCTGCTGCTGGCTCTGCTGGAGCCTCTGTCAGAGGTTTCTGCCAGTTCCTGGGCACTGCCTATATGGGGACAATTGTATGGGTCCTGGCCTTGGGGCAGGATTTGGGGACTGGGGCAATAGGTGTTTAATTTAGCACTAAGAACCATAGCTGTGTGGCAGCCCTGCAGTAGGGGGTTCCACTGACTTGTCCTTAGCCCCCACCCCAGTGCAATGCTGGAGCTGCAGCCACAAAATGTTAGGGCCTGGGAGAGACCTGGAAAGATCATCCAGTCCAACTCCCCTGCCAGAGCAGGATCACTTATACTAGAACACACTGGAACATTGTATCTGCCCTGTTTCCACCCCACCTGCCCTTTTTCTCCCTTTTTCCTCCCAAAACCCAGAGCACCTGGGCTCTGTTGGAGTCTCCTCCCACCCCAGGTGTGGCCACTTTGCCCTCCCTGCCCACTCCCCTTTTTAATCAGCCCCAGGAAAGGCACAAGCCCCAAGCTTGCCCTGCGGGGCAGAGGGATCCTCCTCCTGTTCATCACTGGTGAGTCCTTGTGGTGCACACTGGGTGAATGGGGGTGGACAAAGGCCGGGGGGCCTGGTGGCCCCCCGGTTAGGTAGGAAGAGGGTTGGTGGTCATTCTGATATTGTCCACAGGTGCTGGTTTGGTCTCCTTAGTGGAATCACTAAACTCACTGAGTTCAGTTTGGGACCCTTACTACAAGAAGGACATTGAGGTCCTGGAGCATGTCCTAGTGGAGAGCAGTTGTTGAGGAGGGCCGAGCCACCATCTTCACAATCAAAGCTGCTGTTAATTAATGCCATGATTTAAACCAAAGACTGCTTGGTGATGACGTAGGCTTGGCCCTTCTCCTTCTCTCCTTGTGCCCTCCTGGTGTGCTCTGCCTCCCTGCCCGTGCCTGCATCACAGCCCACTCAGCATCTCTGGGTAGTTTTCTGTATCTAATCTAATTATGTCATTCTGAACAATTAAACACAAACCTTTCAGTGCAATGTGCTATCTGCTAATCCCATCAACTCTGCCTGGCGTCTGCCCTGCACCACTGGGTTGGCATCGCTGGGCTGGCATCACCAAAATGCCCAGCATCAGCTGGGTCTAAACCAGAGCATCCCTAGTTAGGAGGTTGTTGTTTGTGCATTTGTGGTGCATTCCTCTCCACACATCCTCTTTATATCAATATATGTTTATTTTATATACAGAATCCCAGGGGTTGAAAGGGACCTCTGGAGATCATCTAATACAACCCCCTCTGCCAAAGCAGGGCCACCCACAGCAGGTTGCCCAGGATCACATCCAAGAAGATTTGGAGTCTCTCCAGAGGAGACTCCACAACCTCTCTGGGCAGCCTGGTACAGGGCTCTGGCACTCTCACAGGAAAAAGTTCCTCCTCATGTTCAGGTAGAATCTCCTGGGTTTCAGTTAGTGCCTGTTGCCCCTTGTCTTGTTGCTGGGCACCACTGAAAACAATCTGGCCCCATCCTCTTGATGCACCCCCCCCACCAGCCCTGTAGTTATTGATCAGCATTTAGAAGATTCCCTCTCAGTCTGCTCTTCTTCAGCCTAAAGAGCCCCAGGTGTCTCAGCTTCTCTTTGTCAGTCAGATGCTCCAGTCCCCTCAGCATCTTTGTAGCCTCTGCCGGACTATCTCCAGTAGTTCCCTGTCTCTCTTGAACTGGAGAGTTCAGAACTGGACTCAAGACTCTAGATGTGGCCTCACTAAAGCAGAGTAGAGGAGAAGGAGAACGTCCCTTGACCTGATGGCTCCACTCTTCTTAATGTACCCCAGGAGACTATTGGTCTTCTTGGCCACAAGGCCACATTGCTGGCTGATGGTAATTCTTTGTCTGCCAGCACTCACAGCTCCTTCTCTGCAGAGCTGTTTTCCAGCGGGTCAACCCCTAACCTGTCCTGGCATGAGCAGTTATTCCTCCCCAGATGCAGGACCCTACACTTAGCCTTTTTGAACTTCATGAGGTTTCTCTCCACCCAGCTCTCCTGCCCAGGTCTTGATGAATTGCAGCACAGCCTGACAGTGTGTCAGCCACTCCTCCCAGTTTGGTACCATCAGCAGACTGGCTGAGGGTTCACTCTGTTGCTTCATTCAGATCACTGCTGAAGACAGTTAACAAAAATGGACCTAGTTCTGACCTCTGGGTAACAATGTGACCTACAGGCCTCCAACTAGACTCTACCCTGCTGATCACAACCCTGTGTACATGGATAGATGTTGAGGTGGCAGCAGCACACTTGGAGCCCTTTTCTTGTGCTGTGTGTCAGAGCAGTGTGTTCCTCTGGTACAGGATGTGTTCAAACAGTCTGCAGTGGGATGCAGTTCGTTGTTCAGGCAAGCTGGCTGCTGCCCCACACCAGTGAGACTTGGGAGACTGGAGAAATTGGGAGGGAGCAGGAGAAAACAGGAAGACCATGGGAACTGAGGGGAGCAGGAGGTCTAGTGAGCAGGCATAGCTCCTCTCCCCCACCATTACCATGCAGACAGCTACGCCTTCTTTCTCAGCCAGAGGATTGTGTTATCGTCTCCAAAAGGTCATTAGCCCACTCGACTAATGAGCCTTTGATGTATTCCTTGGCCTGGTTGCTCTTGGAGAAGAGCAGCAGGCAGCGTGGGGCCTTTCGGAGCCAGTAGCCCTGGCTGATGTGCCACAGAGGACAGTAAAATTGAATTTTGCTACAAGAATAAGGTTAAGAGGAGCGATTGGTGGGGCCTCTGAGTTAATGACCTTATTTTTTGTTTTAATATTTTCCTCCAAGAGCATTTGCAGGGAGGGGGTTGAATTATTTTTAGCACAGACTTCGATCGAACTGGAATTATTCAGGCAGCAGCAGCAATAGTTTTGTTTGCAGCACTGAAGGCATTCTCCTCTGCCATTTCTGGTAGATCACATCTTCCAGATGTGGGGGCTAAGGGACATGGTTTAGTGGTGACCTGGCAGTGCTAGGTTAATGGTTGGGCTTGATGATCTTAAAGGTCTGTTCCAACCAAAACAATTCTGTGATTCTGTGCTTAACATAAATAATTTTAAATTACTAGTAAAAACAAAAAGCAAAAATGACAGCAGAGATTCAAATTCTGGAGTAATGTCTCACAGGGAAATTAAGCCCTGGGGGCTGCAGTCTTGATAATGAATTGCACAAGGGGCTGCTGAGCAGAAATGGGGAGAACCGTTCCGGTGGTGTCCCAGGAAAATAGGATTTGTCCCACAGGCTGCTGCAGTTGTTGTGCTTGTAGCACACATCTGATCCCTCTGTGAAAGCTGTGAGGACAAAACTGAAGGGTCTGACACCGAACTGGCTCAGCAGCATTCCAGTTTTTATCACAGGGTAATTTGAGTAAATGTGTATGAGGAAAAATCAGCCACCACCAAGCATCCTCTTTGCAGTGCTTGTATCATAGAATCAGCCAGGTTGGAAGAGACCTCCAAGACCATCCAGTCCAACCTATCACCCAGCCCTATCCAATCAACTAGACCATGGTGGTAACTGCCCCATGCAGACTTTTCTTGAACACCTCCAGGGACAGCAACTCCACCACCTCCCTGGGCAGCCCATTCCAATGGCAAATCACTCTCTCTGTGAGGAACTTCCTCCTAATATCCAGCCTATACCTCCCCTGGCACAACTTCTGCAGGCCTGCACCAGAGCAAACTCCCATTTTCATGGAATCATCGAGTCGCAGAATGGTTTGGGTGGGAAGGGACCTTTAAATGCCATCTAGTCCCATCCCACTGCAGTCAGCAGGGACATCTTCAGCTAGAGCAGGTTGCTCAGAGCCCTGTTGAATTTGACCTGGAATGTTTCCAGACATGGGATGTATACCACCCCCCTGGGAAACATGTGCCAGTGTCTCACCACACTCAGCATAAACAATTTCTGCCTTCAAACTAGTCTGAATCTCCCCTCTTTTAGTTTAAAGCCATCGCCCCTTGTCCTGTCACAACAAGCCCTACTAAAAAGTCTGTCCCCAGCTTTCTGATGAATCTTTTTTGGCTCTGAAAGGCCACAGTAAGTTCTTCCTTCTCATCTCTACAATCAACAACCCCAAATCTCTCAGCCTGTCCTCATGGCAGAGGGATTCCAGACCTCACATCATTGTTGTAGCCTTCTCTGGACCCTTTCCAACAGGTCCATGTCTCTCCTCTGCTGGGGACTCCAGAGCTGGACACAGCACTGCAGGTGGAGTCTCAGCAGAGGGGCAGAATCCCCTCCCTCCATCTGCTGGCCACACTGCTTTGGATACAGCCTGGGAGACAGTTGACTTCTGTGCTGTAAGTACATATTGCCAGTTCCTGTCCAGCTTTTCACCCACCAGCACCCCCAGGTCCTTCTCTGCTAGGCTGCTCTCCATCCCTTCAGCCTCTAGCCTGGACTGATACCAGTGGTTGCCTCGACCCAGGTGCAGGGCCTTGTATTTGGCCTTGTTCTGCTTCATGTTGAATGTTAACAACTTCAGAAACCATGAGAGCAGCCTCAACTCCACTATTTATTGAACCTTGCCTCATTCCTTCCTTTGCTCCCCTTGCCTTCAGCTGTTGGAGAAAGAAGGTTGCAAGAGTGATTTATGAGCCCTTCTCAGCAACATTGCAGCATCCAGCCCTGGGAGGCATCCCTGAGCGTACCTCCTAGCAGTCACTGCCTCTGGGCTGTGCTGCTTCACGTCCCACAGCTGCAGAGGCACTGCTACACCTCCATGTCCTCCCACAGCTTCCTCTGCCCTGAACAAGCCCCATCACTGTACTCTGGCACCTGTTTGTCATGCAGGGGCCATGCTGGCGTGGTTCTGTGCTGCTCCCTCTGCCTCCACCCCAGGTGGCTTTCTTGCTTTCTCAGTAGATAAAGTGCTTTCTAGGACAGGTATCATGCTCTGCAGCCACAGAGTCATGCAATCATTTTGGTTGGAAGAGACCTGTAAGATCATTGAGTTCAACTGTAAATCCAGCAGTGCCAGCTCACCACTAAACCATGTCTCAGCACAACATCTACACACCTTTTAAACTCCTTCAGGGATGGGGACTCCACCATGTGTCAGCCCTGAGCAGCCTGTTGCAGGTCTTGATAACCCTCTAGGGGAAGAAATTGTTTCTTATGTCCAACACAAACCTCCCCAGGCACAACCTGAGGTCATTTCCTTTTGTCCTATTTGTTCCTTGGGCAAAGAGACCAACACCCACTTGTCTCCATCCTCCTTTAAAGCAGTTGTGGAAAATCTTCCCTGAGCCTCCTGTTCTCCAGGCTCAACTGCCCCAGTTCCCTCAGCCACTCCTCACAGGACTTGTGCTCTAGACCCTTCATCACCTTCCACTGCTCTTTGAACATGTTCTAGCACCTCCATGCTCTTGAAGCAAGGGAGCCAAAACTGAACCCAGTATTTGCTGCGCAGCCTCACTAGTGCCAAGTACAGGGGGATGATGCCTATGCTTGTCCTCATTTCCACACCATGGCTTACACAAGCCAGGATTTCTACCTCATTCTAGACCTCTCCAGATGGCATCTCCACTCATTAAAAACGTGGCCATCTGATGGGGACTGCACTCTCAGCGAGATCTCCCAAGAAATCATTCATAATTATTCTGGATCCACTGGGATGGGCTGCCCAGGGAGGTGGTGGAGTTGCCATCTCTGGAGGTCTTTAAGGAAAGATTGGATGTGGCATTTAGTGACATGGTCTTGTAAATGTGGTGGCGTTAGGTCATAGGCTGGACTTGATAATCTCAGAGGTCTAATCCAACCTCAATGATTCTGTAATCAGATTCTTTCTTTCCATCTGGAGACATAAATTTGGAAGGGCCTTGTAACAAGCTTGCACATGCCCTGCACACACAGGTGGAGTTCAGACAATGACATTTCCCACTTGTAGGTGCTGCTTAGGAGGGGTTTGTGTCTGTGTTGGTCAGGACTTGCATTTTTATTCCTCTGCTAGATCAGGAGTGAGAGGTTCTTGTCTCTTTGCCTAGGAAGTCCATCCCAGGTTGTCTCACAAGTCTTTCTGGCTCTTGTGTTTCCACTTCTCTCCCCCATCGTGGTGGAGAATGCATGAGCAAGTGGTGGGAGCTTAGTTACTGGCTGGGGCCAACCCTTCAGTGCAGCTCCTGGGGACTGTGTGATCTCACTTGAGTTCCATGAACCCCGTTAGCCTAGGATTTGTAGCTCTGTGGTCCTGAGCAGGAGCCATGTCTCCATCGGGGAGTTTCTGATGAAGGTGAGATAAAGCCTTCACTGAACCAAAAACTCTCAGGTCCTCCTTCTGCTGCTGAGTGCTGTAGGGTGGGTCACATGAGGCAGCTGAGCACAGTGCTGTGACCATGCATGAAGAAAGGGAAGAGGGAAATGTGGCTCTGTCCCACCGAGATAGCGTCGTCTGTGTGCGCCCTGGCGAGCTGCTGTCACAGTCACTGCGGTTTCCAGGAGCGGCGTCGTGTCGCGGGGAGGGACATTCCAGCTTCTCTGCTCCACTGGCTCTATGCAAATCAGCACCGCCCATCTGTGTGCCCAGTGGGCAAAGCAGGCTGTAAACAATACATCAAGTGCTCGGGCACTCATTCTAAGAATACTAAAGTAGAGAGAGAAGTGGTGGTGAAAACAAAATTTCCTTCCCCTAGGGCTGAAGTCTCTGTGCATGGAGGCTACATAGAAGAGAGGGAACTGGAGCGCCTCTCTGAGAGGGAAAGCCTCAGAGACCCGGGGCTGTTAGCCTGGAGAAGAGCAGACTGAGAGGGGATCTTCTCAATTCTCAGCAATAGCTAAAGGGCAGGGAGCAAGAGGATGGGGACAGACTGTTTTCAGTGGTGCCCAGCAACAGGACAAGGGGCAATAGGCACAAACTGGAACCCAGAAGATTCCATGTGAGCATGAGGAGAAGCTTCTTTCCTGTGAAAGTACCAGAGTCCTGGAAGAGGCTGCCCAGAGAGGTTGTGGAGTCTCCAGATCTGAAGAGATTCCAAACCCAAGACATTGCAATTCTAGGCAACTTGCTGTGAGTGACCCTGCTTTAGCAGGAGGATTGGACAAATGATCCCCAGAGGTCCTTTCCAACCCCATCATGCTGTGGTGCTGCAGACAGTGTCTGGGCGGTTCACTCCCAGCTCTCTGCCAGGGCGGTTTTAAGCCTTAAGGTTCCCCTGTGGTTCAAGGCACAAGCACATCTGCACAAATCACCACTGGCTGGATGTGGAGATGGCTGGGATGGATCAAGTTTGCCATGCAGGGTAAGATCTGTTCCCTTGCAGCTTTGGCATGTATTTTGGGGAGAGAAGGTGCCTGGCGAAGTTTTACTCCATCCATTGAGCTCTTGCTTTTCCAAATAACAAAATCTCTTGGTGATTTTTCATTTGTAGTTCCTCCCACAGCTGCCACCAGAAGGTCTCAGGTGGTTAACAGTAACATGTGTTAAGGTACAAAGGTGCAACCTGGGTGTGCTGGTTCTTCATAACATACAATGTTCCTTTAGGCTCCCTCCTGAGGCAAGCAGAGCTCTGACTTGTTGGACTCTGTCTCCATTGTGGTGCTGGCACTGGGTTTCCTCCTGGCTTTCTGTCTTAATTCACACATGGGCTGATTTTTCCTCTTCTGAGCAGCTTCTGAGAGAGGAGAAGAGATGAGACAGTTCCTTCATCTCAGAGCCATGGGATGGGTGAACACCACTGTGTTTGCCATGCTGTCTTCTGTACCAGACTGGGAGCACTGAGCAATGGGCAGGTGCCTTGTGCCACAAATCTGTGCAAATTTGGGTACTCCTGCCTGTTTCTGCTTATTTAGCCCAATGACAGGAGCATTGGGTGGAAGTTGAGGCAGAGGAAGCTCCATGTAAACATGAAGAGGAATTTTTTTCACTGTGAGGGTGGCAGAACACTGGGACCGGCTGCCCAGGGGGGTTGTGGAGTCTCCCTCTCTGAAGATACTCAAAACCCAGGTGGATGCATTCCCCTGTGATCAGGTATAGGTGATCCTGCTCTGGCAGAGGGGTTGGACTGGATGAGCTTTCAAGGTCACTTCCAGTGCCTGACATTCTGTGATTCTGTGATTTTTCAGATAATTTCGAAAGTTCTGTTTGAGGTTTCATTAAAGGCAAGGGAAGCTGCTGGCAATTTTACCTTTGAAAGATGTCCTGTCCCTCCCGCCCCATCACAAGAACACATCACACAGCAGTGTCACCATTGAGTGAGGTGCTGGTGGTGTCACCACTGTGGCATTGTCACTGTTGTACAGTCTGGTGGTGGTGTCACTGCTGCACAAGGTGCTGTTGGTGTCACCATCGTGTGGGGTTCTGGAAGTGTCACCACTGTGTGAGTTGGGCAAGGTGTAACTGCTGTGCTGGTGATGTCACCCTTGAGGTGATGTCACTGCTGTGCTGGGTGGTGGTGGTGTCAGCACTGTGAAGGTTGCTGGTAATGTCACAGCTGCGTGGTGTGCTGGTGGTATCAATGCTGTGTGAGGTGCCAGTGCTGTCACAGGGTGCTGGCAATGTCAGCTCTGTATTGGGTGCTGGTAGTGTTACTGCTCAGCATCAGCACTGCAGTGGCCAGGTTGTCCCAGTAACTGGTGCATGCTCCTGGTAACTGGGAGCAAAGGATGAGGAGGCTCACAAAAAGGTGACAAGCGGAAGGGCACAAAGACGCCAGGCTTTGCTCTGAGAGGCTGGGGGATTTAATGCCCCTCGCCTGTGATTATTACTGAGTGACTTTCCTTTCATCATCAGCAGCACAGGGACTCTGCCTTCGTGCAGGCATGGTCACAGCTCATAAAGACTCGCCAGCAAACCAGACAGAACTGATCATTAATGACCCTGCAGTCGGTTCAGAGGTGGTTGACAGACACAAGTGGCTGCAGAGAACAACCAGATTATTAACAGTTAAGTAGCACTGGACACATCCAAACCCTTCATAAATAATGGGTAATGCTCCAGGGAAGGTGACATCTTTGCCTCCTGAGGTGAGGATGGGTGATGGGGAGTGAGCAGCTTCTGGAGAGGAGGAATCTAACCAGGCTGTGCAGACCCTCTACTTTGTAGTGAAGGACAAGGACATTGAGGTGCTGGAGCATGTCCAGCAAAGCTGGTGAAGGGTCTAGAGCACAAGTTTTGTGAGGAGCAGCTGAGGCAACTTAGTTTATTTAGCCTGGAGAAAAGGAGGCTCAGGGGAGACCACCTTGCTTTCTACAACTCCATGAAAGGAGGTTGGAGACAGGTGGGTATCAGTCTGTTATTACAAGGAACAAGCAACAGGGCAGGAGAAAAGGGCCTCAAGCTGCACCCGGAGAGGTTTAGATTAGACATGAGGAACAATTTCTTCCCCAGAAGGATTGTAAAGGACTGGAACAGGCTGTCAAGGGCAATGGTGGAGTCCCCATGCCTGGAGGGATTTATAAACAGTGTAGATGAAATGTGGTGCTGAGGGACATGGTTTAGTGGTGACTTGGCAGTACTGGGTTAGCTGTTGGGCTTGATGATCTTAAAGGTCTTTTCCAATCTAAACCATTCTATTATTCTATATAAAATATATTAAATTTATAAAAAACACATTTGAAAAGGGGATGGACCTTCAGCAGTAGCTGAAGTAGCAGTAGCAGTGGTACCATGGAGCTCTGGAGGTTTCCTCACTGCTGCCCACAGGAAGGACAAGCAGATACCAAGTGGTAGACCAGTCCTCCTGGAGCACATGGCTGGGACCTTCCTGGGGTTTTCTAACTTGCTGTTTGACCCAGTGACACAGTAGACATGTGGTATGGAGGCCATGGGTCAGATCCTGTGCTGCAAGCAGCATAGATACATGAACTGTGTGCAGCTTTACCTTGGGCACTGCGTGATGAGCTGCACCCGGAGTACCACTGCGAGGTCCTCCCACAACTTCTACCCATCACACATTCCATCATTACCCAAACTGAGAGTTGTTGGGTGAAGCATCTGTCCTTATGCATTGCTCTTTTTTCAGCATTGTTTTCAGCATTGACCCAAAAACCACTTTAAAATTTGGAAACTGTGTCTCATGTCTCATGCAGGTGCAAGCAGCAGGCTCAGCACACTCCTCGCCCACTCACGGAGCCAGCCACCCCATGCCCATGCCTGTCAGATCCACCTCTGCAGGCTCTACCCCAACTCATGGCCCACAGGAATCGCTTGTAGGTGTCGGGGGAGACGTGCAGGAAGCTTTCACGCAAGGTGAGTATCACACAGAGCACAACCACATCTGATGTTAGTCCTGCATCAGCATGTGGAAGAGGGGCGACTCTGACTGGATGAAAGACGTTATTTAAGANTCTGTGATTCTGTGATTTTTCAGATAATTTCGAAAGTTCTGTTTGAGGTTTCATTAAAGGCAAGGGAAGCTGCTGGCAATTTTACCTTTGAAAGATGTCCTGTCCCTCCCGCCCCATCACAAGAACACATCACACAGCAGTGTCACCATTGAGTGAGGTGCTGGTGGTGTCACCACTGTGGCATTGTCACTGTTGTACAGTCTGGTGGTGGTGTCACTGCTGCACAAGGTGCTGTTGGTGTCACCATCGTGTGGGGTTCTGGAAGTGTCACCACTGTGTGAGTTGGGCAAGGTGTAACTGCTGTGCTGGTGATGTCACCCTTGAGGTGATGTCACTGCTGTGCTGGGTGGTGGTGGTGTCAGCACTGTGAAGGTTGCTGGTAATGTCACAGCTGCGTGGTGTGCTGGTGGTATCAATGCTGTGTGAGGTGCCAGTGCTGTCACAGGGTGCTGGCAATGTCAGCTCTGTATTGGGTGCTGGTAGTGTTACTGCTCAGCATCAGCACTGCAGTGGCCAGGTTGTCCCAGTAACTGGTGCATGCTCCTGGTAACTGGGAGCAAAGGATGAGGAGGCTCACAAAAAGGTGACAAGCGGAAGGGCACAAAGACGCCAGGCTTTGCTCTGAGAGGCTGGGGGATTTAATGCCCCTCGCCTGTGATTATTACTGAGTGACTTTCCTTTCATCATCAGCAGCACAGGGACTCTGCCTTCGTGCAGGCATGGTCACAGCTCATAAAGACTCGCCAGCAAACCAGACAGAACTGATCATTAATGACCCTGCAGTCGGTTCAGAGGTGGTTGACAGACACAAGTGGCTGCAGAGAACAACCAGATTATTAACAGTTAAGTAGCACTGGACACATCCAAACCCTTCATAAATAATGGGTAATGCTCCAGGGAAGGTGACATCTTTGCCTCCTGAGGTGAGGATGGGTGATGGGGAGTGAGCAGCTTCTGGAGAGGAGGAATCTAACCAGGCTGTGCAGACCCTCTACTTTGTAGTGAAGGACAAGGACATTGAGGTGCTGGAGCATGTCCAGCAAAGCTGGTGAAGGGTCTAGAGCACAAGTTTTGTGAGGAGCAGCTGAGGCAACTTAGTTTATTTAGCCTGGAGAAAAGGAGGCTCAGGGGAGACCACCTTGCTTTCTACAACTCCATGAAAGGAGGTTGGAGACAGGTGGGTATCAGTCTGTTATTACAAGGAACAAGCAACAGGGCAGGAGAAAAGGGCCTCAAGCTGCACCCGGAGAGGTTTAGATTAGACATGAGGAACAATTTCTTCCCCAGAAGGATTGTAAAGGACTGGAACAGGCTGTCAAGGGCAATGGTGGAGTCCCCATGCCTGGAGGGATTTATAAACAGTGTAGATGAAATGTGGTGCTGAGGGACATGGTTTAGTGGTGACTTGGCAGTACTGGGTTAGCTGTTGGGCTTGATGATCTTAAAGGTCTTTTCCAATCTAAACCATTCTATTATTCTATATAAAATATATTAAATTTATAAAAAACACATTTGAAAAGGGGATGGACCTTCAGCAGTAGCTGAAGTAGCAGTAGCAGTGGTACCATGGAGCTCTGGAGGTTTCCTCACTGCTGCCCACAGGAAGGACAAGCAGATACCAAGTGGTAGACCAGTCCTCCTGGAGCACATGGCTGGGACCTTCCTGGGGTTTTCTAACTTGCTGTTTGACCCAGTGACACAGTAGACATGTGGTATGGAGGCCATGGGTCAGATCCTGTGCTGCAAGCAGCATAGATACATGAACTGTGTGCAGCTTTACCTTGGGCACTGCGTGATGAGCTGCACCCGGAGTACCACTGCGAGGTCCTCCCACAACTTCTACCCATCACACATTCCATCATTACCCAAACTGAGAGTTGTTGGGTGAAGCATCTGTCCTTATGCATTGCTCTTTTTTCAGCATTGTTTTCAGCATTGACCCAAAAACCACTTTAAAATTTGGAAACTGTGTCTCATGTCTCATGCAGGTGCAAGCAGCAGGCTCAGCACACTCCTCGCCCACTCACGGAGCCAGCCACCCCATGCCCATGCCTGTCAGATCCACCTCTGCAGGCTCTACCCCAACTCATGGCCCACAGGAATCGCTTGTAGGTGTCGGGGGAGACGTGCAGGAAGCTTTCACGCAAGGTGAGTATCACACAGAGCACAACCACATCTGATGTTAGTCCTGCATCAGCATGTGGAAGAGGGGCGACTCTGACTGGATGAAAGACGTTATTTAAGATGAGGGTGGTGAGATGCTGGCCCAGGTTGCCCAGAGAGGTGGTAGAAGCCCCATCCCTGGAAGCATTCCAGGTCAGATTCAGTGGGGCTCTGAGCAACCTGTTGCAGTTGAAGATGTCCCTGCTGATTGCAGGGGGGTTGGACTAGATGACTTTTAAAGGTCACTTCCCACCCAAACCATTCCTTCCTGCAACAGAAGTGTAACTCACCAATATAAAGACAATATCCATGACACTCCTTCCTGTGCTCTGGATCAAAGAGACTGAGGGCAGATTTTTAATCTTTACAACTTAATGGCATTATTTCTGTCATGATGATCTCTCTGGGGAAGTGATCTTCCATCCCAGAAAGCAATTGAACAGTAAGGCATCAAAAAGTCATTGTACTTACAAATCTGGTGCTTGAACTCCACTGTGACTTGCAAGAGGGAAATAAAGAGTTTAGTAACCTGAGATAAGAAAACAAACAGGCCTCACACCTGGAGTATTGGGGAGAGGGNACCTTGCTTTCTACAACTCCATGAAAGGAGGTTGGAGACAGGTGGGTATCAGTCTGTTATTACAAGGAACAAGCAACAGGGCAGGAGAAAAGGGCCTCAAGCTGCACCCGGAGAGGTTTAGATTAGACATGAGGAACAATTTCTTCCCCAGAAGGATTGTAAAGGACTGGAACAGGCTGTCAAGGGCAATGGTGGAGTCCCCATGCCTGGAGGGATTTATAAACAGTGTAGATGAAATGTGGTGCTGAGGGACATGGTTTAGTGGTGACTTGGCAGTACTGGGTTAGCTGTTGGGCTTGATGATCTTAAAGGTCTTTTCCAATCTAAACCATTCTATTATTCTATATAAAATATATTAAATTTATAAAAAACACATTTGAAAAGGGGATGGACCTTCAGCAGTAGCTGAAGTAGCAGTAGCAGTGGTACCATGGAGCTCTGGAGGTTTCCTCACTGCTGCCCACAGGAAGGACAAGCAGATACCAAGTGGTAGACCAGTCCTCCTGGAGCACATGGCTGGGACCTTCCTGGGGTTTTCTAACTTGCTGTTTGACCCAGTGACACAGTAGACATGTGGTATGGAGGCCATGGGTCAGATCCTGTGCTGCAAGCAGCATAGATACATGAACTGTGTGCAGCTTTACCTTGGGCACTGCGTGATGAGCTGCACCCGGAGTACCACTGCGAGGTCCTCCCACAACTTCTACCCATCACACATTCCATCATTACCCAAACTGAGAGTTGTTGGGTGAAGCATCTGTCCTTATGCATTGCTCTTTTTTCAGCATTGTTTTCAGCATTGACCCAAAAACCACTTTAAAATTTGGAAACTGTGTCTCATGTCTCATGCAGGTGCAAGCAGCAGGCTCAGCACACTCCTCGCCCACTCACGGAGCCAGCCACCCCATGCCCATGCCTGTCAGATCCACCTCTGCAGGCTCTACCCCAACTCATGGCCCACAGGAATCGCTTGTAGGTGTCGGGGGAGACGTGCAGGAAGCTTTCACGCAAGGTGAGTATCACACAGAGCACAACCACATCTGATGTTAGTCCTGCATCAGCATGTGGAAGAGGGGCGACTCTGACTGGATGAAAGACGTTATTTAAGATGAGGGTGGTGAGATGCTGGCCCAGGTTGCCCAGAGAGGTGGTAGAAGCCCCATCCCTGGAAGCATTCCAGGTCAGATTCAGTGGGGCTCTGAGCAACCTGTTGCAGTTGAAGATGTCCCTGCTGATTGCAGGGGGGTTGGACTAGATGACTTTTAAAGGTCACTTCCCACCCAAACCATTCCTTCCTGCAACAGAAGTGTAACTCACCAATATAAAGACAATATCCATGACACTCCTTCCTGTGCTCTGGATCAAAGAGACTGAGGGCAGATTTTTAATCTTTACAACTTAATGGCATTATTTCTGTCATGATGATCTCTCTGGGGAAGTGATCTTCCATCCCAGAAAGCAATTGAACAGTAAGGCATCAAAAAGTCATTGTACTTACAAATCTGGTGCTTGAACTCCACTGTGACTTGCAAGAGGGAAATAAAGAGTTTAGTAACCTGAGATAAGAAAACAAACAGGCCTCACACCTGGAGTATTGGGGAGAGGGGGAGAGGACAGGACAGGAGAGGACAAAGAAGAAGGAATACTGAAGAAGCAGGAGGACACAGTACAATGAACTTTTTCTTGCCTCAATGGTTGAAGCTTCTTCTTTTGCACCTTTTCTATATGTTACTCTCCTCTGCATTTGAAATAAAACTATCACTTTTGGGCCCANCAATTTCTTCCCCAGAAGGATTGTAAAGGACTGGAACAGGCTGTCAAGGGCAATGGTGGAGTCCCCATGCCTGGAGGGATTTATAAACAGTGTAGANGGACCTTTCAAGCTCATCTAATCCTACACCCCCTGCAGTCAGCAGAAACATCTGCAACTAGAGCAGGTTGCACAGAGCCTCAACCAACCTGACCTGGTTCCAGGGATGAAGCATCTACTATCTCTCTGGGCAACCTGAGCCAGTGTCTCACCACCCTCAGTGTAAACTCATCACTGCCAACTGCTCACTAAGCAGAGTTTAGTGTTGCTGGGGTTCCAGCTGCATTTTTCTGTCCACCATGTCCCCAGATTCTTTGGTGACATCTGTGTGCTTGGACCAAGTGGTAACCTATCCATTTGTAAATAATGCAGCTCATTGGGCTCTGTAGAAGAATCAGGACAGAAGTTGACACACATTTTTATCCCCCAACTTCTGTAGGCAGTGTGAGTTTATACTTAGCTGCTGTTGCTTTCTATAAAAACATGAAGTTTGACAGTCACGCGTTGCAAAGAAGTCAAACTGCTCCGTGTCAGAGCCATCATCAACTCAAGAAGGGCTCCAAAATGTGGAGGTGACCGGATGAGATGAAAACTTGTGCAGACCACTGCCTCATCCTCAAATCCTGAAGAGGTTTGACTGCCTGGAGATACTGGAAGGCAGAAAGCAAAGACATGACTGTCAGTCTGATATCAAGAAACTTGGGAAACATTTTTTACCCTTCAGGGACCATTTTCTCACTGCAGTGGAGGTGAAATCAGTTATTCTGCAGTCCTGCCTACTTCAGCTCTGCTCATGGTGAAGGAAACCATTTCTTGTAGGACCTCTGTCCAGACCTCCTCATCTTTGGTACTCCAGAAGAACCCCAAAGCTGTGAATAAAAGCAGCAGAAGGGCCTGGTCTCTTCTGGTGATTTTAATAGATTCATATGAGCCACAGATCCTGAACATGATCTGCACCTCTGAAGATGGACATCCACTCATGTATAATAATCTTCTTACTGAGGATAAAAGAAGGACGGAAAATCCACCTAAAGCACTGGCGAGGGTTTCACCTGTTTGTGAGCAGAGACTGGGCAGTGGCTCTTTGTGTTTATTTTGATACTCCAAGGGAAATCCCACTGGATTTTGGACATCTTAGAGCCTGTAATGGCAGGGTGCTGCAGCCTCTCGTATGTTGGTCCTCTGCAGTAAGCGAAAGCTCTTGCCTTGTTGCAGGGGCCAAGTTGTTTATTTCTTTAAAAGATGACAAGTTGTAACATATGGAGTCCCAAACCTGGAGGTGGTGGTTTCTCATACTGGGAAGGGAAGATTGTGAATGTTTATGTCAAATACCTTTGTCAGATGGATGCTCTCCTTTTTCAAAACAAAGAAAACATGAAAATAAACCTCCCAGAAATGCTGCTGTACCTCAAAACCAAACAATTTTTAGATAGCAGTTTGTGTTTTGTGGACTTACAGCATGATGAGGATTGGAAGGGATCTGTAGAGATCATCCAGTCTAACTCTCCTGCTAAAGCAGGGTCACCCACAACAGCATGCCCATGATCACAATGTTCAGGCAGGTGTGGAATCTCTTCAGAGAAGAAGAGTCCACAACCT